>JAODKC010000045.1:14411782-14457480 GCA_026777985.1 Mormyrops attenuatus
CCCATTCCCCCTCCTCCTACCATCACTGGCAGTCTCCTTTGTTGTTCCTCCCTTTCATCAGTTTAGAAAAGGTGCGTCGCGGCTCTCGAGACTCCAGCGAGGGGGTCAGGCCCCAGATCCTCGACCCCCAGGCTGCCGTTCGGGCTCTGGGTCTTTCCCTACGTTTCCCATAGCGCTTCCCCATTTATTGTGGTGATCAGATCATTGCCATGACTGGCTTCGCGCCTCAGCCCGTTCCTAGCATCCTCCATGGTGATTACGGCGAGGTCCTTGCTCGCCCGCTCGCCTGGCCGCCCACTCGCTCTGTTCCTTCTGCGCTTTGACAGCCCCCCCCGGCTGCGGGAACAGTGCGTGCCGTCTGCCGCACTGGGCAGATGAGGTCACCGCGCCGTGGATGGAGATAGCACCTGCGCTACTGCGCGTCTTTGCAGTTTGTTGGGAGTGACGTCACTCTGGCGAGTTCAGGCAGGGCCACAGGCATTGGTGCGGACAGCTTGGGCTCAGGGTCCTCAAAGGGACGGACAGCGGTCTAATCTAAATTCTGACAATAGTCTTTTGTTAAAGGAGGGGTTTCCTGTGGGGTGTTGGAGCATCACGGCCCTTGTGAGGAGTCATTATGATGACATGCCCCCGTGTGTCGAGATCCAGGGGGAGCCATCATTGGGGGCGGAGCTGGCATTGGGGGGCATGGCCTGCAGCACAGGGCACTTGGTGTTTGAGCATTCCTAAATTAGACCCCGTGTGTTTTTCTGAGTTCTGCCATGTGGCGGGCGCTTCTGAAGCCCCGTGGAGGCTGCTAATTGGCCAGCCCTCCCCTTGGCATCTCCATTGCCTCCGCCCACGCCTGCCACAGCTGCAGCCTGCCCCCTGCTGGAGGAGGCAGTTAGCAGCGCGTCCAAGACACACGCTGAGGTGGCTGAGGCCTCGTTCTGTAGGTTAAATATCAACTGAAGCCGTTTCTAAAAATGTTCCGTTTCTTGAACTGTGGCTGTCCCTGATAGTGCCGTCGAGAGGCTATATTTTTACTAGCTGATGATAGGCCACAGGCCATGATGGTCTGAGCTATGGTTCGCTGTCTGTTCTAGGGATGACAGCAGCCAGGAGGGGGAAGGGGAGGAGTTTGAGTGTTACCCCCCCGGCATGAAGGTGCAGGTGAGGTATGGTCGGGGCCGCAATCTGAAGACATACGATGCCACTGTGAAAGAGTCGGACCTGGAAGGGGGAGAGGTGCTCTACCTGGTGCACTACTGCGGCTGGAACATCAGGTGAGGCTGGGATCTGACCTTTCCTCCTACATACCGCTGTGCTGTGAGGTTGTGGCTCTGTCCCGGTTTGGTATTCCCTCAAATCACTTGGTGTGCCTATTGCCACCTGGTGGCAGCTGTGAGCAAATGATTGAAAAAGTAAACCTGAACCATTTGAGTAACCGGACATGTGCTTCTCCAGCTTAGCGGGATAGATGCCCTCTCAGCGGTGAGAGAGGAGTGGCAGCCTTAATGAGACGGAGGTTAGGGATACCTACCCATTAGTCATCATCCGTGCTGAAAATCAGACACCAGCATCTCACTGTCTGTGGTGCTCGGTCGGAAGTGCTTGCTGAATAGATGGTGCAGCCGCCTCGCTCATGAATAACAAAGCTGCCTCCGTCACAGAGAGGCTGCCTCCATCAGAGAGGCTGCTTCCCTCACAGAGAAGCTGTCACACTCACAGAGATGATCGTCATTTTTGTTTTTCTGGTTAACTATCATCCGCTCTCCCCGATCGCCCACGTTAGCTGAGTTTCCTCGTCCGGAAGCCTGAATGTCTGCGTTTCCCACCGCCATGGTTCCGCATCCCATGGGGGCGACGGCACTGTTTATCCTGGCCTCTGTTTCTCGCTCAGGTATGACGAGTGGGTGAAAGCGGACAAGATTGTGCGGCCAGCCAACAAGAATGTGAAGAAAGTGAAGTACCGGAAGAAAATAAAGGTAGGCGCCCCGGGGGGGGCTGATAAGAGCGGTGCCCCTCAGTGAGAATCAACAACTGGGCGTCGGCATGCAAACGTAATGTTCCAGAAAGGCTTTCTGTTCAGTGTCTTGCTGGGTCAGAGGAGAAACAGTTATGTTGTAAGTGAGGCTGATCATTATAAACAGCACGTCATCTGACATTGTATAACTTGACTGTGCTTTGGAAATAAAAGTTTATGAATACATTTATGAAACAATTTCAATCATTGGCATTACCAGGAAGCCATCCTGAGGTGGGTAGTTGGGTGTATTGGGTGGGTACCACTGGGCAGGAGTCAGTGGGTTTGGGGGGCCCCCTGGTGGGCAGTCGGACCATGACGCGAAAATGCAACAAGGAGTGTCCTATCTTATTTATAATGGGAGCTACTTCTCCAAGGGGAATTATGGGGACAGACACGTATAATACAAGATTACACTCAGTGGGTCAAAGCTGTTAACTGGGCTGAGGGGAAGTGGTCTTAAAATGTAGGGGGGGGGGGGGGTCCTGGGATAATTCTGTTAAATCACTAATGATTGGTTAAATTTGGTTTGTCTCCTCCCCCTGTCCACCTGCATCCACACCCCTGAAATTAATTTATGGAAGTTTAGGGCCGGCCCTGTGGGTTGCGCTGCTGCACGGTCTCCCCGCGTTGCCGAGGGTTTCTCCAGTTGCTCTGGTCTTCTCCCACAGTCCAAAGACATGTAATCAGGCTAATTGGTGTCTCTAAACGGCCCACGATCCCGCGTGTCATCTGCCCTCTGCAGCCTGGGGACAGGCTCCAGGCCTCCCCAGCCAGAATTATTCACTGCAAGATGGATGATCTGAATATAGTCCCATGGTATTTCTTGGTGTCTTCCTGAGCTACCAGCCTTAGCATGTGGTGTTTATTTTTAAATTGTATGCTTAATTGACAGAATAAAACAGAAAGAGAGAAAGAGAAGACCGACCAACTGACGGATGGGGAAGAGGCTCCTCCCCCGGTGAACAGCCGGCCCCACCGCCTGCCCAAGCCCCCCCCTCACGATGGTAAATCTCTGGAGCAACCTCTGTCGCAGCCCGTGGAGATTACGTCCATCCTCAATGGCCTGCGAGGTAACTGTGTCCGTTAAAGGAGATCAGAGATCAGATAAATGTGTGAAAGCCGAACTGTTAATGGCGAGGGTCATTCAGGTTCATCGTGTGCTGCTATGTTCCATAAAGGGCACCTACTCACAGATGATGCTTCTTCTTTTGGCTCCAGCATCCGAAAGCTCAACTGAGGAGGAGAGTGACCACGAGTACGAAGACCATGAGAATGAAGAAGATGAGCGTCCGGGGGCCCGTGGTGGCCCTGGGAGGATCGCCCCTGATGAGGGGCTGTTTGTGGGAGAGCGCTGGCAGGGAGGGCCCCCACTAGAGGGCGGCCAGAACTCAATGATGGAGAGAGAACAGACTTTGGGCTGCCAGGACTGTGCTGAGAGCGGCAGGCACAAAAGTGAGCCGGAAACTGAGGGGGAGTTGGGCGCCCGAAAGAGGAGGGCAGAGGGCCAAGGCGAGCGCACACTCAAAGGGGCATGTAAAAACAAGGCCAGGGTTGCCGGCACCTGCAGGAACGTGGACTGGCCACTCAGTGGCTCCCCCAGGAGGCCAGAGGACAGAAGCGTAGTTCCTCGCAAAGAGGGGAGCCTCACGTCCAGCAGCAGTTCAGAGGATGAGGATGAGGAGGACAGCCCCAGGGAGTCACGAGAGACTGGGGAGCAGCAACAGACCAGAAGTAAACGGACCCCCGACAAGCAGAAAAATGGGCTAAAGGAGAAGGCAAAGGCGGCGCGGCCCGCGGGCTTCTGGGAGGTGTCGGAGAAGAGACCCAAACTGAGCGCGACTGCAGAGGAAAGGCTGACAGGCGGCACACGGCCCAAAGGTCACAAGGACGTCTGGTCCAGCATCCAGGAACAGTGGCCAAAGAAGACCCTGAAAGAGCTGTTCTCAGACTCGGACACTGAGGCCGCGGGCTCACCACCGCCAGCCATGCTGGGCTGTGAGGAGCCCGGAGCTGAGCCAGGGCTGGAGGACATGGAGGGGGATGCCGGTGTGGCCCAGGACGAGCCGGAGCCCGAGAAGACCTGCGAATTCCCCGGCAGTGGCAGCAACTCAGTGCTGAACACACCACCCACCACACCGGAGTCTCCCCATGAGGTCTCGGGCACTGCCGATGTGGACCCCCCCATGCAGCCAGAGACCACCGCCTCCCCGCCGTGCCCCTCCCCTCCCCAGGCCTTGGCCCCTCCCCCACCATTGCCTCCTCCCGCTGCCCCGCCCTCCCCCTCTGGCCCCGCCCCTGAGGAGAGTAGCGGTGGCCGCAGCGAGACGGACAGTAGCACGGTCGAAGTGGAGAGCCTTGGGGGGGAGGTGCCAGAGCTGGCCCGGGAGGAGAGGGCCAGCTCCCCTCCGGGGGCCTTCGACGTGGGCCTCTCCTCTACCTCCTCTTCTTCCTCCTCCTCTTCCTCCTCAAGCAGCAGTAACTGCAGCCTGGCCCTGAGCAGCAGCGGGCAGCTGGAGAGCGAGCAGATGGCCAGAGGTGGGTGAGCTACAGGCAGGTGGTCAGGTGATCAGGTAGTCAGGTGATCAGGTAGTCATGTGGGTCATGTGTAGGTAATCATGTGGATCAGGTAGGTAGGTGGGTTAGGTGATCAGGTGGGTCAGGTGATCTGGTGGGCAGATGGTAAGGGGGCCTGTGGGATGATTTTTAAAAGTGCTTAGTGATAATGGCCGTGTGATCGTTATTGTTTTAGCTGTTAGCTTTCCATGGCAGGTACAGTGCTCACAGAAAATCGTGAAACACTTCATTCTGTAACAGTGTTGCGGATTTATTGGTGTAATAACAAAAGTCCATTTACAAGCAGTGCTTAACATATCTGCACATATCTTCTGCATGGAAGTTTTCTTTTTATTAAGTGTCATAATTTTTTGACTGACTCATTTTGCTATTAATTGCAATTGTAGTCATTAGCTCCCAAAGGGATACTAAATACGAATGTTGGCATTTTATGTTATTGCAAAGGTGTTGCTCTTTTAAAACAATAATTGAGGTTTCAATTTATTACTACTTGAAATCAATGTTTTCCTTAAAACCACTGATTGCTTCTAATGTGGTATATTTTTGTAAACAAAAGAGTAAAGCAATGATTTTGTTATAAAACTAATACATATGCATTATTTTTACTGAATTAAACAAGCATCCTGGGACTTTCTGTGATCACTGTGTATACAGTGTAATATAACGACTTTTGTACTTGCAATGGCATAAATCTGCAATCAGAAAAGCTATTTTGTGTGTTTAAATTTTTTTTTTCTTCTCTCCCTCCCTCCCTCTCTAACCTCCCACACCCGTCATAGCTGCAGTGACCCACAAGCGCCTGCGGGAGGCGCCAGCAGGCACTGCTCCCAAGAAATCCAAGCGGAGTCATAGGAGTGCAGGTGTGCAACCCAAAAAGAGCCGGAAAGCAGGTACCCCCCCCCCCCCCGCTTTACAGATGAAGGGAGGAGTAGAGTGTTTCCAAACAGATTGATCAACCCTTTATCCGCTCTCTGTCTTGTAATTATTAAATCAGTCTTTACATCTCAATAATGTGTCTTAAAAAAATAAATAGCTGTCTACCCCCTCCCCCCCCACAGCACACAGCAGTGACAGTGAAGACCAGGCCCCCGGCGACAACGCTTCCAAATCCCCAGCCTCTAAGCCTGCTGCAGCTACCCTGAAGCCGTCTGGCAGAGCCCCCCATACCAGCTCCAGATGTCACAGGCCCACGGACTCGGACCAGCAGCAGCACGGCCGTTCCACCCGCGTGTACAAGTGGAGCTTTCGGATGTGTGAGTGCTGTGCACTGTGCAGCTCCGTACCGCTCACTGTGGGCTTGGCGCCCCCTGGTGTTCCAGCCACATCAGACCTTGCACCCTTCTTGCACAATACTGGCCTATTCCGCATGATCACTAGGTGCTAGGTGCTAAATGGGCTATAAATATACCTGTAACTTGTCAGTCATATAACTCTTTGGATAACACTTTACTTAAGGCCATGTTTTTAGTAATTTATAAATACATTCATAATAAATAATGCATTCATAAAGCACTATAAATATGGCTATAAATTTTTCATTAAAAGCCGTAACACATTATAGCCATGTTTATTATACATTATGAATGCTTCATGAAGCGCTCATCTATAATGCACTATAGATACCTTCAAAATGCATTTTAATGGTCAGTATTAGCATTAAGGATGCTTTGTATTGCATTATGAAGATACCTATAGTGCGTTATAGATGAGAACTTCACAGAGTATTCTTAACGCATAATAAACAAGGCTATAATGTGTTATACCTTTTTATAAATATTTATAATCGTGTTTATGAATGCATTATAATGCATTATGAATGTGTTTATAAATTACTGAAAACATGGTCTTAAGTAAAGTGTTACCACTCATTGCATATAAAGTATTTCATCTGAATTAATTTTTTTCTGATTGAGGGTTTTTTTTGGGTGTTTTGGCATGGTGGAGGTGATTAACTGTGCCTTTCAATCTCATACACCGTCATAGGCCAGCTTGGCGCTCTGGCCTGTTTAGTGATGAATATTTCATGCACTATATTTAAACAAAGGATTTAGGTGTGCTGGGTGTCGGACAGGACCCCCTGCTGCCATCAGTTTTATTTAGCCATGCAAAACATTCATCAACTTTAAATGTGTGGTAACTGCAACTGTAAATGAGTCATTTGTCTTCCCGTCTCTTAATAATGAATAGTGTAAGCATTTTGGAATTGTCATGTTTGGGGCTTGGAGTGGCTAAGCTCCCCCAGGATGGTGCCCTTGGCCGTGTAGGGTCACCGCCCCCTGCTGTCCTGTGCCCCCGCAGCCGAGCTGGAGAAGATGAGCAGCCTGGAGAGGATCACCTTCCTGCAGGAGAAGCTGCAGGACATCCGGAACCACTACCTGGCCCTGAAGTCCGAGGTGGCCTCCATAGACCGGAGGAGGAAGCGGCTCAAGAAGAAGGAGCGAGAAAGTAAGGGAGGGGGGAAGGGGGGAAGGGGGGAATGAGAGAGATGCTAGAAATTAGGGGGGAGGAAAGGAGGAATGAGAGAGTAACGGAGGAGTGAGGACGGAAGGGCGGAATGAGAGAATAAGTAAGAAAGTAAGGGAGGGAGGAAGGGAGGAATGAGAGAGGCAAGAAAGTCAGGGAGGAATGAGGAAGGAATGAGAGAGTGAGGCTAGAAAATGGGGGAAGGGAGGAATGAGTGAGCAAGGAGGAAAATAAGGGAGGAAGGAAGGGAAGAATGATAGTAAGGTGAGGGAAGAAGGGAGGAATGTGAGTGTAACAAAGAAAGTAAGAGGAAGGAAGGGTGGAATGACAAAGGTAGGGAGGAAAGAAAATACAGGAGAGAGAAAGGAAGAAAGTGGAAAGAGAAAGTGAGGGTGGAAGGAGTATAGAACGAATGAGAAGAAAAGAGAAAGCAAAGAAGGAAAGAAAGGAGAGAAAATGTTGGAAAGAAAGAAAAATTACACAGAAAGAAAGAGAACATGAGTGAGGCAAAAGAAAGTAAAGGAAGATTGAGAAAGGAGTGAAAGAGAAAGTAAGGAGGTAGTTAAAAGTATGAGATGAATGAAAAAGTAAGGGGAAGAATGACAAAGCAACTGGAGTGAAAAAGGAGCGACTGAGTGTTTCTCTGCTAGTGAGGAGTAAGAGCAGGATTTAAACAGAAAAGGCTGCGGTTAAAAATCTTTGGGGAAACCAGCATAGCTTTGGATTATGTTCTACTGTCCAGTATTAATTAATTAATTAATGTCCGGTATTAATCCTCATTATATACCACACAATAGTGTATCGTAATAATCTATAATGATTTAGCTGTTCCTGTGCTGCACGTTCTCCCAGTCCGTTGCCATGGAGGCTGAGGCCAAACTCTCTCGGTGCCGCCCAGGTGCAGTGGCCACGTCATCCTCGTCCTCGTCCCCCTCGTCCAGCTCACTGACGGCGGCGGTCCTGCTGACTCTGCCGGAGCCCATGTCAGGCTCCCCACAGGGCCCAGGGGTGTCGGTGGAGTGCAGGTGACAGGATGTCAGGGGGAGCCTGCTTTGCACTCTGCACTTACAGACAGACTCGCCCCCCCCCCCCCAAACTCCATGACCAGGACGAGTCTGATGAATGACTGAGGCACAAGACTACGTGGGGAAAAAGATGTCTCCGCTAGGCGAGGAGGTCTGTTTCTCTATTGACAGCTGTTTTCTTGGGAAGCATATACACTGCACTGAAGTGCACTTTTATCAGCCGGGGAGCTGGGAGGGGATAACCAACAAAACAATACAGTAACCTTGGCATTTCTGTTGACGTTATGGTTCTTAAAATTTATTTTCCTCAAGCAATAATTGTTTTGTGTGCATTTTTACGCATATATGTCAGAGATTGTGTGTGAGCACAGAGCGATGACGGAATGTAGACACATACGGTAGGAGGACCTAGTGATAAGAATAAGATGATCACGTGACCAATGTGGTAATTTGTTAACATTTCAGTAATCGACAATAAGGAACTCGGACCGTACATCCTGAATAATTCCCTTGTTACGCACAGTGGAAGATTAGAGTGGGTTCATATTTCTCCAGTAGCGGTATTTACCACCACTCAAGCTCCTGGGGGCCCCTGTTGGCCACAAATTGTTACTACACTAAATATTAAATAAATGTGGTCTTTAATTAGGAGATTTTTGAATCTCCGGCAGCATGAAGTGAGGAAGGTTCCAAAAACAACAGCATCCTCTCCCGTTTTGGGTGCCATGTGACCTTCGATTGTGTCTGAAAGCTGGCAGAAAGGCATTGTGGGAATGTACTATGAGTGTTCTGGTGACTTGGGTTATTTCTGTGAGTACATAACATTGACTACACATTGACTTCATCATTGAAATACCTGGTAGGTTAAAGGGAATCATAAAGTACCGGAATAAAATATATTTCTTTTTTTTTTCTCTAATCAAAACCAGAACAAATATTCTGAAGTTTACATTTATAAAGATTGTGGACTGCAGTGTTAAGAATGTTCGAACGCTATTTTATTTGTGATTGAAATGTGTTCAACTACTGATTGATACCAAATAGTTAATATAGCAGTAATTTAAGTGCAATGCTTAAAATCCCAAGCCTGGGTAAGGCAGCCGATGGTTCTGTGAAGGTGGGAGAATGTGCGTATACCTGACTGTGACGCGGGAGGCATTTTGGGGGAATGTCTAAGTTGTCCGTTACTTTTTTCTGATTCTGATTGAGTACTGTGCATCCCAAACACTTGAAGACTGATGCCATCTGCTGGCTCTAGACTGCTACTACAGAAAAACAACCCTCAGTAATGTTTCCATACTTTCATGTATACATTCATAGATTTGCACCGTCTTTCACTCCCCTTCTTTCACCAGGGTTTGAGATTGGAATTTAACGTAACTGACAGTGTTATTTTGAAGCGGACGCTCGTAAGGTCTGATGGAGTCAGCCCCGCCCTTTATAAAGTGATCCACCTCGCTTTAAGGTTTATATATACTGTATATTATCCAGGCAACGAAAGAGTTACATTACGGTAAACACGCACTTATGATATGTGTACGTATAAATGTATCCTTCTCATGGACTTCTTGGGAGAGAACCCGATGACCTGTTCTCTTTGGCACCCGTCTGTAATCGTATGCCTTTGTAATACGTTTGTATATTGAGAAGTGTGTTTCAAGTCAAACTATTTAATATCTCGCACACTGTTAATATGTTGAACTTTTCTGTCTGGACTTTTAACGTTTTACTGTAGTTTTGTGTACATCCCCCAGTGTAAATGCATGTTGTTTTATTTGTTGTCATTGTGTGAAAGTTTCATTAAGTGTGTGGGTGTGTGTTTTCCTTTTTTTAACCCTTGTTCCGTTTTAAAGTACTTTTTTTGGAATGTCAGCTTTGTATCAAATAGCTTGTGCTCATATTCGAAACATTTTTAAGATGGTTTCAATAAGTATTTTCCAACTTGTATATGGGTTGTAAAGTTTTATGGATCTTTGCAAAAAAAAAAATCAAATGCTATTGGAGAGAGATAAAGGGGGCATGAAGCTTATAAGGAAACTGTAAAGTATTTATTAGATTCTTTAGAGGGATCTTGTGTAATTTATTGTACAGATGTAAGCAAAATATGCCTCTGTTGGAAATAAATGCCATAGTTTGTGATGAGCCTGCCTGCCGCCTTTTCCCCTCGGTCTAAAATTCCTTGTTTATTGGCTGCCTGGCAATCTGTGGCGGAGAGACGTTTGGCCAGGATGGGATGGATGGGCAGATAGAGAATTAGACTGAGCAGATGAGGATAAGACATTAATCAAGATGAGGGGCGGCTGTCTGTTTTTAATATTTCAACTTATTTGGATTTTGGAAGAAAAAAAAACTTGTCAAAGTATCCATGGATAGACTGAGTCAGGAATAATTTACATGCCATAAGGGTGAGAAACTTTGCCAGTAATTTATATCACATTAAGACACAACAGGCTGAGCAGCATGAATACTGTTATGCTAATAAACTCGCGCTTCGCCTTTAGAGAAGCTGGCACCCGTATCCACATACCGTGTGAATGAAGACGTGGAAGAGGTAGCACTGCACTGCGATCGCTAAGACCAAGCCCTCCTCTTAGTCCCAACATTAAAATCGTAATTTGCCGGAAACCCCTATAAGCGTGTATCAAGGACAGAACAGGCTGTACCTCTGGTGGACTCATTATATACTGTATCAAACTCTATTATGCAGGAGGTCCTTGTTGCTGGAGTACACACAGCTTCTGAAAACACCATTAGAAAAACCTGCTGTGCGAATGGATGCATTTTCAACTAATTACATCTAGATTAAAATGCTCCCATGATGCTTCATTTTTGAACAGCTCTCACGTAGAAATTTAATCGAACGTTTCTACTCCACGAATTACGGTTTTATGTGAAGCTGTCTTCACCGATCTGTTGAGTTTTTTGACTCGCTAAAGCGGCCCGATCATAACCTGCCTGATGCGGTCGTGATATTCTAAACTGCGCTCTTGCTTTGCTGACCTTTATTCCGGCTTCTGGCGTTACAGGCAGGCGTCTTGCTCCTTTGAACGTCATTGTCAGGTTGCCACGCAGCTTTTGGGATTGAGAAATCCGCGTTGCACAACTGAATAGTGTTGGTGCTCTCTAAATGTCACTGCTGTGGTGCTACACTTCATATGATCAAACTTTACCATCAAGGCATGAATCCCGGTGGTAAGAAGTGGTTTAATACGACCCATCATTAATTACCCTGTAGCGCCCACTTTTGTCACGGTGGTAAAATAAGTAATTTAGTACATATTCTCTTATTGAATTTCCCAGCTCAGCTGTATTACACCTATTCAGTATACGATGTATACGATAATTTGGAAAATAAAACAAAAGGAAATAATTTATACATAATACACACCTTAAAGGGCACATCTATATTATATATTTTAAATATAAAAATAGTCACAAGCTTATGCTAATCTTGTAGTGCATGAAATAGTTGGATAGAACAGTTTGAGGCGGTGTTTACAATTTTCTTTTTTAAATCTGTATCTGACAGCTCACGAGAGAGAACGTGCTGAATAACCGTAGAAATTTTGATTGATATTTTGAATACATCCTAAAATCCTAAGATCTTAAGTTTGATTCCTGAGTTCAGATAAATCCTCCAGCTTAAAACCTTTCCTATAACTTATCTTTTAACTTTGGATATCCTGATGAATTTGTTGTTATTTCTATTATAAGATATAGATGCTTGTGAGATTAAAACAATACAAACAAACAGTCATTATAACCTTAACAACTTGGAAGCTGCTTTATTATTATCAGCACTAGTTTTATCTTCTATTTTTTTCCTTTTTTGAAAACAATTTAAATGTTATTTGGACAGCTTGAGAGGCTGATGACTGTTGACCCTCCAAACTACTATTTACACAAACTTAAAATCACATCAGCCTTCTACAATAGTGTCTCTCAAAGCATCATGCAAAAAATCGTTACAGTTCAGGGTTTCTGAGTAAGAGGTGGGAAGTTCCAGCCCAGAAAGTAAAATTCCAAACCAAGATTTAGTTTCAACCAACCAGTTGAGTATAAAGAGTCACAGTCACGGAGTACTTACCTGCTTGGTTGAAACAAAAACTTGGTCTGGATTTATACTTTCTGGACATGAACTTTCCATTGCTGTTCAGCGCTATGTTCAAAGGTCTCATCATCTTCATCATCACCATCACCCTCAGTGGCACTATACCTGGCTGGTTCAGGATTAGGTGGATCCTCTGTGCTGTCTTTTGACTCCTGCACTTCGAGATGTTCTGGACGTTCAGTGTCTTCTGCAGTATCATCCCTGACAGCTGGCATGTCGCTCACAAAGGTGTCATTAATTCCAGAAGCAGCACCAGTACCATGTCTGGGTCCTTTGGCAAATGCCTCATTGATTGAGAAACACTCGGATGATGAGATGAATTGTGTGGTGCTCAGCCATTGTGCGTACCAGCGGTGGAAAGTTCAGGTCCAGAAAGTAAAAATCTAGACCAAGATTTTGTTTCCTAGCATCAGACGTGCTACAGAATATGATCAGACATCCCACCTGTCCCGAAGGTTCAGGGAGTCTCCTGCAAATTGTCAGCAGCTCCTCGACACCTGCAAATGATGTGCAGTGTTCCGAAAATCTGTTGTTCTGCTAATCAGCGGTGGTAATATTAACTGGCAAGAAGTTTTACCGCTGCAACCTCTCCCCAAATTTTACCACCACTCTCTAACCCTGGTCAGCCATATATATATATACAGTATTACCGTCACACCAGCCAAGCGCTGGTCAGCACCCCCGACCTCCTGGACGCCCCTCATCTGCCTCCCTGAAATCAATATCCTTAAGGTGGGATGTCTGTAAGATCCTCTGAAAGGATGCAGGCAAGCATGTCCAAAATTAGATGTTGGCAACGGTTTTCTTGCTGTTGGGAATACGGAGTAGGCCTTCATGTGTAAATGCAAATGTTAAGGCCTCCCCAGTGATAAAATGGCTGTCAATGGCCTCTGCAGTAATGGAGCAAGATCAGTGCTTTGCAGGATGAATGGCTGCTCCAATGACAGGTAAGGCTTGGGTGAGTGTCACGCCAGATGCATTATTTGGCAACCCTGCAACACCGAAAAAAATATATTTAGTAAACTAAGCAATTCTCATGGACATCGCCTCTGGAATCTCTTCCTTGTAATTTTTCTGCATAAACTCGTTATTATAAACGCAGGATTGCCAGCTCTCATACATCTGGCATAACACTCACGCGTTTACACGCCATCCATCCATCCATCCATCCACCCATATATCTCCTATCCATCCATATACCCCTCCTACCGGGGGGGGGTTGTGACCCGCTCACGCATGAAATCTTACGGCAAATCTCCCATTATAATCCTAAAATCAACTACATGAAAATCGTTGGGTAGTTTGCCAACGCTACAGCCTACAGCTGACCGAAGCTGAAAACCCTGTAGATGACGGAAATTGACACAAATGCCAGTACATTAAACCCATTTCCCCCAACAGGAACCAACGTTTTTCGGATTCTTTAGCAGCCGGAATTATTTAGCGCGGACCCTTGGAGGGGAAGCGTGCTCTGAGCCCTATTATCGAAATATTATACTTTAACGTGTCTGTCTCATCAGACTAATAGGTATTATATACAGGGGCCGTGTTCATATCGATTTTATCGTGTGTCTAGATGCAGCGTTAAATTACTCTTCGTTGTCCTGCCAGTAAAATTTCTCTATTTAGGGCAGATCTAACAACATCACATCATGAAAAAGAAGCGTGCTGCAAACAGGTACGAATTCTCATATTTTTATGTCACTGTATATACTGTCCATATATCTAAAAGAACTGCAAGTATTCGTTTCTAAACTAATCACTATGCACGTATTTTTATGTTTATAATACGCTGTTTGTGAGGGGGTGTAGTCATTTAATTACATATATGTATATCCAGCCATCCATCCATTTTCTGAAACCGCCTAATCCCA
This sequence comes from Mormyrops attenuatus, assembly GCA_026777985.1. NCBI lineage: Eukaryota > Metazoa > Chordata > Actinopteri > Osteoglossiformes > Mormyridae > Mormyrops > Mormyrops attenuatus. Next base: position 14,425,838 of record JAODKC010000045.1, read on the forward strand.
ATTGGGGTCGCGGGACATATATGTATATTTCCGACCTATTTGTTCTTTTTGCGGTTGTTCCTCCACAGGGAAGAAACTGAGACCTCGGCTATCGAACACTCGCCAGGCGGATATGTGGTGGGCCAAGTGTCCGGTAGCTTGTTCCCCAGTAAATCCACGTCTGACTCCGGTTCCCTGTCAGCTTTATTCAAAACCGAACCTTCGGCACCCAGTCTCGTCTTTATTCCTGCACCAAAGGTAAATACCTCACATAAGTGCTGACAGTATTGCAAGTGTGAGCTAGTAAGTGGTACATTTTATACATAGGTAATTGTATTTACTGAAGATCTTTATCACTGTTTTGTAGTTGGTGTCCAGAGCTGCAGAGGTGACCTCCCTGGATAGCACCTCTCCAAGCCAAACATTTGAGAGTAAGAAAAAGAAAAAGTCGATTGCAGATAACAGATTAGAAAGCAGGTCAGTGGCATCATACCTTCTTTGCGTAACACTTGTGCTGTACATAATCGTCATGGTGGACCTGGGGCCCAGCACTGGCCATGAGACAGGGGACACTTTGCATGGGACCCCAAGACACACACAGTCTTCTCCCCTTTCAGGGAAAGTGCTTTGCAAAATGCGGATGAGGAGGACGCATCAAAAAGCACGCCCAGGAAGACCAAACGCAAGGCTGCAGCTGTGGCAAAGATGGGATCTGATGAACCGGCCGAGAAGAAGGTTGTCAGCAGGGCTGAAGAGCGTATAAAGAACAAGAGGACTGTGTTTGTGGGGAACCTACCGATCAACTGCACCAAGAAGGTAGGGTGTCCCCTCGCCCCCGGTCTCTGATATGGGAGAGTGAGCATAAATGCTGGGGAAGGGGTCTGCTCTGCTCTGCCAAGATATTGCAGTGTGATTCCCTGTCCTGTGTGGGTTACAGATGCTGAGAGACCTCTTCAAGGAGTTTGGGGCCATTGAATCTATCAGATTTCGCTCAGTGGTATGGAACTGTGGAATCTGTCCCCCTCAGCGCCAAAAAACGAAGAAGAATCATGGATTTAACTACACAGTCCTTGCAACATTTAACCTGTATTAAAAAGAAGTTTCTTGGCTTGATGGCCAGTGTTTAATGTGCATGATCTCAACACTTCCAGATAGCTTCATAGGTTAGATAGGTTAATTTTCACCAAGGAATTTTGAAGTAAAATAATAAAACAAGCACAAGATTTTTTTAAACCATAAGCTGTTAAAAATATAGATTGCTATGGTGAACTTTTGACATAGAAGGTCAGACAGTGTACAGGCAGCGTTATTGGGAATGTATGGGTGACGCAGCATTTACACGCTCTCAGCATGAGCGTAATGTGAGCGCTGAGGTCCAGTCTGCATCTGCTGATTCTGCATCTTTCCTGCAGACGCGGGAGGACCTGAAGATGACCCGCAAGCTGGCGGCCATACAGTAAGTCCCCCAGGTCGGGAATCCAGCCTGAAGTACTGGGACCGCTAAAGCATTTGTTATAACGCTGTTAATCTCCTTTCTGTTCTCTTTTCAGGCGCAAGGTGACTCCCAACCAGAAAAGCATCAACGCCTATGTGGTGTTCAAGGCCGAGGATACGGCAGCAAATGCCTTAAAGCGGTATGCTGCTGGTGTTTAACAGCGTTAGCTCACGAGAGCCAATGAATGTTACAGTATCATTTGGCCGATTAGTGACGCCTGCTGTTTTGATCATGAAGAGCAGTATAATAGTTGACCAATCACTGGTTACACACTAATTCAGCAATAAATCTGGGGCTGATTCTCTGCTGTAGAATCTTTACAAACCTGAAAATGTGATTGATTTTAGTTACTGACAAATTGGTGTATTTTGAGGTTGTGCACACTAATCAATCTCGAAGATACCATTTTTGCAACAGAGAAGCTGGGATTTTATATTGTACGTGTTTCAAAGGTTTGGGACTGAGCAACATTTTTAAGAAAATAACTAATAAAACTTAAAATGGTAGCAATAGTAGTATTTTTAAAAAAATCTGTGGTTTCTCACTTGTAAAATAACTAGTGTTTTTATTTTTGACTTAAAATGGGCACCTGTTCTGAACATTTTAAATGGTATTTGAAGTCTCTAAGAAGACCTAAGAATGATGTAAGCTTTGTGATTATTGTGGTTTTGAATGTGATGTGTGTGACTGGCGCCCTGTTATGAATGACCCTCTGCCAGCTGACAATCTGACGTCTTGTTTGAATGCGTCAGACATGCTCTCTGTCACACAAATCCCTTTTGCACTATTATGGCACCTTAAAGCTTCTTTCTTAAAACTACAGTCCAATACCCACTTATATGTATTCATCATATGTCCACATGGTTACCTCAGAAAAGTGTAACATATACAGAGCTTATTTATTCAATATTTCTCAGTGAATTCCCACAGATATATTCCTGTGTGCTATGTTTGTATAGCATATTTGTTTAATGTTGTATATAAGTAGTTATTTAATGTTAGTTATGCTGCTACGTAGGCTGCTGCTAAATTTTGTTGTGCTGCACTCCACTCAATTGTGCAATCGCCCAGTGACTAATAAAAATCCTTGATCTCCTGCAGGAATGGCATGGAGATCGAGAAAGGCTTCCACGTCAGGGTCGACTTGGCCTCCAGAGCGACTTCGGTGAGATTCCCCAGAATGTAATTCATCCTCGGCTGATCAGGTCAGGGGACATTTTGAAATGTTCTTTATTTCATTTCAGTTCCATCACAAGCGGACCATATTTATCGGCAATGTGCCATACGGTAAGTATGGGAGTTCGGATATCCGTAAAGGTGGGGGATTAAACGTAGCCTCTGTTCTGTGGATTGTAAGTGATGGGTCTGCGTTTGGATCCCTGCAGACGCCACCGAGCTGTTGGTGCGGCAGCACTTTCAGGAGTGCGGAGGTGTGGAGGGCGTGCGCTTGGTGCGGGACAGGAACAGCGGCATGGGAAAGGGCTTTGGCTACGTCCTCTTTGAGGTGAGAGAGCCGGCTATACGCTGAGGGAGGCGCCTCTGCATCTCTCTTTGAACCAGACTGTTGACCAATGGGAGCTCGGGCTTCATTAGCATAATTATTCAAAAGTGATTTTATAGTGTAGCTAGGAGTCTATGAGTCCATCGTAGGTTTTTTTTTTTTTTTGCATCATTGGCAAATTTTTTGCAATTTTTTTCCTTTTGTTACACGAATCAAAATAGGTGAATCTTACGGTATATTTTGTGCTAATTTCAAACATCTATTCAGAATATCCCTGTCATACAAGGATTTTGCATGACACACAAATAAACTTTGTGCTACCATATATTTAGAGTATATGTGCATGTTGGAAGTGACTCATCTAAAAGGTAGAAGTACAGACGCTTCCTGGGTCACAATGGCTCGTGTTATGATATTTTGACTTTATGATGGGTATGATTATTCAGTACATCACATGAGATATTCGACACTTTTTTTATATAGTAGGCTTTGTCTTAATGATTTTGCCGAACTATAGGCCAGTGTAAGTGTTCTAAGCATGTTTAAGGTGGGCTAGGCTAGGTTATGATGTTAGTTGTACTGTATTAAGATGCTCAAACATGTTACTGCATTTAAACAAATGTGTTACAGCATGAAAACTCTGGCAAACCTGTCTTAGACTAGGTAGAGCCCTTCTGTAAAGTCTTAATGTTCACAAACAAATAAAATAATTTTTCCTAAATTTAAATTCATTATACCCACACATTAGTGCTGGCCAAATGAAGCTTCATGATCCATTTGTTGTATTTTCTGACCCCACTAGATGGTGCCCTTTGTTCAAAAAAGGGCTCCAAGCATGCCCCAAAGCAAGAGTACCATCTAGTGGTGTCAAAAAATACACTAAATGGTTCATGAAGCTTCATTTGGCCAGCACTACCATACATTCTTGATAAAGAATTATATACCATTAATATAGTACTAAAAATGATGTCACCTCTTAGTTTTTCTGTGACAAAATCTATGTTGACTAGTGTAATCAGTGTGATAAATAGCTTTTAACTTTTAAAAAATTTATCATAGATAGATTTCATGGAAAGGAATAGGATTTGCTTGTTTAGCAAACTGGCATAACCCAGCTGGCTGAGTGAACTCGGGTGGCCGTGTGGGTGTGTGAGAGGCCGAACGTGACGCACCGCCTGTGTGTGAGAGGCCGAACGTGACGCGCCGCGTGTGTGTGTGGGACAGGCCTAACGTGCCGTGTGTGTGTGAGAGAGGCCGAACATGACGCGCCGTTTCTGTGTGAGAAGCCGAACGTGACACACCATGTGGCACCTTCCTTCTCCAGAGCTCCGACGCGGTGCAGTTGGCCCTGAAGCTGGATGGTTCTGAGCTTCAGGGCAGGAAGATCCGCATCAAGCGTTCTGTAAAGAAGCAGAAGGTGAAGAAACAGGCCTTGGGCACTGGATCAAATCCAGGGGCCGGCAAGACGGGAAGGGGTCAGCACAATCTGGCTTTGAAGGGAAGACCGGGCCAGGGACCTGGAAGCAAGTCGACAACCCCATTCCGGAAGAATCCAGGGAAAGCTAAAGGAGGGAATTCATTCAGGGGGGAAATGGCTGTGCCTGCGAGCAGCCAGAAGAAAGGACTTAAAAAGAAGTTCAAACCAAGAAAAGCGAAGCACGTTTCATAATGTTTGATATATATATGATCCTTTTTTTATTGATGAAGATTGTTGGAGTGAATAAAATATTTTAAATTTCTGTTTTTTGTAACCTGGTGATACTGTGAATTTTGGCCTGATTTAGTCTAATACTGTGGGGGTTTTTTTATGTCATGGTACATTAGGGCTTGTTCTTTTGTCCTTTTGCACATTACCGAAATAAAACAGCGCATAGAAAATAAATAAATCACTTGTACATATTAACTAAGATATGAAACAAGTAAAAAATCTACAGGCATTGCTTTTGAAGATGTAAAAAGTATAAGACACGGGAACTTCAACCTTGCGCATGTCCGTGTTTTACGCCCTACTGGAGGTTCCCTGTCCCAAAATACAAAGCGCATATGCATCAAACTAAAGGCAAAGGATTGAAATGGCAAGTTCAGTGTTTTTTTATGGAACGGAAACAATTCAGCATACGATGCGTGTGATACAACACAACTATCACATTAATAACAAAAAACATGTACACTACAAGGGATACGTCGTGGTGTATACATACTCAGCAGGCAAGCCATAAACAGGAACATTACAATAACACAAAGACGGTGATGATGATACCTACAAAACATTAATCTAAAGTGATTTCTCTAAGTTACAAATAGCTTTTTTTCCCTAATAATTGGGATGTTGTTATAGCCTTCCTGTTTTTAGAAATTAATTTCAGTATCAAAAAATAATATAATCTCCTGGCAAAATAGGATAAAGTTGGGGGTTCTGGAAATTTTTGAATATGAAACTTGCCCAGTAAACACAAGACCTGAACTATATCGTCAATAAGTCAGTCCTCAAAATTCGATGCCATAAAAAGGACCATGTGATTTTTTTATATCAATCAATTGACCATACACCTTAAAAACAAGCATAGAAATCTCATACCAGAAAGCCTGGGAATAAGAACAAAAAAAAAGATTCTGTATTCAACACACAAAAAGAGCAGGAGAGTGAAACGTCTGTAAATTTAGCCAAAAAATAATTACGGGGATATTTGTGTAATATGTCGTTATGAATCTTTATAACCTTGTTAGGCAACAAAAATTTATAGTGACCTGATCATAATTTATCCAAATAAAGCTCCTGGAACCTTTGCCTCAGGTGAGAAGTAGCAATTGGGATACTGCTGTCCAGTAAAGTGAGACATTTTCTAAGGTGTTTGTTGTTACAATTGCTACAAGTTCAGTGTAAACTGATATGGCATATCAAATTAAAGGTGAATTACTGCAATGTAGCCTTCTTTCGCCGACCCAAGTAAATCAAAGATCATTACAAACAGAACAGAATAGAAACGCCGTGGTTTCCACGGCCAAAGTTCTCCTGCACGTACAATACCGACAGTTTGGAGCTGGTCGCTAAAGAGGTAGGTCGGTAGGTGAGGAGTATTGTTATTACACATTGTATATGTTGCTGATTTTTGCCCATGAAATACCTCTTGCTGAATATGTACGTTGTTTTATAATTATAAATGATCCGTCAAGTCCGATAAGCAAATTTTGAAGAAGAAGGAAAAAAAAGTTCAGCCGGCATTTAAAATCTCCCGCCCTTGAACATGCCCACATGACGAATACAAGGATGTTACGTAACCTCGGCGCGACGGAAACGGAAACACGCACTCCGGCAGCGTTACCGGATGTTAGGTATTTACGCGCGTGGTAGGTTTTCGTAGAGTTGGTGTCATGAGTTCATGCTGATTACATTTTAGATTATCAATTTTGAAACGTCAGTGGGAAGGAAGGTGCCGTGTGGTTTTCGGAGCTATGATGGGCAGTAAGACGAGCGCGATCGCCGCCGGGGTTTGCGGGGCCCTCTTCGTCGGCTACTGCATTTACTTCGATAGGAAAAGACGGAGTGACCCCAACTTCAAGAACAGGCTGCGAGAGCGTGAGTGTCGGCCTCTGCACCATCCGTTAACTGCGGTCCAGAATGGAAAAAATCCCGAAGATCCTGCGTGCCGATCTCCTAAATATTCCATAGCATGAAAAATTGAATGGTGATCGATTGCGCAATGCACTGTGTATTGGCTATAGGAGATTAGACGAACTACGGCTAAGCCATGCTCTCGCCTGTTCGCGAGGTGCCGTTTTCGTCCGGCTGTCAGCGTGCATAAGCTACTCCTGCAAGCTGGACAGTCAATTTAACTGTAAAAACCCCCTCTAAAAGTGTTTGTAAAAGTCACCGTAGCGGCACTAGGCTATGGCTTGGGGTTAAAGTGTGCCTTACAGGCGTGCTACAGATGAAGTCTGTTTAGCTGTTGTTTGTTCGGTCATTCATTACTTTCACTCATTAAATTATTAGTCTCTTTGCTGGGCTTCACGATTTTCAATTTTATGAGTCAGAAAAGTCTAGTGCCTTGACCTTGAAATGCATATCACCCTGACCTTCATCACGCAACGGCATTTTTTATGTCAGAATCCCACTGCCAGTTTCACTTGCTTAGGGCTCTGTATTATTGTCTATTAGGATCAGTGTTGCAAAAAAAATTACAATAGTAATCGTTTGTTTGACAACGGTAGGGTATTGGGAAAGGTACCCCATTAAAATGCTAAAACACAAGCATCCCTAACCCACTGACCCACACACCAGGCCTGTGCGTATCCTTATTCACAGACTGTATTGGATTGTAATGTACGATGTCTTCGCTTAACAGGACGGAAGAAGCAGAGGGCTGCCAGGGAAAAGGCTGGATTGTCAAAGGTAAGTTATCAATCACTTTGCCTGTTAATGTGTTGAGGTTTCAATTTCACAGTGCTTCACCCTGACTGCGTGCCCGTGCATGTTTACATCAGAGGCTGCAGTAATTGTTTGTAAATGATATTTAAAGCCCCCCTGGGCTCAGGGCCTTGCAGGTGTTTTCTGTGCTGTATCGTGTGCCTGAGAAATGGCCGAACGTCGTGTCCTGTTTGCTGTGCTCCAGCTGCCCGACCTGAAGGACGCTGAGGCAGTGCAGAAGTTTTTCCTGGAGGAGATCCAGCTGGGAGAGGAGCTACTAGCTCAGGGTGAGAGGCGTGCGCCCTGGGGACCAATGGCTGTTCCTGCTTCTCGCTAGCACTGAAGACTGGAAGCATAGTGTTTCGCGCATGATGGTTTTTACTGTATTATGAGCTCGGTAGCTAAGATAAAATACAGGTGTTCCTCAACTTATGATGGTGTTACGTTCTGATGATCTCATCATAAGTGCAAAATATTGAGTCAGATATGAATATACCATTGGTCAGTAAATACTATTATCAAATAAACAAATACTGTAAATCTGACTCTAAATACCAGTAATTGAAAATTAAAATCAACACGCGTTCATCTGCTTAACCATAAATAAAAATGATACAGTACTTTGTTAAACACTCGAAAGTATTGTGAGGCATATCTCTAGTCCAGCGACCGATCAAAATTCAACAATGACCATTGCACTGCAATTACACCATTGTAAAGTCGAAACATCGTAAGCCGAACCATCTTGAATCTTGGAGTATTTGTATACGTACGGTACCGGGAGTGTATGTGCTGTTTTTAAATGAGAAATGTGTCAGCTTTTCACTAACGGCCTCTGGACCAATCCTCAGGTGACTATGAGAAAGGGGTGGATCACTTGACCAATGCCATCGCAGTGTGTGGCCAGCCCCAGCAGCTGCTCCAGGTCCTGCAACAGACCCTGCCACCGCCAGTGTTCCAGATGCTGCTCACCAAGCTGCCCACCATCAGCCAGGTGGGGTGCCAGTCTAGGGTTTGCAGTCTAGGTTTGGTCATAGTCAGGGAGGTTGACCTAAACTCTGAGAGTGCCTCAGAAAGGCATTCTTCAAAACCCCCCTGCAGTCTGCTGTGGCTGCTGGGACAAGCAAGAATGCAAAAGCAAACCTAGAAATTCTGCAAATAAGGGCCGTACCTCTGTGGTTCTTAGTAACGTATTTTCTGGGATAAAATGCACATCTCTTTCTGTGATTGGGCTGGCGGGGCTGTTTAATCTAGGGCCCTGTCTGTATGCCTTGTTCTGACTTCCTTCCTTTCCACAGCGAATTGTCAGTGCACAGAGCCTGACTGAAGATGATGTAGAGTAAGTCTGTGTGCTGGCCCCACCCCCTGCTGGCCCACCCTCAGCCCCCCATCCAACAGACGGCCCCAGCTGAATCCCAGCGGAGGATTTTTCCATCCGTGATCAGTTCCATTTTTATTTATAGTACTTCTGGACCCCCTTCGCTCATCTGGTTATTTCTGTTTGGGTAGCTGACTATCCCACCCTCCATTACCAGCATCTCTCTCATGTCAGTCTGTTTTTTTTTTTCTTAAAGGTCCAATTTTAAGGTGCTGTGGACTGTTGAATTTTAAAGCCATTTCAAACACATGGAGAGCGCAGAAAATGTGACACCTTACAGAATAAATCCTTATGCTAAAACCTTAATCACCCCCACTGTGGTTTTCATGCAGTACAAGGAGGTATTGCTAATACACTATATGCAAATGGAAGACTGCTTGTTCAATGTTACCTTGCAGAATATTGGCTTCTAAGGGAAATATCTAATCTGTACAGTACTTCAAGTGTATATGTGGCTGTTCCTCTTTTTATTGTCTTGATTTGAACACTGAAATTACATAGTTTTTGTGAAACATGAGATGGTTGGTTTACCTTGTGTTCGCTGGACCTTGATCCATGAATGTTATTCTCCTGGAAATGGTAGCACCTTTTCCCCAACATGAAGTGCTTGAAATCACTCCTGAATTCACTCAGTTTTAATTGTCTCACAATCATTACAGTAAAATGTTGGTAAAACTGGTGAGGGTGAGGGTCTTTCTTTTGTCTGCTCTGTTGCCATGTTTTCTTTAGTAGTCCTCTTAGGTTATAATCATTGTCTCGGATTAAATTGTGTTCTGAAGGCTTGTGCAAAAGCTAGTTTTCTGCAATTGAGCTTTTAAATAGTGATGGGCGAATGAAGCTTCATGAACCATTTGCTGTATTTTTTTAACCCACTAGATGGTGCTCTTGGTTTACTGTGGGGCATGCTTTGAGCCGTTTTATGAACCGAGAGCACCATCTAGTGGGGTTAGAAAGTACAGCAAGTAATTAATTTGCCCATCACTACTTTTTAGCTCTTTAAAGACACACGTAACCTTTCTGCTGGAGAATGTTCTGCATGCTGGTGCCGTGAGACATAGAGCTGCTGTTATTTATTTCCTGTATATTCGGAGACGCTGGTCCATCAGAGATTACTGTGCACGGTTAACCTCCTTAGGTTAACCTTAAAGGAGCCGTGCTCAGTCGCATGTTTACTTGCGAGGCAGTCGCCTTACTGTGTATTGGCACCGAACGTCTCTATCTGTTTACTGCTGTCGTCTCGCTTTCAATCAAAGCTTGCTGCCTCCGACTTTCTGCTGAATTATGTGCCCAGTCAGCTTGGAGCTCTGGTATGTGACTGGATCTGTGAAGCGCTATCCTTTGGATGTGGCTGTGTCGGTGATCCTGGCTCATGTTGCGAAATGGGATGCTCTGAAGTTTTTAATAGAGGACGGTACATAATTAGTATTCTAAGTCAAAACTGTTTGTCTACCTTGGCCTGCGTTTCTTATTCAGTTATGAAATATTCCATTTCTTCATCTGTGTGATCATTTGTGATCTGTGGTCAGAGTAGGTTTTAAACTTTTGAACGTAGCTTGAAACTGAATATATATATATATTTTCCCAAGGTTGACTGTTAAAGGCATGAGGAGAATATTAAAATCTTAATATGCTTTATCTCTGATTGTCTCCTAATGAATGGACTGTGCTTGCTGAAGTGACCTGCATGGATCACTGCACAATTAAATTAAAGTTTCAAAGTGATTGGAAAATTGTGCGCTGGGGGAGTGAGAAGGGTATAATATGACCACCAGATGGCAGTATGGCTCCAGTCCTGTGTAACGTCCTTGAATATATCACACATGCCTGGGTTCTGAGCTCTTGGGTTACAATCCTCCGTCACCAGTGTAATACAAAATTCTTCAGTCAAGATCTCTGTCAGGTGTTCAGGGGATCTATTTTTTAAAATAGCTTAACTTAATACTTTTTGGGGATATGGGACAGAGAATGTACTGAGAAGTTAAAGTTAATCAGGCCTGGCTGTAGATAATAAGCATAGACATAAGCTGTCTTCCAGTATTTTATCCAGTACAGGGTCCTGGGGCAGCCCCGGGGGAAACTTGGGGCAGATGTTGGTCTACAGCAGGACATACCCCTCTTCATTATTATAACACATTATGGGTGGTTTGTAGAAGCCTGATTTATCTAACACTGTCTTTGAACTGCCGGAGGTAAATTAAGGGTAGCAGAGGGCGTGCAGTTTGAACCCCTGCCACTGGAGATGTGAGGCAACAGGGCTGCCCATATGAACTATAATACAGTTTATTCGGTATGAAGACATGAGCGGTTGCATGTCCTGCCGGCGGCCATCAATCCAAGACTGAACAGTAACTCAGGTGATGCTGAGTGTCCTCGCTGGATGGGTGCCATTTCTCCGGAACTTTCCAACCCAGGGCTGTGGTGCCGTGTGGGTGTGGACGGGCGGAGGCCCGCCTCCTGTTTGAATAGGGCTCCCTGTAAGACCGCTAAAGGCTGTCTCGACACTGGAGCGTGAAGAGAATGCAGTCTTTATGTACTCCTAACAGATATATGCTCCCAGGGGCGTCCCCAGGATAATCCCCGCCCGTATCCGTTACAGCGCTTCAAGACTGTTTATTGAACCCAGACCGTTAAGTGAAACTGCTGACATAATCACCCACACGCTGATTATAGGAGTGAGCCGCTCTGGTCATCTTTGGCAGGGAATTCTGGGCCACATGTGCCTGTTTGCACGGCATGGGGGGGGGGGTTCGGCCTCCCCTAGCAGCTGACGCCCCTCCATTTTGCGGAGGGGGGGGGTCCATACAGGAGCGGGGGAGCCAGCCAAAGGCTTTCCTCAAAAAAGAACTCCACTAAGAATCGGGGGGCAGGAACGAGAATTCCTGGAAGTGACTTTGATGTTTTTCCTCAGCTGCCCACACGACCCCCCCCCCCCTTGCTGCTCTCGGAGGACTAGAGGCCCCGGGAAGGTGGTGGCGGACACAGGTTTAATCACTTGTTTTTGCCATTTACAGCTTTTCTTTCACTTTTTTTCACACCCTCTCGTTTTTGTGCATTTTTTTTCAAAACCACGTAGGGCTGCGTTTCAAACCAGAGCAGAAATGATCTCATCGCTGGCTGCTGGAGCTCCAGGCCAAATGCTCAGAGGACCCTGCTCCGTTAAAGGATTGTAGCTGCAGAGTCACATACGCCCTATAAACAGCTGTGTGTGGACTGCATGCCATGTGCCCTGTCACATGACTACATGACTGTCACATGACAGCACACATGGCATGCAACCCACACATGGGTGTGTACAGCTTGTTTTTGAGCGACCTCTGGATGCTGGGAGTGTGAGTCAGTGAGGACTCTGGGTCAGTGTGCTTCTGTGTTAATTAACTGGGGGGCCCTATTTTAGGGAAGTTCGTTATAAAGATTAGCCTAATACTATCTGCAAAAGTCAGAAATAGAAAGGCAGGAACTGATGGGATTTTCTCTAGGTGCGAGCAGGCACTCTACTCCTCCATGTTAAAACGTCCCCTGGACCTAAATTCTGCCTCCTTCCTGAATAATTGGACTAGTTCTGGCCTCCACCCCCCAAATGGGTCCCAGTCATGTCCTCAGATTCGACTCGTCTCACCACATCTATGGCTCTCATATTACATACGTCTAATTCCTCTGCCACGCCGGGCAAGTGGTGGGGGTGGGTGCTTGTGGATACGAAGGACTTCACTAGTTGAGTTTGGAAGACAGAGATGCATCAGGAAAACCAAAGAGACTCCAGGACTGAGATCTCCATGAGGGAATCCTCACAGACAGGGACAGAGTGTGTGTGTGTGTGTGTGTGTATGTCTGGCGCTGGGTGAATAAGGGCTTTTTGTGCTGATGGGTCCAGCCGTCCCTCCGTGAGCCGTTCCCCGCCATGCAAGCCGAAACGTCCCCTTTGTAAGACAGATAGAGGTCTAATTATTTTTATCTCAGTCTGCAGCTGTTTTTCACAGGCTTGGCAGGAGAGCGCGGCTGAGAACTGCCTCTCTACAATGCGAATAAAAGGCAAGGAAAGGGGAGCCGGGGCCAGGAGGATGCGGGGAGGCGACTGGTGTGTTTCCATGGACCGCAGCCCCTATATATACATACAAACACACACTGTATATAAATGCGTTTGTGGATGTGATTTGTTTTTGAGGAGACCTGGGGAGGGGGGGCGGTTGGAAAGCAGTGTTACTGGGAGCCTTCAAAGCAGGGGAGGGGGAGGAAATGAAAGGAGAAAGAGCAGCACTGTGTGTAGGCTGGGGAGGGGTTGGCCACTGCCCACTTCTTGCTTTGCCTTGCAGGGGAGGGGAGACCGACGAGGCCCCAGCCAGCCGCCCCCCCCACGCACCAGGCTGAGCGCTGTGTGACCGCCCTGTTTGCCTGATAAATAGCTGGCCCTGTCCTGGTGCACTCGCTCACCCTCCCCCGGCGCAGCTGCCGCGCACCGAGACGCTCCCACAGCGGGGTCACCGCAGGCCATGCCAGGTGGCCAGGGTGCGTTATGGTGCCTCCCAGTGGCCAGCGAATGGAACATGCATCTCCGGATCATGAGACACTACCTCCTGCTAGACAGTCACAGATATTAATGTTTCTTTGGAGACCTGCACCTTCACTGCACACCTCTGAGGGACCCTGTTACACTCGTGCGCTGACAGCCGTCAAAGCTGGGGGGGAGGGTCATGGCTTGATGAAAATATTGAAGGATGGAAAGATGGAAAGAGAGCCCCCCGGTGCTCATAAATGACATAATCCACATTCGCACCAAATAAATAACAACCTGAATGTGGACAAGCTGGTGGGCTCCCCTGTGCTCACAAACGTGCAAGAAGAGGTGTGTGTGCAATGCCGACATCCGGCCAGTAGGGGTAGCTGCTGCACCAGGCAGACGGATACTACTCAGACTCATCAAGGTTCTCTAGTGACGGCAGGGAGAGGGACAGGGGGCTCACCTTTTACAGTAGGGGCCAGGGGAAGGAGTGCAAGGAAACACACAAACAAAGGGAAAAAGTAGCATACTGGAAACTAAGTTTGCGGATTAGTGCCCCCCCCTTCCGGGCCTGTAAGCGATTAGGCCCTTTCCATAAAGCAGCCCCTGCCATCCCTGCTCGCTGCCGTGGTAACCTGTCAGGAATGTCCAGCGCGGGCTTTCGGCACCATGGATACGCCTCCGAGCAACAGAGCTTTGGATGGATCTCCGCTCCCGGTCCGATCACGGGCCCCCTGCACGGCGCTCGGCCTACACTCAAGACTCGGGGGAAAACGCAATATACTCGAGATTCTTTGCCCTGGAGCAGATTCCTGGAGTGCAGAATCTGAAGCCACTGTTTTTGGGTGACCCGGGAAAACCTCTGCGTCAGCCTTGAACGGCACAGACTGTAAACAACTCCTGTTTTTCTTTCATTTCCTGCGCGGCTGCCCTGCAAAGTCCCCACTGTAAAACTCACATATTAGAGTGTTTGCAGGGGGCTGCTCAGAAATCCTTGAGTTTGGGAAACAAAGAGTGTCCCGGGGGTCCGGGCCCTGCTGGACATGCCATTGTTATGAGCTTGCAGGTGTGAAAGACTCTGCTGGCCCGGCCTCAACAGACAGGATGTGTCCTGAAGAGGCCATATCTGCACCCGGACTCTCAATGGGAGGATGCACTGTCCCTTCAATGTAGTGACCCCTACAGGTGGGTCTGGGATGACAGATTCATTAATCTGCTGCCACTCCACATGTGGGCCAATCTGGGGGGGGCGTGGGTGGGGGTTCTGTCTGCCAGGGAAGTTTTAGTCGTGTGCTGAAAAATCATGTCATCCTGTCTAAGAGGAAAAGTTGCTCTGTCTTTGACTATTCTGGGCCAAAAGATGGACAGATAGCTGTGGTCTTTCTCTCTCTCTCTCTCTCTCACCCGGTGCTCCCTGGAAAAGCATGGCGGGGCCACGGGGCCTGGAACGTGCCGGAGTGAAGCCGGTGATAATAATCGCAGCTGCGCCGGGATTTAATTACGCGAGCGCCTCGAAGCCGTGTGTCATTCATCTCCGAAACTCTCAGGCACGCTCTAAAAATACAGCATCTGCGTGCCCCGGCTGCTAACCATCACGTCGGTGACCCATTTTCCTTCTAACGACTGAGGACAGAAACACGGGCGTCCCCCGTTCCCCCTCCCCTGAATCCCAGTCCTACCCATGGGGTACGTGGCCAGTGCTTTGGCCCACCCGCTTCCGAGATTTGCCCCGTATGTTTGCCCCCTTTGTGTTTGCACTCCCCGGAGGCGTCGTGTGCGGCCTCTCCCTGTCTGGGTCTGCTTCTTCCACTATCACTCCCCCATCGCCGCAGCCTGGGGGGGCGGGGGGGTTATCTCTGCAAGCGTCTGACAGACAGGAATAGGACATGCCGGTAGGACGCCTGCCGTCTTACTTACAGCAAGATCTAAACAACCACTTTGCAGAGATTCACTTTATTGCTTTATTCTTTACTCTTTAGGGATGCAAACGAATGTAAAGTGATTCCCCCCCCCTCCCCCCCCAACATCTTCGTAAAGCTTGACGTCTGCATGCATCCAGCAGACGGCGATTGTTCCTGCAAGGTCAGCTTTTGGGCGGCTCAGAGAGAGCCTCCCTGTCCGTCAGCGTGAAAGTGTCAGGGACCAGGCGGTGATGATGACAGTGACAAGGGGCTGTTCGTATTTTTTTTTGTGCTGCAACATCGTGTGATTTAGCAGGCCGGGAGTGAAGGACAGTGAAGTTCGCGGTCTGGGTGAGAAGGGGAGGATTGTGGTTCTGTAGGTGTGTGTGTGTGTGGGGGGGGATTTTTTAGCTGAAATGTAAAGCAGCATTCCTGGCTTTTGGGCCCAAATGCTATGTGAAGGCGGGGCCAGCCTCACACTGCCATGAGCCGACCGGGGGGGTGGCTGTGGTCCTCTCTATTTCTACAGGGTGTTTTTCTTTCCATTTTGGCCCCGTGTTCATAGTGAGAGACGTAAACAAGCACAACGGCAGGTGCAGAGCTCAGGCCCCATAGCACCTTTCTCATGCGACGTCGCCGTTGTCCCGCCCCTTTCTACCGGATCAGCCGCTCCTCTTAATCGGGACCTCGCACAGCCCGGCTCACTCATACTGCCCCCATCTTGGCGCCGCCCCCCCTCCCCCAGCAGCCCCACAGAGGCCGGGCTTCCGGACCCGGCCGAGCAGAACCCTCTGAATGGTGGATTATAAACAGATGAATGCAGGGCCTGTCACCGGGGGCCCCATGTGAAAGGGGGGAGCTGGTGGGAACGGGGCCCCCGGCAGAGGGCGGCTGTTTGTCATGGAGGAAATACTGTACAGAATTATCTTTTGGCAGAGCTGCCGGGATGAGGGTTACCGATGGAGCTGGGATGAGGGTTACCAATGGAGCAGACTCAGTCAGAGAGCAAAAACAGAGTTTGAGTCAAAAACACGGCACGTTTCCTGGAACACAGGGCTGGAAACTGGGGAAGCAGACTTTTATTTCCTCCGAGAAAACATCCATCCAGCTCGTCTGGAAAACCTCGGCCTGAATGTTCCCGTCTCTCCCTCGCTGGAGTCTCGTGTTTTCTGGCGCTGGCGTCCCCCGGCGACTGCGGCGAGAGTTCGGCCATTTTCTGTGCACCCGGCTTCACGTTGTGCAGGGTCCGGCTTTGCGCTCGGCTGTGCCGAGGCGTGGACGAGGTCGCCCGAGAGGCTCGCTCTTCCCGCTCCACTCTCTTCCGGATTCTGAGCCGCCATCCCTTTGGCTGGAGTGAATGTTACCGTTTGATCTGCGCGTTTCATCCTCTGGGGAGGTGGGAGGTGTGATTGTCCCCTCCCCCGTCTGCCCTCCCGCCTGGCCTCTTGCTCTGTGTGATCACTGAATGTGACGACCCCCCTTCCAAGGGCTAAGCCCTCATCCTGCCTTATGACACAGCGCCACCTTCTGGGGGCCTCAGCCCATGCCCACCCTGAGGGGTCCAGTTTTCAGGGTGACAGTAAGAGCTGCCCACACGCCTCCAGAGGCAGAAACATCTGTCAGCTCCTCCAGTGGCCTCTGTCTACCACTCTGTCTCTCTCCTTCTGTCTTTATTTCTCTCCTCTCTATCCCTCTCTTTCTTTCCCCCTCTCTGTCTCTCTCCCACCGGCCTGACCATCCTTTTACCTTCCTTTGTATTTCTTGTACATTTTTGGAACATTTCAGAAGCAGAAAGAAAAGGTAAAACAGAAATGCTGGATGGCTCTCTGTCAGGCCTGGACCCTGGCTGCTCCTACTAGGCCTTGCTGCAGCCCTCAGCGCAGACACGTGGAAATGACCTTCACTCAGGCCCGGTGAGATTCTGACAAAGCTGCCCGAGCCAGGAGACAACATCTTGGTTCTGTCATATGTCTGTCCTCGTCCCCTGGTCAGGGGACAGCCGAGGGTTTGCATTACATTCGAGCTTCTGCTGCCAAAGAGATACTTTTATCCAAAGGACTTTGTCATTTCGGCTCAGTTAAGCAGGTGGACTTTTTCCACTACAGTGATGTAGGTGTATTCATGGTCCAACAGCAGAACCTTCCCCGGGATCAAGCCTCAGATTCGAGGCTTCATACTAACACCTGGTATGGGACACCTGCAACATTAGCCTGGCACTAGCTTGCATTACCATTAGCCTTAGTACTGGTACTAGCTGGTGTTAACATTAGCATTAGTATTGGTATTACCTGGAGTTAGCATTAGTACTGGTTCTAGCTGTTATTAACATTAGCATTATTTCTGATACTAGCTGGCATTAGCATTACTACTGGTACTAGCTGGTGTTAGCATTAGCATTTGTACTGGTACTAGCTGACTGTTCTATGTACATTTGTGGGGTATGGCTAACATCCACGATCTGTGTGACTTACAGCTGGGGTACACTGAGATGATGCCCCCCCATCCCACTGCCCACCCCAGGGAGAGAGGCTGTCACATGCACCAAGCCCTTTCACTAATGAACCTGTTTTTTGGGATCTAAATCAGCCCCTTTTCCCAGAAGCAGTGCCCCCCGAGCAGGGCCCCTGAAATAGAGCTGGGGGAAGGCAAGCTGTGACGCTGGGGCAGGCAAAGGCCAGGAAAGCGGAGACCCTGGCACTAGGCCCGACTGCCAGCTGCCCACGTCGCACACTGCCAGGGCACCCATTAACCAGGGGGTCAGTTGGGTTAAATGAGGCCAAAGGCCAAAGCTGGAACCTCGGAGGCAGTTCTCAACCCCCCCCACCAGCCTCTGAGGTTCACCAGGTATCTTGATGACTTCCAGGGTTGTGGGTTCAAATCCCGCCTCCGCACTGAGAGTGCATGGGGTTTGCATGTTCCCATGTTGTGTGCTGCAGGTACAGTCCAACTCACTTCAGGGCCTAAATGGCAGTCAGAAATCTGGGAGGGGAGGGCAAAAGTGTGAGCTATTAGCCTGGCACTAACTGGCGTTAGCATTAGCATTAGTGCTGGTACTAGCTGGTTGTCTTGTGTACATTTGTGAGATGTGGCTAACGTCCATGACCTGTGTGACCTATAGCCAGGGTACCATGTGGGGGTGGGGCCTAAGGAGAAGCTCTGGAGTTTTCTAGAGCTCCGTAATGAGAGCTAATGCTGTGCTAACAAATAAAGGGACTTCGGCCCTTTTAAGGGGCTCAGGTTTCCCGCCCCCTCAGCAGCGATCCCCTAGGCCTCAGCCTATGGCGCACACGATGGGACAATCTTCAAAAGGGCCGCGTGGGAGAGGGGCGGGTGTTTGGATGTCGTTTTTCATCGTCAGACATGTGCTTCTGTCGGCTGTCGGAAACTTTCTGCGCGGGGAGGAGAGGAGCTGCAATCTGGCGCCGGTAACAAGGAGATAAACAGGGCCGTAAAAAACTGGAAAAGGGGCTATAAAGTTGGCAGCAGTCTGGAACTATTTCAGCTCAGAAAGCTGTGCTAACAGATGGAATATCAGAGAACGTGGAAGGACTCGGGATCAGAGCTCAGAGATGGCCTGGTGACCTGCTGCTGATAACGCTTTTCTGTCCCTTAATCCTCAGCCAGGCATTTAATTTAATTTCCCTGTGACCCAGAATGTTCCGCCTCTATCCATTCTATCTCACCCCTCACCCCAATCTGAAGGAATTTCACCAGTGTCTTCAATGCAGTCTGAGCTACTGGTCCCAGTTAACCCCGACCAGGGGGGCAGGGTGTCATCAATACCTCCCTCATAAGCAGTGTCCTCCTAGTGTGCAGTGTTACCCAGAGTCAGTTTCTGACACCATTTGTTAATCTTTCGAAATGGCATCCATTTTTGAAATGAACCTTTTAAGGTAATGAGGATGGAGGTTTGGGCTCTGATGTTGAGTGGCCTGACAGGAGCTTGGAAGGAGGAAAGAGACTTCGCTCTGCACTCCTTTCACTCTTCATTTTTCAATGTAATTTCTAGTAAAATATCCCCATTTCAAAAACCAATGATTCTTAATACAAACAATGCCTTTGTGACGGAGAATGTATTATGAATTACCAATGAATTAATGAAATAATTTATTCCTGTTTGTTTTTCAACTAGATTTTGGTGAGAATCAGTTTTTTACATGTGTCATTTTGTATAAATGCTTCCTGTCTATGTATGTAAACTAGATAAAAAACATACCATTTACATGAATGAATTTTTAATTAAATGAGAATTCTTGTGGGTGGCGCCGTGCCTCACCTCCAGGGTTGGGGGTTTGAATCCCAGCCCCACTCTGTTTGTATACAGCTTGCACCTTCTCCCTGTGTCATTTGCATTTTCTCCTGCTGTCTATAGATTGACTGGCATCCCTAAATTGCCCTTATTGTGTGAGTGTGCACGTGCCCTGTACCCTGTGCCCCCCCCCAAGTCACTGACTGAGATAAGGGGTTGGCAGATAGATAGGTAGGTACGTTACTTTGGTTGTTAGAAGGCAGCTGATATCAACGTCATAATAGTTTAAAGTTTTGATAGATCTGTTTCCTCAGTCAAGTGACGGTGCCTACTTTCACTTTCTATGTTATTTTATAGTTTGTCATAATAATGGAGCCTTATAAACTCAGACAGTTGAATAATGCCCATAGTTAATAATGCCAAAATGACACAGGCTGGGATGGTACGGCAGTAACATTCAGCCCCTGCGCAGCATCACGGCAACACCATCTTTGCCCGTCGGCCGAGCTCAAGCCCACCTCGTGCTTCTACCGGCCGAGCCGGACTCTGCCACATCAGCACACATCCGCTGTTCCTTCCCTGCTCCGTAATCCCCTCACACATTGTCAGGTTATGACTAACCTCCCCCCTGACCCCTGAGCCCCTCCGAAATCCCAGTCCCCCCACGCCCATGAGCTGCTTCGGCTGTTGTTCAGATATGAATAATCATAAGACCGGAGCCCGGTGGAGTCTGACAACGTATTTAATTTAAAAACTATACCACCAGGACTATTTGCATATGAAAACCCCTTTGATGTCTTTATCCAAAGTGCAGGTCTTTGAAGTTCTCTGTGTTTCTGTGTTTTCCTTACTGAATTATGATGAAGATGCATGAAGCTAATCATTGGCGGGTGGAATCAAGGACTGGTACCTCACCCCCCCCCCACCGCCTCGCCTCGCCTCTTAATCTGCCTCCCCGTTGTACAGTACGCTTGATTTGGACTGACGCATTGCTGATTAATGAATCAATTACTCCGGTTTGTTCTTGGCCCGAATGCGGCTTTTGATAATCCACTTGACGCATCGCGGACCTGTGGCCAGGAGCCAAAGAGCCGAATTAGCATATCCGTCGGCCCTTGAGATGCGACTTGACAACTCTTGACCGAAGTGGGTTCCCAGCACAATTATAGCTGCCATAAGATGCACACTGTCTCCTCCTCTGCGGATTGGGAGACAACGAATGCCTACAAGGGTCCCTGTTTAGCTACGAGGTCGCTAGTAGCTCTAGCTTTAATTTTAGCTTTAACTGTAGCTGTAATATTAGTTTTAGCTTTAGTTTTGGCTATAACTTTTGCTTTACCATTAGTTTTAGCTTTAAATTTAGTTAGAACTTTAGTTTTACCTATAACTTATGCCTTAACCTTAATTTTTCCTTTAACTTTAGTTTTAGCCCTAACTTTAGTTTTAATCCTAGTTTTAGCTATAACTTTAGCTTTAATGTTAGTTTTAGCTACAAGTTTGTCTTTAATTTTAGCTACAATTTAGCGTTAATGTTAGATAGTTTTAACTTGAGCTTCAGTTTTAGCTATAACTTTAGCGTTAATGTTGGTTTTAGCTACAAGTTTGTCTGTAATTTTAGCTACAATTTAGCGTTAATGTTAGATAGTTTTAGCTTTAGTTTTAGCTGGGCAGTTTGCTGCTAAGCCTCACAGCCAGAGCATGTCTCTGTCCTCCATCCTCATTGTTGACAGGTGTGGGTCTAACTGCAAAATGGCGTCAGAAGCTCAATGGTGCTTTGGTCTTGACGCTAAGTGCCCTCCCCGTCCCAGTCCTTACTGCCCTGTCTCCTGCAGGCTTCCCCCCTGCCCTTGTCTGCCATGGATGGCCTTCTCTTCCCTTTGGTCATTCTTGAAGTGCATTCATTGACGCATTTACCCCCTGGACTCAATCCTGCCTCAATCCTGACTTAATCCCAACTCAATCCTGACTCCATGCTGACGCTCTGTCCCTTCTGACAGCGTTCCTGAGTCTCATGGACACTCTACAGTTTCTGTCTGACTACAGAGTGAAGCCTTTGATGAAATGCTCTGAGTGTACGAGCGGATTGCTGGGGGCAGGCGCGGGAGCTGCTGCTCCTTGCGTCACGGTCACGAGAGCCTCCCAGTCCCCACTGCCCGGCTGTGACAGCACGCTAGTTAATGACAGGCTTGCTGGGGGAAAATACATTAATTCTGAGCTTGTTTTGCATCGTTTTACAGCACGCTGGTGCCCCTACAGGTCTGGAGGCCTGTATGTTAGAGTCCTAGGGGGCTCCTGACTGTGACAGGGCCACCTGCAGAGGACAGACAACCTGCTTTGTTGTCCCCCTTCCACCCCCCCACAGTGGGCCAGCCAGAGACATGGAGTACCAGCATATCCTAATAGGCTGAATAATTTATGCACCGAGGCAGAATTGGAGAGGTGGGCTGGCAGGCAGAAATAAGCACACTTCATTCTTCTTTTTTAATCAATTGATCCCTCGGAGGAAGGTATACGGGTAACCATGGCAACCGTTACAGAGTTACCCAGCATTCCGGGCTTCAGTCCGCGTAGTAACAGAGGGTCCCGGGGGCAGGGGCAGGTAGGAGGGTGAAAATGGCACGACAAGAAATGGAGAAGCTGCAGGAACCAAATTATGGAGGGGAATTTGACAGACTGTCAGAAACGTGTCCTGCTGTAGCATTTTACTGCCTGACCATGTCATCTTAACAGGCGTTACATCACATGCCTCTGTGCCTACTTGATGCCAGATACAAGGCGACTTATATCACCATAAAGAAATGACCGTATTTCTAAAAATAATATGATGGTATTCCAGAAATGTGAATATCTGCGTGCCGTGATATTTAAATTTGTTCCACAAAGTCTGAATCATTGGAGGGAGAGCTGAAGCCTCCCACTGTAGTGCTTAGATGTTGGTCTTCTTCGATGAAAGGCTTCGCCGCTGGGCTGTGGCCACGTGCTGCTCTCTGCCCACCATATGCATATGAATGTCGCCACGGACCCTGAAAACCGCGGCGATCAAAAGCTCGGCTGGGATCTCTGCCGCGGCCGTCCAACCGCAGAATGTATGCGTTCCGTCGACATGGCAACGAGGTGTTCCGGATTGGGACCCGGTTGCCAAGTAACGTCTGGGCGATGTGCGTGGGTGCATGGAGATTCGAGGGTGGGGTTTGGAAATTCAAATACCCCGGTATGGTGGGCTGAATAGGGATAAAATTGCCAAAGAAAAGACAACCTTGTTGCGAGTTTCGCTTTGATGTCCCTCTCACTCCTCACCACTTCAGCCAGGGAAGATCATGTGTGTGAAACAGCTGTCAGGTTCCTCAACCCGCAAGCAGCATCCTGACCTTCTATAAGTTCCACGCCAGCCGTGACCGTAAAGTTCTCGTGATGTTCGTTCTTCAGCATCAAAATACCAAGCATTCGGCATTCTTAGAATTTCTGATCTATCTTAAAGCGTGCTGTTATTTCCCACAACTGTATTTCTGAAATGAAACCACTACTTGTACTTCTATTTTTTTTTCTCCGATTTACATATTTTTACATGTAAATATCTCATTGTGTCGAGTAATTGAGGGATATCCTTTGTTCAAAGTTACAGTCTGCATATCGGTGTGGGCACCAGGCTGCCTGCTAATTGCAGCGGTTTGACAAAATGACCCGATCAGAATTAGTAACAGGTACCGGAACATGAGGACTGGAATATGATTGACCTAAACCTGAAAATACTCTATAAAAAATGAAAGCGTTTAAAGCATGTCAGTGTGACCTGAGCTCTTTAGCCAATCGGTATAAAAGAATTAAAGCCATGCCACATGAAAGTTAGACTCGGAAATCCATCTGGAGCTAAGCAGGTTTGGGCCTGGCCAGTGCTTGGATAGAAGACCAACTCGGAAAGCTGGGTTGCTGCTGGAAGAGGTGTTGGTGTGGCATCCTGTGGTCAGTGTGGATCCCAGTGCCCCAGTGCAATGACGGGGACACTGTGCTGTAAAATATGGTGAGGTCTTGACTGTCTGAGGTCATAAAAGATCCCTGGGTATCTTTCAAAAGAATAGGGGTGCTACCACAATATGCTTGCTAAAATCGCCCACTGTGGCCCTTTCCAAAAAGATGGCCCCCTAAATCATCCCTCTATATCTAATAGGTGAATTCTCTCCTGCCCCTTCACCACTTTAACCACAGTGTGCTGAGTGTACTGGTGCAGAATGGCTGCCGTCTCATCATCATCGAAGTGGCTCCCCATTGATTCTGTGAAGCACTTTGGGTGTCTTGAAAAATGCTACATTAATGTGGCATTCATTCATTCAAATAACACCAGCCTGTAATAGTCAGTGTATTAGGTCCATGATGCATTGTTACAGGTAGCATGGTGGCTCAGTGAGTGACACTCCTGCCATCCAGGAATTGAGGTTTGAAAGCCACCTCTTTCGTTTATGTGTGTAGAGTTTGCACGTCCTCCCCATGATGTGTGGGTTTCCTCCTGCAGTTAGGCTAACCGGCATCTCTAAATCGTGTATGGATGCCCCGTGACAGACTTCAAAAGTGGATGAAAGATAGATGAATGTATCTCAGTCTTTTATGCACACTGCTTTAAGCATGGCTCTACTGATATACATAACAATTGTGTATTCTATTCACTATTGTATTGAATAACTGTTTTCTTAACATGGGACTTGTCAGTCAAAGAGGGAGTTTCATGAAGAATAATTTCTAAGTTGTTCAACCGGGAATCCTTGTACAGGAATTCAGGACAGACCTTCCCCAATAGATGCACGTGGATCTGTAGACACGCCATGCCCAACAGTCAGCAGAGCTAGCAGTCACTGGAGGCTCCTTCCGCAGAGACACACATAGACGAAGAGCAAGGAGCCTGTATCGTTCCTGCACGATTTTATGCTTTTGCAACATGGTGCTGCATGTTAAGAATGTTAAAGCATTCACAGTTTCAGGTTGATATCATGGACACCAGTGGTGAACCATACAAGAAGCAGAGACCTGGGAAAGAGCCACTGAAAAATGTGGGCTTGTTGAAGAAGGCACATACAGGGGTGGGGCCATAGGGGCACTGACCTCAGCATAAAGCTGATTGGCCCCTGAGATGACCCTTCCTGACTCACCAATCAAAACAAATTGTGTCTGCCCCTAGGTATGACATATGGCCCTTATCCCCCCCCCCCACCTTAAAAAAATCTTAGAATCGCTGGTGAACAATGTTTGAACCATGTGACACTTAATCTGTATGTTCTTTCCTACATCGCGTAGGAGCATGTCACCTAGGCTGTGGAGATCCGAGACATCAGGCGGGGGCTGAAAGTGCACATGCAGGTGCACACATGTGAGACGCGGCGAGATTTAAGACGCAACGTCAGCGCGGCCTCGTGTGAAAATGCGTGCCACACCCAAGCGTGCGACAGCCTGGGAAACACCGGCTGAGAGTCAGCCTTGACACGTGCTTTCCCACACTGGCTGAGTCAGCAGCATGCTCACGATCGCTGGCCGCTTACAAGGAGCGCAGGGTATGACGCTAATGTGCCATGCAGGGCAGTCCAGGGTTAAGAAAAGTGTGAAATCAGCACTCTGCCCCTCTTATTTGTATGGAAACAGTGGAAGAGAGCTTGCCGACTTCCAGTACCTTGCTGCAATCACAATATACCAGAAGGCTAATGGAAACGGCTCACGTTTGTTATGGAAACAGAAATGCGAGTAGAATTTTAATAGGTCCAAGAATGGGTCCTTTGACACAAACTAATGCTGCCGTTCAAAGATATTACTAACCGCCGCTGCAGCCAAACAGTGTTCCTGAAAATATGTTTATCAACACCTTTATCTATGAATTCTGTCTGAGTCAGAGCTCCTCTCGATATTAATATTAAACATAATCGCCTCTTTCTGTACTCTAACCATGACGGAGGCTGTCAAATGCGACTAGATTTACGTACAAAAAAGATACATTATTTAAAACGCAAACTTGTGATATGACTCAGCCTCTGTCTCTTTCAAAAGGTCGTTCTCCTAAAGATGTGCGAAACCTGCTTGTTTTAAAAGAATAGACTAAATACAGGAAGTAATCTCTTTTACTGACAGATGGTTAAAAAATACTAACAAACGCATAATAGTTATCATTAAAAAACTAAAAATTTGAGGATGGCTGGATGTTCTTAAATAAATAACGTAAATCTTAAATAACGTAAGAAAAATACACAAGAAGATTCAGTAAATGGGTTTGAAGAAAAAAGACACATTACTGTAAGAGTATACAAATACTCCATCTGCATTTAAATTTCATGTTGGCTGACACTCTTGAGACAGATAATAAAGCCGTAGAAACTGTCTTCATAACTGTCTTCATTTGTTAAGATTTAATATATTTTTTTAGATGATGGGAAATGAGGCAGGATTCTAAATGCTAAATAAGAATATTAAAAATTCAAACTGTTACTGCAGATCTGTATCCTGTATGGATTGGGTAGTACTGTCAGTAATCCCTACTGTATGGGCGTTTCTGTAGTATTTCTATTTGTTATTGGGGATAACCAATGAGATGCAGGCATGATATGTAGGTGATAACCCACTTGTGTAATGTAACTCACGGGCTCAGGAGATGCATGATTCTCCGGTGCCTTGATGCAACAGTTGCACATATCGTTTCCATAAATCGTCGCCATTTGAGGACAAGAGGGAGTTTCAGTCCGCCGTCCCGTCGTCATCGCCAAGAGCATCAGCCCTTTATAGTGAGTAAAGATTCAAGACCCTTATTGGCCATGGGCAATGGTGCCCTGGAATGCGTGCCTGTTCAGCCACACACAATTTCTAAGAAGTTAAAACAGAATGGTAACTGATTAAGTGCAATAACTGTGCTATAAAGTGTGTGTGCGATGGATATGACTGTCACGTGAAACGTGGGTATTGCAAATGCGAATGGCTTGGGGACAGAGGCTGCTCATGAATCTGGTATCCAGTGTTCCAATGTTGCGAAACTTCCTAGAAGACTACAGGGGGTGATTTTTGGCTGGAGTTTGGAATATGTGGGCTAGGAAAAGGATGACCCACCCCTAGGGTTTGCCGGGTTGAACTTTGACCTTTTCCTGACTCTATATGCATGGCATCAGCAGGTCCCAAATGGTCTGTCATGGATGTTTGTTACTTGTTCAGGCAGAAATATAGCTTCTCACTGCTAAGACCCAGTAGTAAACAATATCGCAAGACTCTATAGCTCACACTTTGGAGTCTCTGCTTTAGGGAAAGGAAGGTCTTTGCTGGGTTAAATGGTTTGTGGTCATTTTTAAAGATCTCCAAGTGCCTCCTTCTTTTCAGACAGATTTATGTCTGTTCCAAAATGATGTCTCTATCATTAGCTGCACAACTTTGCCCTCAAGGTAACCTTCCTTGGAAAGCCTCACCAAATGATTAATTGTCAGGACAGGTGTCACATGACCGCCAAACCAGACGTCCCCGACTGCTGAAACGTGCTCGTCGATTCTGTCCAGCATCATCATTTCAACAGAGGGCTTGTTCACTTTTTACACGGATGTCAGAGGATTTACTGGCAAACCTGAGGAAAAGAGAGGTAACGGACATGTGGAAAGGGGTGGCGATTTTTGACGACAGCACCCCCTGGAGGGAGGGCTGTGCATTTACCCAGATTGCTCCACCCCATGAAGGCACCTACTCACTCAACACTGGCACATTCCCGCGTGGTGAGGTCTTCACCCGATTGCTCAGGTAGGGGGTGGGTGGTTCACCTGAAATAGCCATCATCATCAGAGGAGTCCTTTTAACGAGAATCCATTTAATGACATAACGTTAACTAAACAGAAAAGTAGCTCTTTGTGCATATTTTAGATTAGATTAGATTCAACTTTATTGTCATTACACATGTACAAGTACAAGGCAACGAAATGCAGAGCTATATGCCACGAGAAGCTTGCATTCCGTTGCGTATTTCAAATGGAAAGACGCCTTATGAAACAGAAAAACACGCTGTCTGCGTAAAGGGACACCTCGCATTCTTTCCTGTCTACCGTTTTGTTTACTTTATGAAGAATCATGACGTGTGACATTAACTCTGACTCCCGTGACATGCCAGGGTTACACACTTTGGTGTGAGATGCGATGTCGTCACCTGCCTGCCCCATGTTGTCTTGAGAGAATGCCTGTTTGTGTTGGACCCTGGGCGACTCCTCCGCTGAAAGCCTCTCCCCTGACATCAGCACCCAGCCACGCTGTTGCGGTTTTTTCTTGTCTGTCATCTATCCCCTTCATAAGCTGAAGCTTTTCACACAGCTCTCGCCAACGGCGCCGCCCTGTCTCTCAAACCGAGAATGACGACCTTATTTATAATGTATTTACATAGCTTTCCTTTGATACTGCTCGTCCTCTTTATAATGACTCCCAAAGCAAGGTAATTTGTTAAAGAGGCCATTTAAAAAGTTAAATGATGTTGACTTATGCGTAAGAGCCCCTTTCACGGGGCAAGAGCCCCTGTCCAGCAGGCTGGGAGCTATTCAGTTTCAGTTGGAGTTAACACCACCGCAATATGGAAAACATATGTCCCGTCCACTGGGGCTGAGGCAACGCCAGCAATCGTCCACCAATCGGCTCCTCGCATGCTCTCTGGCCCGGCCGCCCGCTAGCCAGAGGAGACGTTTGAGCGGCAGTTTCCGTTCCGGTGTGCAGACATTCCAGACGACCTCCTTTGCGAGAAACACACCCGCCGTTGCTCGGGGTCGTGGTGTCCCAGCAACCAAACAGTGTTGGTTCTATTCTGCCAAGACTTCAGAGGAGTTAAGGATGGGATCCATTAAGGTGTCTGTTTTCGGGGGGTGGGGGGGACGAAGGTGCCCCATCTTGTTTGGGTGATTGAGTACAGCTGTTGCTGCAGGACACAGCAGTTCAAAGGGGAAAGAGGTACTGGGAGGGGCTTGGGGTATCGATAACATCAGAAGACCATGGGGGCAGTGTCAGGGGAAGCGTGACCTTTGCATGGATTGGAGGATCCCTCTTCCGAGAGGCCAAGTGCTGAGAAGGAATCCACTATCCGCTGGATCCCCCTGGATCTGCAGACATAGCAGAAGCAGTCGCATTGAGGGTTTGATGGTCATATCTCAGACACTTCAGATGTTGTTGTATTTTTTTTGAGTCTGCTTTGAGTTAAATGATCTGAAAAACAGACAGTTGAAGAAGAAGCGAGTATGGAAAAGGCAGCCATAACCGTCACGCTGTGCTAATGATGCTAACGCCAAAACACGCTGTGAGCCAGGCCTGCATTTGGCCTGCCCAGGGCCCATTCTCATTCCGGGCTCACTGCTGGCAGGCCTTGAGCATAACTCTCCGGAAGGCGTAGTCGCTCTGGCGTCGTCAGGAAATTACAGAGACGCGTTCCGCAGCGGTTCAGAGAGCGAGCGGATCGTTGGACGTATCCGAGCGTGGGGAAAACTGACATGGCCCTTAATGAGAAGCCAGAGCTCCGGAGTGGAAATGGTATCCCACAGTGGTGCGGATGGGGCTAATGGGACCGCAGGGCCCTCCGCTGGCCACCTGATGGATCTCGCCCCTCGCTCGTAATACCATGTGTTGCGTTGAGGGGAGGAGCAAGGGGTAATTATAGAGCTTGCCGCTGCTCTGACAGTCTTCCATGTTCAGCCTTGCCTGCTCTAAAAATACCCCAGTGGTAGCTGAAAGAGGGGGAGACATCCTTAAGATCACAGCTATGCCCCCCCCTTGAGGTACCCCTGCCTCCCATCCTCGTGAGGTGCTGAAATCCTTGCTCTTCGGACACCTTGACACAGGCCGGATCGCTGGAATCTGGCAGGAAGTGGCAGGCGTGCGGGATGGTGGTGGGGAGTGTGTTAGATGGGGCTGGGTATTTTTATGGCTTGTAGAGAGGCCGACGCAGCCCCCACTTTGGCGTGTAAACAGGACTTCGAGCCTCTTCTGGAAGCTTTCAGCTCGCGGGATGGTGCTGCTTATTTTGGGAAAACCACAGCAGTTAAATCCCACTGCTCATGATGAATACTGTCTGTCTATATGTATGTATATCTGTATAAATAGAAAAATTGCCCAACTCTCCAGTCCACCAGAACCTTATGGGATTATAATCACACAGTGGGAGCTTCGGGGCTTTAGGTGAACACTGATAAAGGTTGAGGAACCATATTCGAAGTTTCAGTGTTCGTTTCAGAATGCCTGTCAGCCCAAGCACTAAGGCTGGCTGGCCACCACTTTCCTGGTGTTTATTTCACCCCCCCACCCCAGCTTGGCGGTGAGTGACCCTCCCAGGCTGAAACGCTATAACGGGGAAGTTAAAAGCCGCGAAAGCACGACCCCAAGCACTTGGATGGCCTGCGAGCTACTCAGACATCTGTAAACGATTAGCCGGTGCCATTAATGTCTCGCACAACAAGGCTGGCCCCCACTGAGTGGCTGGCCTGGGGCGAAGGGGGGGGGGGGGTATGTGTTATTTTGAGCTCGTTTCCAAGCACATCTTGGTAAAAGCTGAGGTCATGAATCCTCTGCTTTCTATTGTGATTGTTGGTTAGTAGTCAAATATCATGGATGGAAAAGCAATAGGGGGACTCGACTCGGTAACGACAAATCGACCCGACGCTAATACAGGAAATAGCCATTATCTTGAGTAAGGGGGCGAAATGGAGGATGCCATTATAGGTTAAGGAATGTCGTAAGATTTCGTGTGTTGCTTAGCATGTGCTTGAACGCGCAGTTCCTAAGACCATGAGCCCGTCTGGCTTGAAGAGGACTTATGTAACAGGACACATTTCCAGGGCCGCCATGATTCGGTAATGGAGGACATGATTAATGCCAGTCTCGCGGGCTCTCGTTATAATTCCACAGCATTGGCTCTGCAGCCTTAATGTCCAGAACATGTTCACGGACACCGCCAGCTGCCTCCACCTGTAGCACCGTTAGCACCCCACTATGCCGGCATGATACTGTGACTGAAAAACTGATATAATGATATGTGCTAAAGATGTTTATTCAAATTATAGGCACAGTTGCAGAATTACCAGCTCAGAGATACTGTAATGTTACAGCTTAGCAGTTCATGTAACTCAGTTAGCCTTTACTAGTATTCATGTTTACATGTGGGGTGACTCTCTGGGTTAGGACACTGTGCTTGTGATCAGATTGTTGCAGGTTAAAATTGCAGGGTCAGCAGAGCAATTTTACCAATGGCCTCTTTGACCAATTGCTCTAGGGCAGTTGTCACCAACTGGCAGACTCTAATCCGGCCTAAACTACATCTGAATCTGGACTGCAAGATCAATTCATTCCGCTCCCCATTTGGCAAATTTCTTTGGATGTCGTGGACTGTGGAATTTGGGAAATTATTTGAAATAGTTGGGGACCCCTACTCTAGGGATTGTCTGACACTACTTTCTCAAAAACACATGTATTGAATAATAGAATCTGCTAAAATAAATAAAATGAACTCACCCTAAAAAAGGGCACATGTATATGCAGTTATCAAACAAACAGCTACTCTTGCAGGTGCCTTTTTCTTGTATAGTTTCAGTTTCTCTTCCACTTGTTTGACTTTTCCGCTTCACGTCACATCATGTCGCTGAAAGGAGGCCTTCATTTTCCCTTCAGCTGCTCTGGTCAGTAATGCTATTTAGCTCTGGCTATATCAAAGGCTAAGAAAAAAAACAAACTAGCCCTGATTTCCTGACCTACTGTCCTCGCTTTCCCTCACCGGAGCCTCCCAGAGGAGGAGTGGCAAATGAGAGCAACTGTGTGATTTATGACGATAAACTGTGTTGGTGAAACAAGCCATTTACCATCTACACTCCCAGGGCTAGGCCTGCTAGCTCCGTAAGGCGGGAGAGATGTTTACTCCTGGCCCAGCAGGCAACAAAAAGGACATAAATCAATCAAATAAACTCACGGTAGAGGAATGTGAGCAGAGTGATGGGCTGTGACTATAGGTGAGAGTGAGAAACGATCTGAGAAAATGGGGAACTGGGGAGCCCATTAGCACGTTAGCTTGACACTAAATGACACAAAGTAGCCTTGTAGCTCTGCAACATATGGCTAGCATGATCTCTGGGTGGGGGGGGAGGTCTGCAAAAATTCTGTGCGGCCCCTAAGGGAGTGCGTGAGCCCATGCTACCGCATGGAGGGCATGCGTGTTCGTGTGAGCATGATGGCGGGTTAATCGGATCCGGGTGCCGGCCAGCCAGGCGGGGAAGGCTGGGGGGG
>JAODKC010000045.1:14477725-14495896 GCA_026777985.1 Mormyrops attenuatus
AGCTACTCTGATCAAATCCACCACTTACTCTTAAAGATCAAAGAGAGCCGACGAGTGCTGCAATTTCACCACAATTGAAGCAGATTTCCGGGCCTGTCACACCACACCGTGACCCTGCAGGCCGCGGTCTCCTTAAAGCGTCTGCCGCTTACCTTATGTTAGTATAAACGTCTGCTGCAGCCCATCCAATGTGGAAGCTAATTATTACTTGGTAATTAATCACTGAAATAAATGACCCTCCCTTTCCTACTCCATTAATGAAAATAAAGTACCATGCCATAGAACAAGTTCCCAACAAATAAACTATTTAACTGCCTTAGGCACAAATCTTAAACGGTATTGCACAAGGGGTCGCCTTTTCTGCATAATAAACAGACTCTTTAAGGTTGCAGTGGGAACTACTGCATTATCTAAAATAACAATGTCATAACCATTGATTTTTAATAAAATTAAAGTAAAATAAGAACTTCTGTACCGTCTGTCTGGGGAGCAGAATAACAGGAAAGGAAAACTTTGCGAGTGATTATGATTTTTTAAGTGATTAGTCATTTAGAGAA
Organism: Mormyrops attenuatus; assembly: GCA_026777985.1. NCBI lineage: Eukaryota > Metazoa > Chordata > Actinopteri > Osteoglossiformes > Mormyridae > Mormyrops > Mormyrops attenuatus. The sequence goes on from JAODKC010000045.1 coordinate 14,478,283, forward strand.
AGTAAATTAGTACTACTTGTGGACGCAAAATCACAGTCGGCCAAAGTTACGTTTTCAGCATTTCCAGCAGCCAGACGTTCATGCGGTGAGGCGACTTTAGGCGTTGCTGAAGTCAGGAGAATCAAGGAGTGCTGTGTGTGCGGGCGCTCTGACCTGACTGCGCTTTATGGAAGCAACCTGAGAAACGCATGCACCGCACAGAGATCAGAGTTGTAAAACTGGAGCAGAAAAATAGCAACATGGTAAACAGGATGTGGCTTGTCACCGAGGGTATCCTGATAAGAAGACGGTTTCCATGGTTACACTTCCCTGTAAAAGGCAGAGATCATCAGAGAATACTTGGTTACAAACATAACAATGCCACCATTGCGGTGTTTATAGTGTACTGGTGTACAGTTCACCCTTAAAGCTGGCTCATCTTCAAAAGGGGCTGGTGTGACCTTATACCTGCCTATATCGTGTGCTCAAACATTACAGAAAATACTTTTAACTTTTAAAAAAGGGCTATAAACTCGGGTATAAAATGAAAAAGCATACAGTTCGGACCTCTGTTAGATAATTACATCTGGGATGAAGCATTGCACTTATAAAGTTTCGCTATAATAATTACTCAGTTCTTTAATTTTTTTTTTGCCTGGCAGGGGTAAATCAAAAGGGTGCAAAGATAAAACCATGAATGGACTGTAAGAGGAACAATCACACTTTGCTGTGGCCAGAGCTGAACACCAGCCAGGCCAACAGAAAGGGGTACCGTGAAGTAAAACAAGGAATAGGTTCTAGTTAGCTGCATGTAGTATTTACCCCCACTGATCAACATCATGTCCTGCCTGCAGGGCGGCGCACTACTGAAATGAAATACATGTTAATGACTGCCGAAGCCAGAAAATACTTCTGAAAACGAAAACTCAGTGGAAAAGAAAAAACTTCCTCTCGAGTGTGACATCTTATACAACACCACGCATGTGGAGAGAACTTCAAAGTAAATTCGTAATGAACGGCGGCCACTGATTAAAGACGCTTATTTAAAATTTAAAACACTTAACACATCAAAGTGTGCATCACAAAGCTATTTATCAGATAATTCTGTGCAAACGCCTCCCCCCAAACAGAACACGCACCTGGCCAACCTCCCCAAGCCCGCCCCAAGTGGATTACTGGCGAGTCAGTCCCTGGCGATGCCGTGCGCTTCACACCCGACGCCGGGGCCAAGGTGACCTTGACACGTGTCAGATCTGATGACTTGGCAAGCCGGAGTAGCCTAAAACCGAAGCACTGTTCCTCGTCAGCACAACCACCCCCAACCCCCACCCCCCTGGGGGGTTGCTGCCCTGTTGTGGATTGGGGTCAGAGTCCATATGATGAAACAAGAGGTCTCTAAAAGAATATCAGTCAGCAAAGCCTTCAATACCCATCTATGCCCTTTTACCCCTTTCATGCTGGCCCTGTTCTGTAATCGCCAGATTGGGGAGGTTTAAAGTGGAGCATAATCGATAAACTCACACAATATCATCACCCAAAATGAGTCTTCCCTAAGCAGCTGAGGTGGGTAAGTCTCCTACTTACGGTGTTGACTCTAAATCAATAGCAAACTATAAATGGGCTTTATAAACACTGTCATTAAAAGGGACAGTTTTTAATTGATTGTTTTGACATGGGATGGTATTGAGGAAGAACCTCTGATTTATATCGATCAGAAGAGTGGTGTCAGGTGATCACTGTTCCCAAAATAAAAATAAAGGAACAGTATTGGTGTAAGAGCTGCTCGTTCATGATTCATGGCACACATGCCGACGTGAGGACATGTGAGACGCATCATCAAAACAAACCAAGTTCGGGGCAGAATTTCAGGCCGAGCTATTTAACCGGTTACACAATTACGGACATAATTTTCAGCTTAGGTAGACTTAAGTTACGTTTTATGTTTGTTTCTATAGTCTCTGCAGAGATTAATCGAGTTCTGTGTTCCCTGAAATTGTTTACCAAGCTATGACACATTCTTGTATCATAACAAATACCGCTCAGAATGAAGTATATCTATATTTTAATCTGGGTCACAATGTCACAGTGAGTTATGCTGATTGGTGGCCAGACTGGGACGATAGGGTTAGGAGCAAATTGCTTGGCTCCCGCTGACTTCACGAGGCCTCCTCTCCTAGCTGCCTCACATATTCATCCTGATACGTGCCGTACTGGGTGTCAACACACCCTCCCCACCCCCAAATCCCAATCCAATCAGCCACCCATATGTCTCACTCCGAGTGACGTGGGCCTGAGACAGACGGCAGTGAGCTGGGCCATCAATCTGCCGGTACATGTCATCGGCTGGTCTCTGTCCTCGGGAGTAGGCCTGTAATGCCTTAGGATAGCCTAGCCTCATTCACTACGAAGCTGGGGTAGCTAAGGGATGTTCCCACTCCGATTAATGGATTAAGAGCCTTTAGTGAGCAGGGAATTACCTTATGGACACATAGCCATGGTTCTAGGAAGGATAAATGCACCATTTTAACCAGAGACAGCAAGCTTTCAACAGATCAGAATGTGATCACATTCTATATGCCACAGTTTTAATTTCTAAGATATCATGGCTGTTTTGTAGTATCCCATTAGTCATGAAAACACGACTGTCCATAACGTGCATGTAAATTTAAAAGAGCCGTCTATAATTACAAAATCCCCCATGGCATTATTTCCAATCCCTGCATCCAGATGCCGAGCACAGTGGTGTCAAATACACAGATATCCCATCAGACACTTCTGCAAGAAACATATTTATGGCTATTTGTGTGCTACGGCTCAGTAATCTCCTGATGTCAACAGTAAGTGGAGCCCCTCATACTAAGGAGGGCTGTAAATAAATCCTTTAATCTGCTAGAAACATATACATCAGGGCAATATATCTAACACTTAATTTATTTACTGGCATTTATAATACTTATCGATTCTTTGGTATTCATTTTTTTCTTTGTTCCATTTAAAACGAATACGAAAGCGAATGATTTTGGAATTATATATTTTATCACCAGGGAAAATAATACTTTATTGCATAAACTTTATTAGGATTTAAAAATCCAACTACCTGTAATTTCTGCCTATTTGCTCTTAGTCTGAAGTCAAAGAAAGCATACAGTGCAAGACCAGCGAGCATGAAGGTCTATCTCAAATAAGAAAATAAAAGTTACTGTACATATTTAGCATTTTACGAGGTCATAAAGGTCAGTAAGAGTACCGTGCAATGCGTAAAGTGTCATGAGCAATGCGGGAATGATCATTTCCCCATTCAAACACAAGCTGTAACTAGCCCACAAACAACCGTTTGCGCATGTCGGCGGACTGTCGCGAGCAAGTCATTGGTGTTGTTGCAAAGACGGATCAAATACTTCAGTACGTGACTAAACTTCTCACTTCCCTTTTCGATCGTCCTCAGCAGAGCTTTGAAAAACATATCCTGCTCTGGGGGCTGTGGATCACAGGCGGATTGCCTCATCCGAGTCACCCCAGGTTTGGAAAAATTACTGTCAGTCACAAACGTGAATATTAATCATCCCCAGTCACTATATACTATAAGTAGTAACCTAATAAAAACATCTAGACTTCCATGTCGTATTTAGAACAAAAAAAAGACATCCAGTATCCGGAAAAAATAGCAGCGTTTGTTTGTTTTAATCTGGTCTAAAATAAAGTTGCATGCTTCAATACAAATGCACATACAGTTGCTCCGTGTAAAGTACGCTCCGGTTTCCGATGACCCACTGCAATAAAACGAAACTAAGTGAAATGACTTGTCGGACTGCGGTGCATGTAAGAGGCAAAAAGTCTGCACAAACACTGTTTACACACCTGCATTGGATGCGGTTAAGACACGCTCTCATTTAAAAACCAGGAAATCCCCGCGTCAAAAGACGAAACCTATGTGTATTCCTTAGAATATATTCCTGCCATTTTCTAGCTTTCAAACTGTATGTTTTAGTGAGACTAGCAGCTTGCTGTAGATCACTTTTTGTGTATTATCAATGTTTCAAACGCATCAGATGCACAGTTGTTAGAATACGGTAGTCTTTGGGCTAAAGCAAAATAAATCAATAGCAATCACACTCTGGATCTAAACTTTAAAATTAAGTTTAAATGGTTAGAGGTTTTACAATAAAAGTTCAAGTCACTTTTTATGTAACCAGAAAACCGTTTTAAAGCGCATAAGTTACATATTTAAGAGCAAAACTTTATATATGCATCTTAAAATTTGGAAACAGCGACCCTTTACAATAAACTTATATTTTTTAAAACAATGTCCTACACTTCCTAAACACAATCTGAATCTTGCTTTTTCATCAACGTGCATGATTATGAGATAGAGAAAAAAGAAAGGGGGGGTGTCAATGCGCCTGAGTAACATGAGCTGTTTTTGCACGGTTGGCCGGAGGCTCCACAGTGCGCGTGTGACGCAGAGCTGGCATTCAACCTGGAATGTGGATTCGCTGAGCGAAGCCCGGAGTGCCTGTCACGGCCGCCGAGCAGCGCGCATGCGCAGAGCTGCCGAGAACCGGAGCGCGCTGGTGACGCCATCGCCAGCAAAGTCTGCTCGCTTGAAGGGCATTAACGCTTTGCATTCTGGAAATGTGTTATCGGTACCTCTTTCGGCGTTTTAATCGGTGCTTTTTATATTACTGTGCATAAAAACATTTCAGGGACACGTTGGAAATTATGTGATCGGTTATTTTCTATGACATTCCCCATAAAGTTTTCAAAATGTTGAATATCCGAATGTGAATCAGGTAAGAAAATTATACTCTTTTCCAAATCTTAAGCAAGTAACCCCATATTTACGCAAAATGAGGTTTCCAACTTTATAATTAAGAGGTGCTAAAGTAAAAAATACATTGAGTTTAATTAGTAAATCGGCTTCAAGTCAAAATCGTGCAAAAATCTTAACGGTTCCCTTACGCTGCATGTAAACATAATTCTTTTTAAATGCAAAGCGTAGCAGGGGACGATATTTACCAGCGCGCAACATTCAGTTTCTCCTTCACGTCTGAACTAACCGTCGTATTCCTGGCACGGGTTCAACTGATATAAAAAAAAAAAAAGAAATGGGCCGAGGCAGGGAGCGCGCATGCGCAATACGGAGGAGGTGTTGGGTGAGGGGGGGGCGGGTTGTCGAAGAATCAAGTAAATAAGCGGAGCGCGAGCCGCAGGAGCTGCGCGGGCGGGAGTAGCGTGCGGTATGACGTCACGGGGCGCTGTGAGCTCGCTGAGAGGTGAAGGCGCAGATAGACGGAGACGCGCGGTTGTAAAGTGCGCACTGCCATGAACTTCTGTTTGTAACTTCATTGTTGTTGCATTTGTCAGGAAGGGACGAAAAGCAAAAACAAATACGCGTATATCGCGCCGCGTCCGCCTTTTACACTCGGAACACGCTTGGAGGAGTTACTGTGTGTTTTCTTGATTTCTTTCCTCCCTTTTTCCGCGCAAACTTTGCGAGAAGAGGCGATGTCGTCTGCGGCGGTCGCTGCTTCCAGGAGGCAGTCGTGTTATTTATGTGACTTGCCCCGCATGCCCTGGGCTATGATCTGGGATTTTACCGAGCCCGTCTGCAGAGGATGTGTCAACTACGAGGGAGCGGATCGTATCGAGTTTGTCATCGAGACGGCTCGCCAGCTGAAGAGGGCTCACGGCTTCCAGGAGGGGAGGTCTCCGGGTCCGGGGAAGCCGCAGCTCTCGGGGAAAGACATTCAGTCCATCAACCATACGGCCGGCGACCCGGGATCGCGGCCGCCCCAGCCCTTGGATCGCTACCCCCTGGCGTCGGATCGGCCGCCCAGACTGGGTCCAGAATATCAGCCGGGAAGGCAGGCTAATGGAATTCCCGTCCCGAATGGATTTCCTAAACCAGACGACCCCCCCGAGCTGAACCGACAGAGCCCCAATCCCCGCAGGACTAGCACCGTCCCCCCGAACCTGGTGTCCCTGGTTAACGGGAATATCCCTCCGGTACACGCTCTGAACGGCCGCCCCGCGCAGATGGGGATCCCCGGGGCGCTCGCGGCGCCGAGTCCGGGCGAGCTGGGCGGCAAGAGGCCGGAGGACATGAAAGACAAGCACCGCCCGGACAGCCTGTCGGAGATCAGCGACTCCCACAAGAGGGCTGACGAGTGGATGAACAAGGGCAAAACCGTGCGGGACCTAATGGCTTTCCACAGCTTCGACAATCGCTTCAAGAAAGACCACGCAGCCATGCAGCAGAGGGTGATGGCGTACGAGACGAGTGCCACGGCTACCAAAGCAGGTAACTAACATTTCTGCACAGCGAAATATGCAGTAATGCATGCCCAGCGCCGCCATGCAGCTGTCCTGCATTAAAACTGCTTGCTAAGTAAATGCTGCCTTCTGCACCTGTGCAATTACCAAGCGAGTTTAACCGCGCTACACGTCTACTTTTCTCCGCGAGTTAGTAACTAGCCGGTTGCTGGAGGTAAATTTAGAAGTCGATCGTGCTTTTTGTGTCTTCATTTTCACTTGCTCAGTTTTGAAAGCCCTGCTCACATGTTGCTTTGCCTCTTGTGAAACACCAGATAGGGGGAAGCACCCCAGGAACATAAAGAGGAAGGCGTCGCCCGAGCCCGAGACAGAGGGCACTGCAGTGAAGGTGAACGGCGAGGGTCAGCCCTGGCTGCCGCCTCCCGCTGTGCCCCCTCCCAGCTTCGCCACGCCACCTTCCACAATCTCGCCGCATGCGCGCGCCACCCCACCCGAGGCAGCTCAGAACGGGCAGTCCCCCATGGCGGCCCTCATCTTGGCGGCGGACAACGCTGGCGGCAACGGCTCGCCCAAAGACGCCAACCAGGTGCACTCGACCACCCGTCGGAACAGTGGCAGCCCCCCGTCGCCGTCCCAGAGGAGGCTGGCCCAGAGGGACGCCCCTGTCTCAGGGACACCGCATGTGCCCGGCTTGGACCAGGTGCACCAGCAGAGCATTCCCGACTCGTCCGTGCCGGGCAGTGTGCCCCTGTGCTGCACGCTGTGCCACGAACGTCTGGAGGACACGCATTTCGTCCAGTGCCCGTCCGTGCCCTCGCACAAGTTCTGCTTCCCCTGCTCCAGGGAGAGCATCAAGCAGCAGGGGGCCAGCGGGGAGGTGTATTGCCCCAGCGGAGAGAAGTGTCCGTTGGTGGGCTCCAATGTACCCTGGGCATTCATGCAGGGCGAGATAGCCACCATCCTGGCTGGAGACGTCAAAGTAAAAAAGGAGAGGGACCCTTGATTTTATGCTCATAAGGACAAACAAAAAAAAATAATAAAAAACTAATCAAATATAAGTAAATAAATATAAATTACACACATACCATCCAAACAAAAACTAACGGACTTGAACAGTGGACACGAGGGGAGTGTATACTTCGTAAACATGGCTGTATAATTTTTGATTTTTGAATACGTTGTGTTTCTATATTTTTGAAGATTAAAAAAAGGTATGTACTTGTTATAATGGACTTCCTCTGCTCCTTTCTGTTGATGTTAAGCAAATTCTCGATGTATCCTTCGGTCTGGTGGCAGTTCCTGTTAAACGTAGGATGTGAACATGCGCTACTCACATGGCACTTGGCGAATCTCAGATGCTTCTAGCTGTACTTGTATGCACTTGTTTTAAAAAAAATTGCCAAATACAATTTCTGACCTTGTAATAATAACGAAGTGTCTGTGATGTGCTTATTCCCCGTGCAGGCGTGCATGCGTGGGTGGGGGTGGTTAATGTCCAGATAGTAGGTCCTATAGACCAAGTCCTTGCAGCGAGGTGGAAGGTGGAGTGCTGGAATGACCTCGGGATGTAAACAAGTCGTTGCATCACGCAGTAACATGGGCACAAAGGTTTTTCCTGTTTGCTTTTTTGTTTTTTCTTGGGTGGGGTGGGGTGAGGTGGGGTGGGGGGAGAGACCTCAGTCACTGTCTAAAGTGTGCCCTTCCAAAAATAAGCCGGTATTTGTGTTGTTGAGACCTTATCGAGGTCGTGTTACTGTAACTGAATGCCTTGACATGACCCATTGCCCTGGCTCTCCTAAGAGTCCCTTTTCACCCTTGAGTTATACAGTTTTTTTCCCTCTTGTTTTCCTTTGTTTATATATTGTTATTGTAATTAATGCCCCCATGTGTCACGCTTACCCCCTTCAGCTATGTCAAAAATAACTTGTATGGGCTTAACACGCGCTGTTAACCATGTCCGTACTAAGCGTTCTGTCTGCTCTGTGCTGCTTTTGGTCATCCTGCGTTAATAGACGCGGTGTGAGGGTGATGGGTCTGAATTCTGCGTTGGTGAGAACATGAGAATGAACTGCGTTCTGCTGGGGGGTCGTTCTGGCTTTTCACGGTGCCATGAATGTACCCGGAGATGTCCCGTGGCAAGTTATTTCTGTGCTGTCTGGCTTTGTGGGGGGCGGGTTACCTGCCATGTGAGAATGGGAACACGTTGCAGAAAGTGAAACCGTGTACATTTTTAACGGCTTCGGACGCCACAGCAGTGCAAAGAAATCCAGTGCGGACCCCAGCGCCGTGTTTTTGTCAGGTGCCCGTGAATCACGCCGTCTCCTGCAAGCGTGACATGGAACCGGGGAGGGGGGGGGGATTTTGGGACACATTGAGGCTCCCGACAGCGAGTTTGGGGCCGTCCGCACATCATCACTGACCTGTTCTTTCATCATTGCAGAATGTTGTGTTTTATTCTCGCCTCCCTCCTGTGATGTGTCTCAGGTCAGCCTTTCAGCAACTTTTGGAATTTCAAGTCCCTGTCCCTGTTCCAGCTTCCATCCTCCCCATTCACAGGAGCATCTTGTAAATAATACAGGCAGATAATATATATGTAGTCTCTAGGTTGCAGCAGAATAACACAGTGAATGGCAAAGCTAATGATTAGTAGAGACGTGCGCTAATATTCCATCTTGCATTTTGTGTCTTTAGTTTTTCTTTTACTTTTTAATGTGGTATGTTCTTGCCAGTCCCTACTTATGAATCCTCACCGAGGGACAGCTGTAGCAGTCAGTGTTCCTACAAGCAACTTTTTGTCAGGGTGTCATCCCAAGTTGGTCCAAATAACTATGAAGTGGAAATTATCTGGTCTTAGAAACAGGGGTCGTTCAATGAAAATAAGTAAATGGGGTCACTTATCCATGGAATCCCATTATTGTCGCAGTTTATGGAAGCCACATTACCATGCAGTTCGTCAGGGTGACCAGAACTTGCGTGATTCTGTGCTGTCATGCAGCGACCGTACCTGCAATGTTAGGTCTCGGTTAACGCCCACCATGCCAAACACGATGACGTAACACTTCAAACTGAGAATCGGCGCTCTGCAAACTGAAGGACGTTCGCTCATTTTGGGTCACGTGACGGAAACACTGTTTTGCATATGAATTTCATCAGCTTTTAATCGTATCATATCATGTAACCAGATATTACATTATATTTGCTACTGTTACTGTCTTAGGTGATCTACAGCCATCTCTAAGAATAGTTTTGAAGGGATAGCATTTCTATTGTCCTTGGATCTGAGTGTCTTAGCCTGTTGTTGTCAGACTTGATGCATTTTCTACCTTAAGGGACACAAAAGTCACTGGTTTGGTTGTCCGGGGACATGAAGGATACCGTGCAAGTGACACATCACGTGTGGGTCCGCGTGTAACCCTAACCAAAGAGGACATCGCTTCTCTTCCTCACGGTGTAACGCGAGCGGCTGAGAGTGGGTCGGCAAGAATCGACCTCGAGGCCTGGAGAGTGTCGGTACTGAAAACGAAAGCGCCAACGCAGGGCTAAATGGAGGCTCTGTCATCCCACCTGTGGGGTGTGGGGGAAGGGGGCAGTATGTTCCAGCAGTCAGCAGCACATCAGGCCAGAGTGGTGTTCCTGTCACTTTAAATTCCAGCCGGGTGGGCTCCCTTCTCTTTATCTGTCACTGAAACTCAACACCCCAAGAAAGAATCCCGGCCATTAGAGATTAATAGGCCCACTCGAATTACACAGCACAATTCGGAAAAGGTCCATAGGCCTTCTTCTTTTTCATTGTGTCTGCTCAATGGCCCTTCCAGGTGCCCCGGTACAGTTCCCCGTGCGCAGTGAGATATTTCTGAACCATATTCTTAGCGATGAAAGGGCGTAAATATTCAAGGAATGCCGATCGTGCTCAGCATTTGTACGCGGATACCCGTCCTTTTATTCTGGTTTAAATGCAATATTCAATTACTTTTCAAACATTACTCACTGCTTTAATGAGTATCTGTTGGACGACACATACAAAATCCCAGTGCCCAATAATTTGCTGCTTTCTATAATTAAATATGTGAGTCCATCAAATTGCCATTCAGTGACATCACAACATTAATATAAAAAATAATTTTCTTCCGGTTTCTGCATACATACCCTATGATCTTATATGAACATTTATTAATATGTTATAAGAACAAAATACTTTCTTTGTGATTATTGTGATTTGTAATTTTATACTGAATAATTTTTATTTCCAACCGTAATAACCAAATAATAATCCTTCTAGTGCTTGGGATCCATAGGCCTGACTGGGAGTCTCTGGGCTAGATCCTCACCCTGAAAGTCACTGTTCCCTGCTCTCTGTTCTCACTGTTCAGGTGTTAACCAGGCACCACATGGTTCAATTTATGCCCGTTTGTTTCACATTCAGGCATTTGAAGCAGATTTCCTCGTGACGTTAGCATGCTAGCCGGTTAGCTATTAAGCCCTTTGCACGCTCCAGCTTCCTGTGTCATCTGAGGAAACTTGCACAGTCATGGCTGGTATAGAAATGCAGTCAAGGAAGCGTTAGGGAGCCTTGGGAGCAGCTGGATGAGGCATTTGAAAAGTGTAGCTGATTTTACTACCCTGTAGCTTATTTTTTGAAATTTACATTACATTTACAGCATTTAGCAGACACTCTTATCCAGAGCTACTTACATTTTTCTAAATTCAGGGACAGTCCCCCTGGGACAGGGCGGGGTTAAGGGTCTTACTCAGGGACCCAATGATGGTAGTGCTGGAGGTGGGACTCAAACCCATGATCTCTTGGTCTAGAGGCAAGCATCCTAACCACTACACCCCCAACACCACTGTCTCTCTGCAATATACGTGCCCTGGTTTCTGTTGATCTCGCAGTTATTTGCCCAGAGGCCAGACTGGAGGAGGGAGCTTCATGAATGGGATCGGAAAGGTCATGTATCCAATATAACGCCAGTGCAGCGTGACGGCCAGCGGCGGTGGCGGCCCAATGGGCAGGGCGGGGGCCCCGAGTCCTGCCTGCCACATCGGCAGCGTGATCTGGCTCACTTGGGGTGTCCTGGACAATGCCGATCTTGGGAGATTAAAAAAAAACACAGAAACACGCGCACCCACACGCGTGCTTTGCACATTCCACGAGTTTGCAGCCGTAGTCAAAGAACAACATTGAAGGGAGCAGGGTGGGTGGAGTGAGGGGGGGGATTCACCAGCTGCACTCACTATAATTAGACAGAAAACAGACTGGCTTCTGCTGCCATTAATCACCAGCATCCAACTCCAAGAAAGGAATCTGAGCTCTGTTGACTCGAAGCCTTTATCTGGAAAGGGTCATGTCCAGCCAAATTTAGTGCTCGCATGCGGCGGTAACTTTGGACGTGTCATGGTGAGGTTCTGTTGCCTGGTTACCTTTCGGAAAAGTAAACAGAGGGTCTCTGGATGTGTCCTTTCGATTCACAAATGGGGAGATGTTTCTCATCTAAACCTGGTCTACATTTATGTGCCCGCCCCCAAGATACAGCAGGAAGTTACAGAGCTTGGGATCTAAGAAGGAAGGTTGATAATGAAATCAAACCGAAATGCAGCGATTTCTTCAGCACCGTGTGGTCTTCTGGTCGTACTTTGATGTGTGGTTCAAGTTCCCCATGATTATACCAGTGCCCCGCTAAAGTCTGACTGACATTAAGGGTTTTTAAGTATCCAATTGAAGCTGGCCGGTATGAGATAAGGTTCTGCGGATTGGAAAGTCAGGAGCTTGGCCGAGCTACGAGAGGAGATAACATATGTTTGCCGTCTCCTGTGACGTACCTTTATCTTCTGGAGGGTAGATCTGAGATCGACAGACTCCATTACTACCATTTGGTCGACCTCGAGTCAAGGTTACGGAAAGTGATGAATTGCTTCATACTTTGCTGGGGACCTCCCACTGCTCCGTTACCGGTGCTACAGATCGTCCTCCGCTGCTGACTAAAATCCTGTGCGCCATTTGCAGCACTGCAAACAGAAACACAATAACACGGATCGATGCATTCAGATATAACCCGCAAAGTATTTTATTAATGAGTGTTTTATTTGTATTTAACAGATGCTTTTCCTTATGAGTGAGAAAAGCTAGGAAACAAAGAGTGTTGGGGTTAGGGTTCTTTGCTCAAGGGCCAAACAGTGATATGAGTACTCTGCTGGCCGCAGGATTTGATCCTATGACCTTTTGGACGCACGTACAAAGTTACACATAGCCCCCAATCAGTTACATTACAATATTACCATATTCAATATTGCAATATTCAGTTACATTTGAGTAGTAGTTAGATGTATAAGGCTGACTGCCTATTTGGATTTCTCTTTTCATAGTTTATGGAAACAAAACGTGCTTCTTTGGTGTTGTAATTGACTTATGTTTGTTTTTCTTTTGATGTAGTGCTTTTCAAAGTTTCTGTTTTGGCACTCGGTGTGTTTGAAGAACAGATTCCTGTCTCCTGTCTCATCCGAGGCGGCTCTGAGCAAAAAAAAAATAGGCTTTTCTTTGTTTGCTTTCGAAAGCTGGTATCCCGTTTCAGGAAGCACCACCTCAGATCAGTCCTCCTGAGCAGATATTTCACGTCCTTCCTGTCTTTCACGCATCGCCAGGGAAGCGGCCACTTCGGCCTGGTTATTCTCCAATGGCGTGACGGAAGGCAAGCATATACGTGGGGGATTTGTCCTGCATTTGCCTCTACAGACCTATAAAGGCAAACTTTGTAATCGAACATCGCACCGTGTGTTGACTACAGTCCCTGGCTCTACGGATAACGCAGCCTGACCCCTGAAGCTGCTTGTTAATGTGTAACAGGTCTTAGCCGGCGCTGTTTGATTTGCACAGTACAATCTCTTCCGTTGTTAAAGCGACACAAGTCTTTGAACTCTTGGTACTCTCTGATTTTAGCATAACTGAACGACCATTGGACCAAAACCAATTAAAACTGCCGGCTTCAGTGACGTCAGATCCCAGTGATGAAACTGGCCTCCTCGGAAGTACCGGGAATGGGGAGTCATGAGCTTCTGGTGAAATGGAATATTCAGTTCCCGTGTCTTAAGTACATTTTTATGCGATTGGCTGATGACGAGGTGTTTAGTTTAAACAACATATTTGCTTGTGAAATGAAGGATTATTCTCTAGCTTGGTGCATTGCAAAAAGAACACAACAGAGTCATGCTGTTATTTGTGGTTTCTAATATCTCTTCACTCCTAAATTATGCATTCATCGTCCCGGAAGGAAAATCAAGCCTTCTGGCCTTCTGTTTTATGAGCGGGGTCCATTGATCAAGACAGAACCCGTGGTCCTCGTCATAAAAACCGGCATCTGTTTATCTTTTTAATGTTTATCTATCGAAGCAATTTCAGCCGCCCCAGATGTCAGCCAGGGGCAGGGGGGGATTCAACTCAGTAAACTCGATTTCTTGGCTTTTGTCCGACGGCTCAGTGAAGGGGTCACGATGGAGCTAAAGTCCAGGCTGACGCTTGAGCGCTTTTCTGATGTCAGTGTGCGCTCTGGTTATCGTGTAATTTAGCTGTTTAATGATTGCTAATCTGCTTTCAAAAAAGTTTATTTTCTAATGTTTTTCCTAGGAGTTGGTGCATCATGCATTAATTAGTACATGCCGTGAATCATATGTTTTTATGATATCAGGACAGTATTGCATTTGTTTTGTATCTTCGGTCAATAAATGCCTAGTAGTGTTATTTAATTTAATATAAATAGTAAAATTAGCATTGTATTATCTTAAACGCTAATATATGGGAACAAAATGCAAGTATTAATTTTCAACAGTGGATTTTCAAAAGAAGTCTTTTGGGAGCATTTATCATTCACACACACACACACACACACACACACATGCACACACAGACACACACACACACAGGTTTGTAAATATATCTTTCTGAGGACTCTCCATTCATTTCTATGAGGAAAACTCTAATCCCAACATGACGACCTTAACCCCTACCCAGCCCTAACCTTAACCATAAGTAGCCAAACAAAACACAAGCCTTTTGGCATTTTTACTCTTTTGATTGAATGAAAAATGGTACCCACAGTGTAAAAAAAACTGGCTTTTTATTACATTGTGGGGGATATTTGGTCCCCGCAATGTAACATAAACCTAATCCACACACACACACACACACACACACACACACACACACACACAGACACACACACACGTTTGGACACACCGACTGCCATGTTTTTCAACAGGACAATGACCCCAAGAACACCTCCAGCCTTGTGTAAGAGCAATTTGAAAAGAAGTAGAGTGATGGAGTATTACAGCAGGCAACCTGTCCTCCATAGTCAGCAAACCCAAACCCAGGAGAGATGGTTTGGGATGAGCAGCTGACGAATGCTCAGCCTGTGTAGGAACTTCTGCAGGAATGTTGGAAAATCATCCCAGGTGGCCGATCCATGAGGCTGCATGAAGGAAAGTCAACCGTTGCAAGGCGGTCGTCAAGGCGACGCCTGGCTACTTTGAACCGATGCTGCTTCGCTGTTCCATATATTATTCTGAAATGTAGAAATTAGTTAATGAAAAGAAAGAACAGGTGTGTCCAAACTTTTGTATTGTACCTTTGTCTTAAATGTATTGCTAGGATTGTCGTATATAATCAAAATAAAATAATTATGCATTCATTTTACAGTACCTACTTGGTGTTTTTAATTTGAGTTTTAAAGGGCTTTTGTGGGATTTTGTGTCTATTAATTTCATTGACATCTTATCAGCACTAGAGGAATATTATCCTTACTGTGCTTGGTGACTTTTATTAGGCGTGCAAATATTATTTACAATTGCTTTCCTGGGTTTCCAGCTGTTGCAAAATTTATACGACTGGTATAAAACTTTCCAGAAGCATCCATCTCCCTCAAGTTAAAAGTAAACTAGGTTTGATATCTAACTGATGTCTTTAAGATCTTTTGGGAAACTGTCTGCAGATATGTCTGGCATTTTCTCAAGCAATAAAGTGCTAAAAACGCCATTTTATTTCATTTCATTCTGCAGAACGAGGCGTTCCTGCCAGAGACAATGAGCAATCATGAGTAAGTGGTGGCTTTGAAGAGCAGACTGTTGTTTTGCTCTGAAGCGATGGGACGGTTCGGTGTCATGGGAAGTCCTTGACCAGGTAGCAACGGAGAAGACCGGTGTGGTGACAGACTTTGAGGTTTCTGAGAAACCTGCCTTTCAGAAAAACTGAACAGCCAACTTTTCTCATATGCATTTACAGGATGTTCTCTGAATCTACAAAGGAGATCTGAAGAAGGTTTTTGGTACTGAAACAGTGCACGTTTTCCAGTTCTGGTATAGGACAATAGGTGTGCCTTTTCTTTGACCACATAGTCACCATTGCACTGTAATCATACATGTAGCTAGTTTAAAGCTGAAACATGTTGTGTGTTGCAGTGAGACAACTACAGATTGTATCTTTTTTTAAATCAAGGGAATGCCCCCACAAGCCTAGAAAACAGCACCAGTTATAATATTCATATTTTGCCAGTCATTTATGCTGCTGGGATTTTGTTACCAGTCTGAACTTTGTGTTCTAGACTGTTGGTGACTGGCAACCCAGTTAGCAACTGTTTGCCTGATGGAATCCATGGCTGCTATTTGGCGTTCAGCATTTCTTCTGAAATCCAAAGTCCGTTTTCCTGGAGGAGAGAGATAAAAAATAAAAGACCATGATCACATTGAATGGTTCTCAGGGAAAAGTAGAAACCACAAACCATGTGACACAGCGGTGAGAGGAATTACGACAGAGCTGGAAAAAATACCAGTGACACTGCGTGGAGTTTTAACCTTTGCCAGGCTGGGGAATCGTGACTCTATGACTTTTTTCCCAAAACTGCTTTATTTACCCATTGCCTATTGCGGCAATTCATAGATTGTTTAATTAACGCTGGTTTGTTTAATATCCTTTAAGAAGCAATGATTAATTGTCACGACCCTAGGATATCAAGCTGTGAGAGTTTTTGGTCCATGTCTTTGGTATGTAACAGGTAGACATTTTCGGTCCAAAAAGTAAAAATTCAGATGAAGATTTTGTTTCAACCAACCAAAATCATGGTCTGGATTTTTACTTTCTGGATTGGAAATGTCCACCTCTGGTGTGTAATTAGTTGTTATGCAGGCTTCCAGGTGAGGACAGCGCCGTCACCCAAAGCCATTTATATGCCTGTATTTAGACCCTTTAGATTAGAATATCTGATTTGATTTCAGGTGAAAAACTGCCATCATCTATTACTTTTGTCTAGGTTATTGAACGGCTATTAAGTGGCTTCCTATCCCAAATGAAACTAAAGTATACATTCAGGAGACATTTCATGTCTCTAGAGGAAGTGATTTGAATCAGGTTTGGTTTCATCCATCCATCCATCCATCCATCCATCCAGTCAGCTGGAAGGTACCTTACTGTCTCACTGCTGCAGGCTCATGCTGGAGACAGGGATATGTAAAACTTGCAGCCTGAGCTTTTGCAAAGTTCCCAAAACAATAGTTTTGACAAAATAATGAACAAAAAGTTTGATGGGAAGTTCTCCCAAATTCTCACTCCATAATCACGCCAGATTCCCCTCATACAGGGAAGCGTCCATTCATAAAAAAAGACATACAAACAAGAAAACAAACAAAAGCCATGAATGGTTTTGCAGCTAACATTTGTTTCCCTTCAGAGCAAAAACATTCTTTTGTCTGTTAGAGTAGAATCACCTGACAGCTGACAGGACAGGTGGATGTAAACACAGCGAGGCAGCACAGCCTAAGTTGGCTAATGTAAATCGCTTAGGGGAGCAGGGTGCAACCAGCCGGCCTGCGCAGGACAGCGAGCTTGTGCCCACGTCCGTGCCGACGGCATGCTGCAAGGCTGATTAAAATGCGACTGAAAGGGCTTATTCTTCACAGTTTGCATGACTAATGCGCCTTCTGCAATGGAGGCTTCTAAATTTAGCGAGTGATGTCAAGCGGGTGCCTGGATGCTCTAGGCATACTGTACAGAGGACCGTCATTCACATGGAGGCTGAAATCACTACTGGCCTTGCGCAGCAGCTGGTCACCTCGCTGAAATTCTCTACTACAAAAAAATGACAACTTTTTTTTTGTGAGTTTTAACTCTCTCTCTCTCCCTTCCTCTCTCTCTCTTCTCCCATCTCTTTCTGGTATAGCAGTAAAATGGAACACACCGGTCCTATTCCCACATGAAAACGAGGCTGTTTGTGCGCCTGGAATGTTTTTCTTGTAGGTCTTGGAGTGCAGTCAAAACGCAGAACTGGAGCAAGTAGTGTGGCGAGGGGTGGAGAGCCAGGCGGGGCGGGGGGGGGGGGGGGGG
>JAODKC010000045.1:14517315-14550901 GCA_026777985.1 Mormyrops attenuatus
TTCTGATGAGCTACACTTGGACTCGTGTAAATAGAAAACCTTCTGGACAGTAGCTCTCCAGGACCAGAGTTGGAGACCCCTGTTCTATAGCATTCTATTCTGGTTTGCGGGTGTGAAGACCGTATCCCGAACGTAATTGGTGTACGGAAGGGAATAACCCAGGATAGGGTGCCAATCACAAGGCAATAGATGGATATATATATATATATATATATAAAAAAATCCCATGCATTGTTCAACCCAGTATATCCTGGAGAGGGTCTCTGGAGGGTCTGGTGCCTATCCCAGGCAGCAGAATATTCATGACAGGATGCTGCTCCATCGCAGAATACATTATCCGGTCACACTGCATTACAGCCAAAATAGAGACATGGATTCACCTCACTGTCTGCCTGCCCTGCAAGTGTGAGGAGCACTGTGTATCACAAGATGCACCAGCATAGAAAAATATATACAGCTCTGGAAAAAATGAAGAGACCACTTGATATTTTTTAAGAATCTGCATTGTTAAATCCTGGTTAACTCCTGGTTCTGCTGGCAGAAGGCTACACGGCAGGCTGCTCCCAGGCTCAAAGTTTCTAAGATAGCAGTAAACAAAAACAATATGAAACAGGAGACACTGGCAATGACCAAAAACTAGCCAGGCCGATGGCAGAAGCAACTTTCTAATGCCAGAGAAGATCAACTTATCTCACAGTTTCTCATGAATAATAGGACGACGGCAAGTGACCTTCAAAAGGAATAGGGAACATTAAGTGGTGTGAAGTGCACTGCTAGGACAATTCATATCAGGCTTCTAGAAGCAGGACTGAAGTCCAATAAAGCAAGGAAGAAGCCTTTCGTTAATGAAAAACTGAGAAGAAGCAGGCGGCAGCTAGTCAGAAAATATATATTAGTCACAGATGTACCCCATAAAATGAGAAATGAGTGAAATAAAAATTTTGCTGTGGTCTCTTAATTTTTTCCCGAGCTGTATATATGTATAGCTATGCAGCAGTGTTATGGGAAATTCCTTGAACACATCCTTGCACGGTTTTCCTAAAAAGGAGAAGGGCTTAAGCATATGGATGCCAGTTTGTGGAGTTGCTGAATACATCTCATTTGTCACTGTAGAGTGAGAGAATATTGGTGTTTTTCACATGGATTGTTCTAAAAAAGACCACAGACATTGAGCAACAAGTGACAGAAGACATTTCTGTACTGCCACAGAATTCGGGGTGATCTTTACTGTAACACAATGTTACTATCTGATATAGTCTATGGCTTTTTCTAAAAAAGGTGGTTGTAGTTTTAAGGGGATTTTTTAAAAATCTAAACGGATTCTAACTGGCTGCTATTGTTCTGTTTATCATTTTAGGTTTTGCTGTGGTATATATTTGATACAGTGTCAGGTGCATTAATGTATGATGCTTGTATTAATGTGCCCACTTCAGAGCTGCATGACATCTATATGAATGTGCACACGTTACACCTGTACAACACCTGTATGACATTTGTATTAATGTGCACGCTGTACTGTATGCACACTTTAAACCTGTGTGATACCTATATGAATGTGCGCAATACACACATATATGATACTTGTATGAATGTGCATGCTTCACACCTGTGTAATACTTGTACGAATGTGCACACTTTACAGTTGCCTGTGCACAATTTAGACATATATGAGACCCATTTGAATGTGCATGCTTCACACCTGTATGACACCTGTGTGACATCTGCATGAATGTGCTTCATACCTGTATGATTGTGTTTTTAATTTGGAAATGAATGCATTATTTTCACCTATCTGAATATGTGCGCGCTTGCTTTACACATGCTCTACTTAACATATCTACTAACACTTCCTCTACTTAACATCTCCAAAAGTGTACATGTTTAATATTATCATTTTCACCTGTAAATGACATAAATCACAGTGCATCCTCTACAGTGCAACCACTCTCATCACGTATACAGCTGACTTTTAACTTTGTGACCGTCTAATTTGAGCTGAGTTTACCTGTGTGACTGCCAGTGCCTGTAATGCACAGGGGCCGCCTGCTGGCAGCCTTAGTTTTCCATCCTTCCATTCATTTTCTGAAACCACATATCCAGGGTCACGGGAGGTCCGGAACCTATCCCAGAGGCTACGGGCGCAAGGCAGGGAACAACCCAGGATGTGGCACCAACCCATTGCAGGGCACACTCACACACCATTCACTCACACACTCACGCCTACGGGCAACTGGACAACTGACCTTAATTTTCAAACAATATTTTCAGCAAATGCAATATTTGAAGGACGATGAACCAAAGTTGTCTCATGCTTGGTCATGTGGAGCAGGGTTGGCCAATTCTGGTCCTGGGTAGGCAAAATCCAATACAGTTTGCAGATTTCCCTGCTCAAACACACACAATAAACCTGATAATGAGCTGATGAAGAATTGGGCAGGCCTGATATAGAAGGATGCAGAAG
This sequence comes from Mormyrops attenuatus, assembly GCA_026777985.1. Classification (NCBI taxonomy): domain Eukaryota; kingdom Metazoa; phylum Chordata; class Actinopteri; order Osteoglossiformes; family Mormyridae; genus Mormyrops; species Mormyrops attenuatus. The sequence goes on from JAODKC010000045.1 coordinate 14,519,777, forward strand.
TCCAAGCCCAAAGGGGAGATGCTACAAATCTAATGTTAAATTAGCGTTCCTGCAATGCAACATGTTTGTGGTGATGAGCTCTCTGGTTTTATAGCTCTTCCAGTCAGTGCTCCAGTCTGTGATTTTGATTAATAACAAACAAATTCTTTCTGCATCATCTTCTTTTATTGAATTGTACCGCCCGACATAGGAAGTTCTCCACAGAAATACAAATATACCCGGCCAGTGAATGTCAGGCACCTGCTTTTAGATGGACGAAGCTGGTGAAATGGTGGGTCTTCACAGATTAAAAGATTAAAAGAGTCATAGGTAGGCCCAGTGTGACAGGAGAACTGAGGAAGACCCCAGGTTCTTCTGCACAAATGTCTCTCATAGTATCTCATCAGGAAATCCCCTTATTGTTAATGTCACTTTATGATGGTTCATTCTCCATAAGTGATTTTAGAACAAATAAGTAAGACAGATACAGAAAAGACTGGGAGAGTGCAATAGGGGTGCCAATCCCACCTCCACTGTCTGTGAGGAGTTTGCATGTTCTTCCAGTGCACTGCTAACCCAGGTTTTCTCCAGGTTTCTTTCATGCAATCTGAAAATATGCATTTTGGCTAACCAGTGTCTCTAAATTATGCGTAGTGTATAACTGCGTGTGCATGTGTCCTGTGATGGACTGGCATTCCATACAGGATGTACCCCAGCCTTGCATCCTATGCTACCTGGGATAGGCTCCCTGCTACCATGAACCAATAAGCAGTTAAAGAATGGATGGGTAAAAAATAAAGAAAAAAGGATTTCACTCAGTAACAGAAGGAGTTGTATCTTAGAGCAATGGAGATGGTCTGTGGCATATGGTCAGTTGAAATGGTTGGGCTTGAAATATAGCAGTACTAGCTAGGTCCAGGGATGGTGTTGGGCTGCATCTCCCATATCAAGGATAGAAACCTGAGGCATGTTATGAATGAATGCAGTTATGAAATCAAATCTCCAACACCGTGACATCCAGGGACCCTGCTGGGGAGTGATTCCATTTGGGTCTATTCATTGATTAAATAATGATTCTTTTAATTGAAAACCCGAAACATCTTTTTTCATAATGTTTCTGGTACAGTTTTATTTGTCTCACATACATTAATGAGCCCTGATTCACAATATCTGTTAAATTGTTTGTTATTTCTACAGCAAATGTAATGAGAATACATTTGTCTTTTTGATGAAAGCGTGCACTAATAGGCTGACATTTATCCCTTTTTTCCCAGCTAATCGGGGCATTGTCATGTGGGTGGACAGCTTTCGCATTGTCGTGCGGATCGCAATTAGCAAAGAAAAAAATCTGGGTTTAACAAGAAGGACACATGAATCCCGTTGTTCTGTAGTGAGCGTGACATTGTTATAATTCCAGCAGTGTCCTTCAAAATCCTTTGTGAGGTAATATGCCGCAAAAATGAATATGTATATAAGTCATTACAGTCTCTATGACAACTGGCTACATTCTTGAGCAGGCTGCTTTCCCCCTAAAACTGAATGCTTCCATGGCAACAGGGAAATCAAATAAGTAGCTGTTTTGTTGTCTCCTAAAATGATAAAACTGTTATCAACTGCCTCAGGAAAGAATCAATATCTGTTGAAGATATATTATATTTAAATAATGTATATGGCATTGCATGTTGAAAATGTGTTATGTTGAATATTAAATTACATTGCACCGAATAATGAATTACGATTACTTCAAGCCCATTTCTGTCTTGGTGATGAAAATCCCTGTATTTCTCCCTATATTTAAGAGAACATTTATTGCAGTTGTTCAACAGATATTTTTACCCATCTTTACAGGTCACCCATTTACTCGTGCAGATATTTTACATGAGTAATTCGGGTTAATCACTTCGCTCAAGGATACCAAACAGCTCGCGGGACTCGAGCTGGCAGCGGCACCGTTACGAAAATCGCGTGGCGAGCAGCCTCACTACCTGACGCGGCGGGAAGCGCGAGCGCGCTGCACCAGTGGCGTCCGCCGCTGGCTGAGCAGGGAGGGTCGCCATGGCAGCCAGCTCGCGGGAATCCGCGAGGACTGCAGAACGGAGCCGCGTGGAGGGGTCTGGGCTCCTTGGCTGCGTTGTCTCTGCAATCCCGGTAATTACTTTCGGGACTACGGTGGTCCAAATGGCAGTAGCAAAGGATTTAAACGGGCTTTTAAGCAAACAGGGCCAAAAACGGGGAACTAATAAAGAAGAAGGAAAGGTGAGAGGAGTGAGATGGCAGATATTTCAGTTATTATTAATTAAACGGGATGCGGAGTGGAAGCACAAAGGTAATTAAAAAGAAAATAATATTAAAGCTGAGACATGTAGGCAGTGTTCAGTGTTGGGAATCAAAATATAACCCATTTTCGTCATTTTTCTCACTGTTTATTTGGACAGTTATAGGCCTATATTTTTTCTGGAATTCAAAAAATGTGCCACGTTTTTCAGATTAGCATGTAAAATCGTTAACGGTACTGAACAACTACCTAAATTCACCTGAAGGAGTTTTCAGATTTTAAAACCCCAAGCCTTAAAAATCAATATCCGAGCTTTAATTTTTAAAAATCAGTATTTCTGAAAAATGAACTCACGTGGAACTTTAAAAAACCCGTTATTTATTATGCACATAAATGTAACAATTTCAATTATTTAATGCATGTCTGAACTATGTGGTATTTAAGGTCACAAATACCCTTTTCCGAGAGCACATTGTGTTATTATTGGAATCTACTGATGATGCTGTTCATAATTATATAAATACAGATTTTTAAAATTAATCTAATTATTTTAAGAGCAGTTGCATAATAAATGGGGGTGTCGCTTCTCTGTCTCAATGTTGGCATCTGCGGTCACAGAGGGCCCAGTCTCTTATTTTGTGCCTACTTGCCAGTTTTTTTTCTCTGCCAAACATATGATCGCCTCAGTTTCTGAGATGTGCTAATTCAGTGGAAAAGTAACTCACTCAAGGCAAGCTCTTTGATGAGGAAAAGGTTTCCATCCATAATGCCTAACTGCTGTTAAAAAACCCAGACTGAAGACCCCCCCCCCCACGCCCATGTCTTGAAGAATTCAGAGAAGAATGTAGAAAAAAAGGAAAACAATAATAATCACCAGCTGTTGTACTGTAATGACCCAGGGCTGAGTTGTTTGCCTTCTCGTAAGACATGCCTGTTGCATGCCTGTACAGGACTAATCCACCCCTAACTGCTGCCCTACTGCAGTGTTTCTTCCTGTCTGAAGACTTTGAAGTGAAACTGCATGTTTCGCTTTGACTAAAGGCTGAGGTCATGCTGTTTTAGCCCACGCTGTAATTCCCCATAGTGCTGGCCCTTTAAGGTTACGTGCTGTTTGGGCTACGTCACCTGTATAATTTTTTTTTTATTTTTTGCTTTCGGTATTTTGATGGCTGTGTGTCATTTTGGAAAAAAAAAGCACAGAAACTACGTGATGCAGAATGTGCTAAGCCTCACAAACGGAGCATGGTGTTCTGGTCGCGCAAAGAGCTCACGCCCACAGCAGGAAGTTTAGCGGGGTTGCAGGGGAAACCCAACCGGTAGAGAGAAAAACTGCTTTCCCTAGCTGAGAGGGTTTTTTCAACATTAGCATACTTCTCTTTAATTTTTTTTTTTTTTGCGTCTGTATGCGTACGTCATGCATGGACGTTATAACTGAGGGTTGAAGTTTCTAAGCAAAGGGGAAATTTTCAAAGAGCCCCTACACGATTAAGCAGACCCAGCGGTTTACAATACCTGCTTGCCTCCTTGGGCCCACGTCAGCTGTCACCGCGGCCCCATCTTCCTCAAATATGCTCCGAGAAGGTCACGAAAAAGTGCAGCCTTTTTGAAATTTGCCTCAACCTAACTCTCAGGCCTTCAAAAAGGATCAGATCGCATTTTAGATCAACATGCATGACTCATCGCTGTATACCGCTGGTATCCTTGCACCTACATCCACTGCCCACAGGATAACAGTGGTACCAGTGTCAGTATCAAGCTGTCTCTCATCATTGGAAGAAATAACAGTAGTCTTAAACCTACAGGAAGGAGCAGTTCAGTCGTGCTCCCTTCGAATAAACAGTGAACAAAGCAGTGACACTTTATTCATCTCCATGGGGAACTTGTCTTTTCCCCTACCCCATCTTGCTCTCCATTAAATGCAGTATGGCAGCATGAGTTAGCTTGTGCGTCACAGTGCAGGGTAGGCCAGCATCCAGAAATCCTAGTGGTAGGTGCCTTGCTCAAGGGGCCAGTAATGGCAGCATTACTGCTGGCTACAGGATTTGCCCTAACTTGCGGAACCACACACCACCACACAAAAATATAAAATGAGTTGAAGTAGACTATGCACACTCAATGCTTTGGTATAATTGTTTTCATTATTTGTGCTCTTTAACTGGTTTGTAAAATATAAGTCTAGTTGGTTGTCTGTCCAGAATTTTCATACAGCACAATTTTTTGTTTATATATTGATGTCATTCTTTGTAAAACCACATGTATCTGGTGAAGAGCCAAGCCATTATATCCCCTGTTCCACCGCACTGATGAGAAAGCCCTCTGTTTTTTTTGCAACGCCACTAACCTGGCCAAATTGAGATGTAATAAATGATTGCCACAGATGCAGTCCAAGAAGCTCATTTCATGCATCTCCGCAATATTTACGACCGTGGTTCCATTTTATTAAGTCTCATTTTGAAATGTCCGGTCATTGTCTGTAACTCAGTATTGTGCTGCTGTTTCCACGGAGAGGGAGAGTCTTAGCCCATGAATCCTAGCTTTCGCAGTCGCTGATGTGTCCTTGGGGTAGCCTTGCAAAAGCCTGTGATGCAGGAGCACCCAGTAATTTGTGTGGGCCAGGGTAATGATCTGCCAAGCAACCATTTTTGTTCAGCACCCACACGATAGTCTAGTCTTCAGGAAGACGGTGACCACAACAGTCATAATTTCCTGCTCAGCATTTTATGTTTTTGTATTGTGCTCTCTTTATGAGTACGCTGGAAGATCTATAGATTATATATTTTTATTCTAGCTTAAGAAGCCTCTTCCCAGGCTGAATAAATGCAGCATGAAGAAATTGACTTGTTACACAGAATTTTGCTGTAAATCTACCTCCATCTGCACTAAAAATTCCCTTCAGTAAAAACAAGGTCACCTCACCTATATGAGTGATCTGGTACTTTTGTTCTGGTGCATGATCCAGCACTATACCATCTACTTACCTTTAATCATAACTGTGAAAGGCTTATTCTGTTTGGATACTTGCAAAATATATCCTGTTTTAATGAGCAACTGCTATCCAAAAGCTGAACATTTATATAGTTATATATTTCATAAAAGCAAGTCAGGTCACTGGACAGGTGCCACATGGGATAATGCACCAAAGGTAGCATGGCCAGTTAAAATATACACCTATAAGCTGGCTCAAATCCTTTGAGGACATCTGAAAGATACATGAACACAAATTGTTCAAGCAGCATATCACTGTTCATAAATGTGCTCAGCTGACAGTTGCTTCAGATGAAAATGCCAAACAATGTAATAGTGAGAAATATGTCCTGTCAAACTTAGTCCTTGAGATGATTTCAATGCCAGCTGCTAGAATCCATCTGCCCATCCATCCATTCAGTTTCTAAGTGCATATCTTGGTCAGTGTCAAGAGGGGCCTGGAGTCTATCCCAAGCAGCAGGGCACAAGCCTAGGGTACACCCTGGAGAAGATGCCATTCCATCACAAGGCAAATGCCAAAATCACACACTGCAGACAATTTAGAGATACTGGTTAGCTTAACTTCATGTTTGTGCAGGAGGAAACCTGCACATGACTTGGCGACCATGAAAAGGCAAACAGAGATCAGAGGCGAAACTCAAAGCCCAAACCCTAGAGGTGTGAGCCTCCATGCCACCCAGCACTTCAGTCACTAACTGCAAAGTTGACCATTATCGCTTCATGAACTAGCATCATAAAGCATTCACACTCAAAAGTGGTCATACCTGTGAAACCTTGACTGATCTTCCATTGACTGGTGTTTATAACTCCAGGGAGCCATGTTTTTTTAAATCTGAGCAGGTGTTTCCTGTACCAGTGCCCCTGCAGGTTGAAACGACGGCTCTTGCAGGGAAATGAAAGAGATGTGGAAGAAGTGAAAGTCTTTCTGGGGAATTTTGCTGCTGTTTTGTGGGCTGACTTAATTTTTTTTTTCTGTCCTGAGGTCACAAGGAGTAGCTATCAATCATTTGCTCGTTTGACAGGCTGCTCTCAGGCTTGACAGCATGATGCTTTGTTGCCTGAACAGACAGGGGCTTTGACGTAAAAGCGACTTCACACAGAGAGGCTGTGCTAACAGTGGAAATTTGCAACGCACAGGTGGCGAATTTTACTAATTTATGCTAATTTATGCAGAAAAATACTGACATGGCCCAACTTTTTTCCATAAAAGAAGAGAAAAAGTTGTCTTAAGGAGCATATTTCAATTAGCATAAAATGGTTAGATTAAACTTTGGAGGAGCAATGTTTACTTTTTTTAGAAGATGCTATGTGCTGACACAGTGTCTTCTGGTTCTGGAAAGATCACATCCGGATTGGTGCACTGCAACGCGACTGATCTAGCCTTTGAGGGAGTGAAGCAGTCAGGGAGTGATGCTATTCCCCTCAGGAGGCTTGCAGGGGTTTGCCTGGCCGCACCCCTACACAGCATGTGACCCTGTGGGGCTGTCCCCCTGGCTGGCATGTGCTTCACCGGTCGATCAATCTCTAACCCTTTCTCCATCTATAGAACACGCAGGCCACAAAAATGGACTGGATGTTATTCCGATACAGCAACTCAAAAGCTTTGTGGGGTTGGGATCAGTGAACAGTGCTGCTATAACTGTGCATGAAACTATCAACATGTCTTGGCTGGAGACCGGGTTCCATCACGGGGCTGTGGAGAGTAGACAAAGAAAACGCCGGCCGCTGTTAAGTGGCCCATTTTTCTTCTTGTCTTTTCTCATGTGAGGCTCGAATATCGCGCTGTAGTCTGAGCTGAACCGTCTGCCGACCCCAGTGCAATCTATTTTAAAGTGCTCTGGCGTCTGAATTGAGCTCAGTCGCCTCTGAGAGCAAAGTCTCAATGGAACGCAGAGAAGTGCTCTGCCAAGCACCAAGGTGAACCAAAGAAAGGGAGGCCGACCATGTCTCCCTCCCTCTCTCGCTCTCTCTCCCTCCTGCTCTCTCTTTCTCTTTCTATCTCTCTCTAATGGTCATCCTCTCAATCAGTGTGTTATGGAGCCATTAGACCCCAGCCACAGTCTCTGCCTTCCCGTCCTTCACGCTCAATGGAGTGGTGCTGCGCAAATGTGTGTATAGGGAGCAGGAGCTCCTTGAACTGTGCGGCTTAATTTCACCCCTTCATGGAGATATAACCCCCCCCCCACCACCACCACCTCGGGGCGCTACACACAAAGCCTAAGGGGCATATCTGAGACAATGTGAAAATACACCTGTGGCTCTTCTGAAATCAATCAATACAGGCCTGCAGATGAACTCCAAGGGTGAAACACACACATGCCTATAGAAATGGACTTAATGAGACGAATTGTGCAGGTTACAGGGTGACATTGCAGGCTTGCTGATTCTGAATCTTTAAAACGCTGCTGGCAAGCCTACTAGCTTAACAGAACGCTTAACAACGCGGAAAGGAACAGGCACCGTCCTAACCCAACCCACCAGGGCTGCCGAATATGCTCCAAAAATCAATAGCTAATAAAATATTTATTTTCCCATAAGTTTTTATATTTAATTTATGAATACATATTTTGGAACTGAAGAACAATACAGAAGGTGACACTCTGTGCAGTGCTGTAGTTGTTGATTTAAACTTCAAAATGTTTGCAGGCTTCCTGTATTATAAGGGGATATAGACTGGGGGGTGACTCAGTAGGTTGCCGCAATGGCTGGCAGTCACACCCATACTGAGTGACCCATACTGAGATACTGATACACACACACACACAATCAAGTGGCCTTGCTGGAGGCTTAGGATGTGGCGTGGTGTACAGGAAAGGGCTTAGAGACAAAGAGATTGCTCTAAAAATACCACAACAAGCATTCCAGGAAATGGAGGTTGGGCAGGCTTTCCAGTTGCACTCCCCCCACCCCACCCCAAAGCCAGAGTGACAGTTTGGGTAATAAAGGCCTGAGTACAATGACTCAGCGATTCAGACGCTACATGCCTCTCGCAATCCTTCCCCTTCCTGCTCTGCGCTTAACCCTCGCCTTCCTGTCTGAAACCTGTGCTACCGTAACTCAAAGCATGTTTATTGCCGCTTCAGCCTAAGCTGTGAAGTTGCCGACATCTGGTTGCTTATGGGAATTTGAATTATAGATGCCTGGTTTGAATGTCGTTAGGAATTCCCTTTGTTGAGGGAATGCAACCTTTCTTTATTGTATCAATCAGGGAGGTTCAAATCCTGCCCCAGCTGTGGAAGTTTGGAGTTTGCTGTTTCCTACTAGAGCTCTGTCTTCCTGGCAGATGTACATGTGGATCTGGGATTTGGAATTTCAGATGAGTAGAGGGAGGGTGCTGCCATGCTGGCTAACAAAGTCATATCAACTCATTTGGAAAGAGTTTACTACGAAAGAGTTTATTTAACTGCATGGAAAAAGATGTATAAAAACACACAATTTACAATTTAGTCACATTTACTTTGAAAAGCTTACATCAGTATATTGTTCTTCCTTAGAGTAGAGCTAAGGACATTTTCAAATAAAATGATATCAAATTACAATTTAATTCATTGCAATATCAGCTTCTTACAGTTAGCTAGCATTTTCCTCTGCATCTCACAATTATTCAGCATAACTGCAGGAAACAACGCATTTCACTGGCTTTCCAGTAAATATAGGTTCAGTCCGATTTCCTGTTTTACCGCTTACGCCATTCAGGCCAGTCTTTTTAATGTTAGCTGTATTCAAGCCTTATCTGGAGATGCTAGCTTGAGTGGTCCCCGATGTCAGACCGTTCTATATTACATACACAGTGGACTACTGAGCCCCCAAGCTACCAAAACATTGCAGAAAATAATCAGTATCATTTGCATACGACTTTTAATTGCTGTTAAAAACATTACATCAGTTCTCTGATGCAATATGAAGGGGACGCCTAGCAACAGATTAGCACCGTTCAACATGGCGGACATGAAAGGGGTTGGTGACTGATCAGCGTCACTTTGGGATCCGCAAAGGGAAGCAGCGGAAGAGCAGCTGGGGAAACTGAAGCGGGAACACAACACTAGGATACGGACGAATCCGGGGAGGCGGAAAGACAGCATTTTTTATAACCACTGATTGGACTATGGGCTTCCGGCAGCTAAACCTAATTGGGGTGATGGAATGGAAAATATACAGAAGTGCATCAGACAGCCGAAGGCGACCAAATTCAATATCACGCTCAGCCAGGCTGTGCGCTGGCGGCGACCAGCCGCGGTGGGTGACACCAGTTCTCACTCTCGCTCCTCAGCTGCCTGCGATGCCGACCTGGCTGAGACATGCCCTGGTTTAAATTGGCGTGTGCCGTAAATTACCAGACTGAAAGCAGACCACCGGCAATCCGGAAACTGCCTTGGTTTATGTCGGGGGCTTTCTCCCTCCAAAATACATTCTTTTCTTTTATTTTGTGTAGTGAAACATGAGCATCAAAGTTCAGCAATAATAACAATACTATATGTTAATGTATTCAGAACATGACATTGTGCAGGAAATGCCTGTGATCTGTACTTTTATGGACCTAATGCATATATACTTAATAACATCACAACCCTGTGGGTTATTAGATTCTTTAAATCACAATCTCCTTGAATAAATTTCTGATCTAGTAATAAGGACCAACTTTGATTAGATTTCATAATTATTTATTTATTTAGTTTCCAGATGAAAAGCTAAGCTGGGGGGGGGGGTGGTTCACACTGTTTTTAATACTTCTATGTTCTTTTTCCAGTAGGTATTCTGACTAGGACAAACATATGTGGCCCCCAGAATCACAGTGACCCAGTACTGAATAAACTATGATGGAATGTGGTGGAAGGGATGTGTTCACACATAAGGTGCATTCGCTGCAATGGCCTGGCATCCTGTCCAGGGTGTACCCCAGCCGTACACCCTGGGCTTCTTGGGTTACACTCCAGGCCCCTCATCTGTGTCTGTGACTAGCAGGGACATAGGAAGCGAGGGGATGGGAGGGATGTGTACCCACCCCCAGAAATATTTAATTTGAAGTCATTAATCGCCCCAACAAATATACCTTGGAGTTTAAATTATTAAATTGTGTCCCCACCAATATGAAACTTTCTCCTATGTTGTTGGTGACTAGGATAAGCAGTGGGAAACTGAATGGATATCTGGGCATCCGGCAGGTCTGGAGTTTGGTCTTTTACGCTCCTTGTTAGCCCGTTGGTCTCCACACAGATGGCTTGCCGGGGCAGCTTGTGGTACTGTTTCTGACGTCTGCTTTTCGGGAATGCAGACGGGCAGCCGCCGGTACGCTATGCAGATTTACTCTCTGGTTTTACAATTAGCAAGCCAAACACAAATGTGCTGACTGATGTAATTATGGCCACTTAATTACAGATACTGACTGTACAGTCTCTGCATGCTTTCATTAGGCGTTATAGTGTGAGCATAATTCCTGTTTGTCATGTGCAGTTTCTTTTTTAGGTCTCAAAAGCAATTCGGTAATTAATTTTTTTAAATCCATCTTCCGAAACCTGTTACCAAGTACGGAATGATGACAATCCTGGAGCCTAATTTCGGAAGCATTGACACGCATTGGCAAGGGACAACCAAGCAAGATTTCAGTCCATCACACTTCAAATAATCAGATTCTATGGGCAGTTTAGAGATACGGATTCACCATGACCACATGTCTTTGAACTGTGGGAGGAAACCATCGCCAGGCGGGGTATTGAACCCACAACCCACTACTTGTGAAGCTACCCCTAAAGCTAAGGCATTACTGCAATATGCTATTTCTGCCTAATATTTTCCAGCTGCTTTCATTTGAGTTTTCTGCATTTCCAGATCTTTCCAGATATTTTATTAGGTTGGGCTGGCCATCATCGCCACGTGCTTTTTATGCACTCAAAAGAACTATGGTTCTGCTGCAGCAGTCTAATCCATGCCATTCTCCCATTGCTCTTGGGTCGATGCCGCTTGCGCTGAGCACGAGTCGACAAAAGACACACTGCAGCCAAGTTTCTAGGCGTCGGTTTCACTGCAGAAGGGGCGCGACCAGGAGAAAAAAAACGAAGCGAAAGGGAAGCAGGAGCTCCTCACACGCTGCAGCTACACATGCAGAAACACCCGGAAGCTTCCCTCCCCCCCGGTGGACTGGCAGCCGTCAAAGCGTCCCTCGGGCAGGCATGGATGCTTTGAGGGAGGAATGGACGACTAAACTCAGTAAAAAAGCCCTGTCACACAAAACGCGGCACCTCTCAATTCCTTAATGCCGGGCCAAAATAAAATCTGGTGACTCTGTTAAAAAAAAAAAAAAGCGCCCAGAGATTAGGAGGAAGTGGACAAGCATGAGCTCACGCTAAAGTTGGCTCATTAAGCAGACTTAATATAGGCTGTCAGAGGAGCCATCTGCTCGGTGATGTTTGTGCCAGGGATGATGCCATTCTGGCAGCCATGTTTTCAGTCGCCTCGGCTCTCGTTTTTGATGTGTGTTTTTTTAATTAGGCAGGCTGGCCGGGAGTTTTTGGTTAAAGGCGAGCCAGTGTTATTGGTCTGCTGCAGAAGGGCTGTGCCGAACAGCTAGGCCACTTGGATTGGCCGAGACCAGCTCTTCCTTCCTGCTCCAGGATTGCGGATGGGAGACATGGCTGTCATAGAGGGGTCTAGTCCAGATGTGTGTCCCCAGTACCTAGCCCTTTGTTCTGGGAGTGAGGTGTGTGTGAGCAGCCGGGGGAACTCGCTGGGCTCACCTTAAGAAGCAGGGGGCGGCAACACCAGTCTCAGTCCAACAGAGAGCCACTCATCCGGTTCTGGCACCCTGGGCCCGTTTTGCGAGAGCATGCCGTGTCTCTCTCCATGTTAAGCAGTGTTTCAAGTTCTGCAAGCCTGGCAGTCTAACATGGGTCAGAAATTAGCTGACGGTACAAATTCCCCGTGAGATCTGTTTCATGTTATTTTATCCTGTTAAAAAATATGTATAAGCGCTGCAGATCACAAATTGATTGAAAACTATCTATAATTATGGTTGGCTTTTTTGTGGATTGGTTGTAAATTTGATCATGGACTGGGGAAATAGGACAGACACCGAAATCTCAGCACGGAATCGGACTGTTCTCTCAGCACTGACACATTGCGGAGAATTTACAGCACCCCCCTCCCGACACACACACACATACACTGTCACTCTGGGTGCAACCATGCATAATGACCAGTAATGACTCAAAAGCTTTTCTTTGTGGTTTGCTGTGGTTCATCTTTTTACAGCTCCTCAGGAATGGTGTTTTTGTGAAACACGGGTTGTGTTTTTAATGTGCACTGACAGGAGTTACCGGTCTGGACCGCAGGTTTTGTCCTTCTCCAGAATCCGATATCTCCGGGGAATGAATGACCTCATTCCGTTTCAGAACCCTTGTTTCAGAATTCCAAGTCTTGGATATTAAATAATTGAGTTTAAAATGAATGTTTCAGGAGCTAATTTGGCGCGCACTGAGCGGCAGACAGCTGGTGAATAAAAGTGACTCACTTCCTGTGTTTGGATGCCTGGCTGGCTGGGGCGGAGGAGCCCAATCTGCCACAGACTGAGAGGGGAGGCTCAGACGAGGCAGCCCTCTGCCACTGACTCACACCGAGTGATGCAACCTTGCAGTGACTTTCAACTAAAACCAAGACATGGGCATTAAGGAAATGAGCACCCCCCCTCAACACAGATGAAAACTGTGTTCACTGGGCCCCGGTATCAGAGCTGAATCGCTGTACCTGGTTGCGGTGATAAGTACTACTGAAAAAAACATTGAATAAATCTGCCAAAACAGTCAAAAACTTCTTCCATGAAGGGCACTGTGAAGACCATGGTGAAAAGGTTTCTGGGCCATGTTTGTTCACTGAGAGATCAGTTTATTATAGCGTACAACGTACAAACTGTAGATCTAGCACCATATAAAAGGCAACGCATTTTCTTCCCGAGTCAATTAAAGAGTACATTCACGAGCGGCGATTTTCAGAACGCTTATCAATGGTAGACCGATAAAACGCATAAAAAAAATCTGAAGACAAAAGCAGGGGAGGTGGTTCCTAAAAAAGGATCCCGTCTGTGGCGCGTGAGGAGAAGTGTGAGCTCTCAGCCTCACCGCGCCTGCATGATGCAATTAGAAGTAACGTTAGCAGGAGCGAGATGGAGTTTAACCCGTTTCACCCACGGATCCATGGCAATGATGCTTTCACACTCGCTGATTATATCATTGGAAACAAACTTTCTCGCAAACAAACGTGACCTACGTTTCGCCTCACTGAGTAAATCTAATGGGAAAAGAAATTATTAACAGTAAGAGGAACATCCCCCCCAGCCCCAACAACCTCTATAGTAGGCCTGGGACATTTTTTATGGCCTGTTAATTTTCTCATAGTTTGGCATGTTTTCATCTCTCTGAGATTTGACTGCAGGAGAAATTAAGCAGCAAGTTATATAACAAACACCGTTAAGTGAATTCATGTGACTCGTCTTTTCTCATTGGGAATGCCAAAGATTTGTTCTGTTTTTTTCTGAGGCTGCAGAAGGTAATACAAATTTCTTCGCAACGCTAGTCCCTTATCCCATCTTTTTGTCAAATAGCCAGGCTGCCACTAATTGCTTTGTGTACATTTGGCCATCGACGGCCATACTGTTTATGCTGTGATTTTTGTATCAGCTTGTTACAATGACAAAATCAAATTAGGGACAACGGAAAAGTTGAGGTCACAATATGAGCCACCGCAGCAGCCTAGACTAGTGTTTGGAGTTGGAGTTTGTGTGACAATTTCATTACTATTTCAAACCATATTTTACTGGAGTTACCAGGCAGCATGATGTAGACATTGATGGTCACTGAACACTGCATGGGCTGTGATCTGCTTTGATTTTTCAGGCTGGAACCCTGCTCTAGGTGTTTGGCTCCCTGAATTGCCATCCTTTCTGTGCAACCCCATTAAAGTCTTTAGAAACACGCCAGATTTCCTGATTAGTTTATACATTTTCCTCTAATCCTCACAAATCCCTTTGTTCAAATTTCATCTACTGCTCCACCTTTTGCTGGATCACTGCATGAATGATAGTAGATTTCTCATACCAAAAGGCTAATCTGACAGCTCTGAAATGTACTGGAAAATTTGTTTTTTTTTTTGCCATTTGCAGCAATAACAGAATGATTTTAAAGCCAGTTATTTCTGCATTAATATAATATGCCCATCATTATCAGTGATGTAGCTAGAAATTCTGGGCCCCCTTATAAAATGTCACCTTGGGACCCCCTGCACAATTTTACGTATTTTCTTCATTGAAAGGCCCCTGTAAAGTGCTGGGGGCCCATGCCAGGATATCCATGCCCCTATTGTATCCCTGATCATCCCTGCATGATGCATCAAGGGAGTCATGACTCCAGTTTGAAAGCTGCTCTGTAGAGCTAAAAGAGGGAGATTCCTGCATTTACAGACTCTGGTTACTTTTTATTTCATGTTATCATGTACTGTTTGATTGGCTTATCTGTATGCCTGAAGAACGGAAATAATTAGGTCAGATGAGCAGTAGAGATTAGCGCGGACATTCTCAGAAAAGCTGCATGGCTTTGCTATTGTTCATACCATGTGTTTCTGCGCTTGTTAGTGATCTTCTGCTTCAATTCATGACCCCACAGTGAAAAGTCATCATCGTACAATGGAGCTGAATCACAACGACCCTTTGAGGACTGTGAGGCTTGTGGCAGATTTCCTACCAGTTAGGGGTGCGTAGACTTGGAATAATTGCATCTGTGAATTGTGCCTTTTGTTGGGTATCAGCTGGATCTGAAGACGCACAGCTGAGAAGATTGCATTTGAACACGCGCTGTTATATCAAATAACGTTTTTTCAGCAAGACCTGAGGTTCTGGGCACACTGTGATCTAAACCCCCCATCGATCTTCTCAGACTAGTGAGGTGTCTGGTTAGGATTGCTTATCAATGAAGCCCCATCCATCATCTCTGAGGGTTACTGCTGTTCCCTGCTAACATGGTGGGACTGCATCATTAAAGCAGCATCCAGAAGCCGAGCCTTATGATCTGTCTCCACATTCTCTTTCAAGTGCTCTGCCTTTGTTTAAGGTTTGCAGACAATTTTCAACCTTTTTTTAAGTTGCGAGAAACTTAAAAGAACAGACACCTCATTATTGGCCGTCGAGGTAAAATGGGGGCTCTCTGCGGAAGTCCTGGAGAACTCCGGGCAGCTTCCAGGAGAAAGGAGCTCGGCCTTCTGGGAGCTCACTTGGCATGACTCCCAGGCTCCTCTGCTGGCGGCAAAATTGCAGCGCTGCTCCCTCGCTCTGGGTTGATCTCCGTGTGGCATCATGGCCTGGGCGTACAAAGGCTCTGGAACGTCTGCAATGCAAGTAAAACTGGAACAGGGAGTGAGAGAGAGAGAGTGAGAGAGGGAGAGGGAGGGAGGAGGGAGAGAAGCAGACGGGAGGAGAACGAATCAGAGGAGGGAACCTGGGGGCAGAGCGTCTGATGATGAAAGCGAAAAATAACCTCAATGAGTCACATGTAAACAGTGCGGAGAGGGCAGCCACCGTTTTCCGGGAATTGTTATTGCCTCGCTGCAGCTAGGGTTAGGCCCACTCTCATCAAAGGCAGCAGCAGGCGAGGGGTCACATGGTCACACGGCTGTACAGCCCCCTCCCTCCCACCGCTCAGAGTACTGTCAGGTCACCCGCTTGTTTGTTCAGATGGTGCTGAAGTTGAAACGTGCATCCTGCGGCCTGGGTTTAACCCACTACAGGGCCTGGACATGCCGGTCCACCTTCCCCTATTGTCAGAGGTGGAAAGTTCAGGTCCAGAAAGCATAAATCCAGACCAAGATTTTGCTTCAACCATCCAGTTGAGTACTTTGTGACTGTGATTCTTTATAGTCAACTGGTTGCTTGAAACAAAATCTTGGTCTAGATTTGTACTTTCTGGACCTGACCTTTCCACCTCTGCCCAACAGTCTGGGGAAATACATAAGCAAAACATTTCTGAAGAATTATTACAAAAGATGTAAAAGGGATATGTGACAGTAAATATGAAACAGCACATTCACAGAAATAGAACTAAATTAATAAGTTGGTAGGCAATAGTTTTACTTATTCCTGTCAGCGACTGTTGATAAATTAATCCTGATTTTAGCTATTTCGAAAACTCCATTACTATCGATATCTCAATATTATATTTTGGTTAAACTTTGATGATTCTGCTCTTGGTGGATAACAGGGGGGGACAGCTGAGTTTCTGGGCGAATCAGTCCAGTGCTCCGGGGAGGGATCTGATTGGAGGCTGTCATCATCATATAGTCAACAAGAAAAGCTCTGCACAGTGGAAGCGGCCTGGTCAGCCTGTGTGTGACTCTAGGATGGGGGGTGGGGCTTTGCAGCCACTTCCCCCCCTCCCCTGCTGCCTTTGTAACCATCTTACTCTGTGTCTGTATGCTACTAAATTCTCACAAAAATGATCAAATCATCGCTCCATTTCCTATATAGGCTGGAGTTGGTTACCTCTGAGTCACATGTATGGCATTGAGCAGTGGTGTGATTCAAGCTAGGCAGCCACTATAATCATGCAATCTTACAATTCAGTTCAAATTTCAGAATGCATACCTTTGAACAAGGGAAGTGCGATTTGAATGCTGTATGGGTAAAAAAAATCTCTGCAGTCACCTTAGATGTGAGTTTCTCTGTAATTACCTTAGAGAGTGCCAGGCAAACAGTCATTATAATTCAAAGTACATTGTTTATCTGTAAGGCTGTGTTCCTGTATCACCTGCATGTCGATTCCGGCTTTATCTTAAAGACGCTTTTGCCAGCTATTGTATTACACCGGCTGCTTGCAAACATTTTCACTTACCTTGTTAAACCATTTTTTTGTTTTAATTTTTAGACATTACCTAATGCTTGACTGTCACTGGCACGTGTGATTGTTCATTAGCGCAAATGAGCACATTCATCATAACGCTACTCCAGCGCCATGGCAACAGGCTGAAACAGGGCATTCCGTGGACAATATGAAAAATGTATTAAAATGCCAGGATAATAACAGCCCAGTCCACACACAGGCTATCCCTGCCATTGGACTGTCATGTGATCTGCATAACACCTTGGCTGTTACACTCTGGGTGAATGTTTTACCTTTATACCTGTGGTATACCACAGCGTATACAGACCTTTAGAATTAAGTATATAAAAGCAATAAATGAAATAATGTTTTCCCAGTAAGCATTTCTTACGAAAAATATTGGTAGTGTTCCAAGTAACAACTATAAATACATTTTATAACCTTGTGTCTACCACAGAATGTCTATTAACGTATATAACAGCATGCTATTTAGATGACTACAGTGTTGGGTACTATGGTTTAGGTACTACATCAGTAAACAATGTATTCTCATTATTTTGTCTTGCACAACAATATTCATGTTACAGTCATACATCCATCTATCCGTCCATCTTTCATTACTGTTAATACACTAAATGGACAAAAGTACTGGGACACCCGTAGTAATTACAGGAATTGGCCACATTAGCCACACCCACTGCTGACATACAGGTGTGTTATTATGCACACAGACAGGGAATCTGCAGCATCAAACGATGGGGGCAGAATGGGGGGGGGGTCATACAGAAGAGGTTAGTCAGCCTGGCACAGCCATCGAACACCATTGGACACCTTTCTAAGGAGTCAGTTCTCCTGGTCAACTGTAAGTGCAGTGATTTTGAAGTGGAAACATCTGGGAGCAATTTCAGCCGCGGAGTGGCAGCCACACAAGGTCACGTAAAGGGACCTGATCACCCAGCATCAATACCCAACTGGAATGGCAGCAAATCCCACCAGCAGGGTTCCAGCATCTAATGGAAAGCCTTCCTAGAAGAGTACAGGCCGTTATAGCAACTAAGGGTTAGCAGGCTTCATATTAATACCCTTTGATTCAGAGTGAGATGTTGGACAAGCTGGTGTCCCAATACATTTGTTCATATAGTGTACATGCTGCATTGCTGCAAGATTACTACTACAAGAATAGACAGTAGCAGTGCATTATGAATGCTTCAGCATCAGCTCCCATAACAATCTCACGCCATATGCTGGCCAATCAGGCAGGTCTAGCTAAAGGCAGCATAAGGTCAACGTCTGACTACTGGGGCAAAATTGTAAGAGAAGCCCTTGGAGTTAAACACATTAGAGTTCTGTGTACCACCCCAACCAGCACTCATCGGTAAATTTAACTCCCTCCTTTTGAATAGCGTGTATTTGTACATTACGTTACACAACGTTTAAGCACAAAATAATTTCACCACAACTGTGGAGGGAAAAGAGTGCGCGTGATCTGGTTTCTGTTGGCAAAGGTGTGCTGTGTGTCAGTGTCTCTGTGGCTGGTTGGCCAGGTCATTCCTGAAGCGTTACGGCTGTGAATACCCCAGCCTGTAGACGTTGTTACTTTTTTTCTAATAGCGGGTTTATTCTTTGCGGTTTTTCATACAGTAACAAAGTTCTGCTTTTGTAGAAAATCATACAATGTTTCGGTGTTACCTACCACCCGCTGAGTAATTTTGAATTTTCCCATCCAGACTTGCGAAAAACATTGGTGTGGGGTTGTCGATGGAAAAATATGATTTCCCCCATTCACTGTTTGTTAATTACATAAATCTGTATTCAATTCTGTGTTGCTATCATAAACATGCTAATGGCTGGAGTATATTTTTTATGAACTTGTAGACGTATGTAATGTCTTTAGCTTATCCAGGAAATATAATCATGTTTCCATTTGAATGGCTGAATTATCACCAATGTCTGTCAACACGCTTCTGTATTTCTGCAGTCATTGTAGCTTCTTTGTCTGTCTGCTTGGTCAGTCTTCAAGATTTTATTTCACAGGGACAAATAACCATTTAGGGAACAAAACATATTTGTGCTTTCAAGGTAAGGTCCAGCGCAGGTTTGAAGAAAGTTTTCTCTGAAACTAAAGAAATAACATCTGTGCTTTTGTTTCTTCCAGGATCTAAAATTAGTGAGGATATTGCAGGATAATGTTGAGTTTATACACATACGGAGTGCTGAGGGAAACAGCCTGCGAGGAGCTAACTTGCAGATGGACAATAGATAATGACCTATTTCTTCTTAAAGAGACCTCTCTAGTTTACAAAGCTCTCCAAATGGTCTCACCCTCCCTATTAGACTGGAAAGAAAAGCAGCAGAGAATTACTTTCCAGTGCTGCGTCACTGTGAGGTAAACACTCAGTGTTGTAATGAACAGCAGAGCGAAGATTCAACATAATATTTCCAAGAATCTTTGCTGCAGCTGAACTCTGACGTCTGCGTCAAGAAGAACTAGCTTTGAGGCCAATTCTAAGAACAGTGAGAAACACCTCTCTCCCACGCCTGGTACCGATTCTGGCTCGTCTGTTGATTTCTGTTACAGGTGACTACTGTAGGACTTCTGGTACACGGGAGATCGCTCAGAGTGGGAGGTATTTGTTAGGATTTTTCCAGAGACCATCAAAATAAACAGGGGTGAGTTTGGAGCAGAGATCACGCTTCTCCCATGTTCGGGGCTTTGGAAAATAAACATAAATGCCTAAAATACCCCGGCTTGCCTCCTCCGCTGCAGCCAAACGGGGTCGCAGGACTCCCCGGGGTGCCGTCTGCTGCATGTCGGGCTGTGTGCAGGCTGTATTGCGACACTCCCGCACGTGTTTGCTCTGGCAGGGTCTGAGCCACGTCCTGTGCTCCCCAAATAAACACCGGACTATTTACCTGTTTCGGGACGTTACCGAAGCTCACCGATGGAACACTTGGCCACTAAGGCTCGCCCCCCCGCTGCCACCATGCGGAACTCTCAATGTCCCCTTTCAGCATTCTCCCCCCACACACCCCAAGCCGGGCACGGCGCTGTGGTGCAGATGCGCCCCTGCAAAGAGGAACAGGCAGTGTCTTCATTAAATTAATCAGCGCAGTTACAGTTGGCCAGGAAACATTTAGGTAACAATCTAAAACACACATGTACAATGCAATTTTTATAAACAGTATTTCAAAGAATGATTTTGAGATTAAAATACGCGACTGTACCACTTTCAGTCTGCCCGACCTTTCGGTATCTAGTTGCTCTAAGACAGTACCACCTTTCTGTCTGTACTACCTCTAAGGCCATACCACTTTGAAGACTGATCATTCTACCAACTATACTCTACACTTTATACTCAGTCTTCAGACTGTCTCTTATTGCTCTGGTTGGGATCTCTTAGGGTTCTCAGTAAGATCCAGGCCAGTCCTTGGACTTTTTAGGATTCTCACCTCCAGATTGTTTAAGTTTCCTCACCACAGCTTTGCTCTTGCGCTTGGATGGCAGCCTAGACTGCAGTCCTGTAGCTGTTCTGTTTGGGGTCTTTCTTCCTGCACCACACCTGCTCTGCATAACACAGATAAATACAGATTCCTTTCATTTTTGTACCTTGTATTCTCTGTAACCTTTATCCCATCCCTGTCCAGACCCTACAACTCCTGAAAATCCCACCCCCAGAAGGTCTGTCCTTATTGCGGCTAATTTTTGCTTTCTGTGAAATGGCAGTAGACTGCTCAATTGGTCCAAGACTGAAGAACCCCCGAATGCACTGATCAGAGGAATCTTCACGGCTGGCAGCTGGGACTGTGGTAAGGATACAACTGAGATACTGAAAGTCGCTCAAGTGTGAAGGATCTTCAGGTCTTCTCCTCCATTCAGCTGTGAGGCTTCGTACCGGCCTCCACGCGGGCGAGATGCTTGCCAGCACTGTCTTCCTGGTAAATAACTCCCTGGATAGAAGGCTGGACCGGGCTGCATAAACGATGATGGAGGGAGGAAGAGGGTCCCCTTAACGCTGGGCGTGGCGGCACGGTGCGGCGCCGGCTGGCAGAGGGAGCGGGAGGAGGCA
Source organism: Mormyrops attenuatus (assembly GCA_026777985.1). Taxonomy (NCBI): domain Eukaryota; kingdom Metazoa; phylum Chordata; class Actinopteri; order Osteoglossiformes; family Mormyridae; genus Mormyrops; species Mormyrops attenuatus. The sequence continues at coordinate 14,540,935 of JAODKC010000045.1, forward strand.
GAGGGGGCTTGCGGATGTCCCAGCTGGTCTCACTTGGAGCACTTCCTCCGAGCCGTCAGCCTGGCTGAAATCTCTCTGTGATCAAAGGCGAAATGAAAAGGCAGGGAGGAGAGGGCCAATGCTGAGATGTTTGCTGGATGAAAAGGCAAGGGGAGTGAGGCTAGGGGGGGCGGAGGACGACAACAAAAACATTCTTTGTTTGCAGGAAGGCAGCTGCCCTGACCAAGGCACCTGTAATTCCTCAGAACTATTCCTCCATTGTTTGCTGGCAAAAGTCATCGCGAGACTGACAGAGCTGAGGGTTTCCATGGCGATGCTAGCCGGAGCTTAAGAATGGATAACACTCATTAGGTGAGTGGATCTGGAAGGTCCCCTTCCTCTCAGCTTGAGAGACAGCTATTGATAAGGGGCTTATCTGAGGTGCTACATACCTTAATACTACACACCTGGAATTTAAGCTGGATTCATGAATAGTACAATAAAAACTTCCAGTTGAAGCTCTTTGTTTTATTAGCACTCTGATGCACGAGGGAACAAAAGCTCATGAAAAAAGATCACAATAGAGGGGTGTTAATTAAAATATTGAATTTTAGTGACTACTGCTTTAAATATTCCTATTACAGAGAACTTTCTTGTGTGGTAACTTGGGAAACTGACACTGAATCACTCACTTTGAATAATTAAAATGTACATAGCGAATTTGCTTTTAGTAATTTGAAATTGCATTACCCCACCCAAATCGCTGGATATAAAGACTCACAATGTTTTACAAAACTTGACACTTAATATGTAAATATCGTTTGTGTCTGCTAACTTAATTATTCCTTTAAAGTCAAGTTTCATATTCATTACCAAGTGCCTTCCTCAGAATAAATAATTCAATGTAAGACTTCCATGCTATAGTTCACTTCTATGATTGCATGTTCATTTGCATTTGTATGTTTCACATGTGATCCCTGCATTCATCTCGCCGGTCTTGTGTTCAATAAATCTCCTGTTACGGATGTGGGAGACCATGCAAAATGTGACTGCAGCGTTTGACTGTGACAGGCTGCCTGACTCCCTTTCCAAGATGAACAAGCGACTGCTGACTCTCACCCGACTGTCAGAGCTGTCTCAAGCTGCTGCATTCAGGGATCTCCATGGAGAGCTACGTAAGGTCGATCCTACCATCGGCCATTAGACTCTACAACGAGTCAACCTACGGCAGTGGGGGACCACCAGCAGTCTGAATGGACCAGAACTGCTTAGGCACCTTCATAGAACATCCGTTCACAGTACAACCCACTGTGCAATACTGTCTATTTCTGAACCATTTCTACGGAATTCCCTGCAATGCTTTCCCTGACATTCTTTGCACTGTTACTGTTTATTGTTTGTTATTTATTGTTACTGTCTATGGTATCACTTTACATGAGGGGGCACAAGAAGTAATTCATAGACTACTCAAGTACAAAACAAATATAGTAACTATATTTCCAAGATGTTACCTATAGATCAATGGGGGGTCATACTGTCCAATTGGGGTCAGAATCCAGGTTGTAGGTATGGTCTCAACATTGGTTTTGGTCTCAAATTATCTCCCTACCATCCATACCCAAATCTACACCCTTGGTCAGAAGGACAACTTGCCCACATTGCTTCAGAATGTCTTTGCAAAGTTGAAAGATCATTGGAAGCCATACTGGCTCTTCTTCAAAATCTACACCAGGGGTGGCCAATCTTATCCACACAGGGCCGTTGTGTACGGCTGTTCTGTTGGCTCATGGAACAGCCGTAATTACACAGAATACTTTGATGTGTTATGCTTGGTACACAGCAGAAGCATAAGAGTATAAGAATATGCTTAAGACTTTCAGGATAAACTGCTCGCCCAAGATTATGATAACTGAACAGGTAGGGGTCGGCAACCAGGATATATTTAATGACATTTGTGTTATTAAATAGGCAGCATTGGGAAGAGGCATCTGCCTTACTGTAATCTACACCCTTTCCAGTCCAAACTGCAAAGTGATCAGTTTCCTGCAAATACCACTCAGGCATCTGCAATCAATTTCTGAAATGAAAATATCATGAGTGGCTTTACTTTCCAAACAGAGGTAGGACAATTTTCTGATGATGTACAGCAAGACTGTTTCTGCCTTTCTGTTTTATCTCCTGCAAGTTCATGTCCCATTGCCTCTTTCCCCAAATGAATCATCTGCATGATTTCTTGATGTTTTGATTTTTCTTGATTTAATTAAAACGGCGAGGAGTCGCACATTATTCCCATTTACATTAAATCAAACATTGCATTATTAACATACAATGTAATGTAAACATAAGCAGGTGGGTAGATAATTAAATGTACATCTGGAATATATTGAAGAATATTGCTCCGGAATAGTAAAAATAATAAAATGTCTGATTTTTGCCTTCTCTCTCAGTTTGGGAGTGTCCGCATCAGGTGGTGCCAGAGTTCTGTGCACAGTGAGACTTTATTGAGGTTCTCAAGATGAATTCACGGATGTAACACGCTCCTCTCAACCACATCGATTTCACATTGTTGTATCGACTCTCGTTTTGTTCGCCTGAGCCACGGACACTCAAAGTGCGCCAGACCCGAAAAAAATCAATTTCAATTGGTTGTCATAGCAACAGTTTCGACCCCATTGAACGGTTAAATAATAAAAAAAAAACAGTGTCATTTAGATAGCAGCTCTCAGATCGCGGTATGGCATTTTAACGTTAAGTGAATAAAAAATAAACGTGAAACGTAAACAGTGCCCCGTGTGAATGAAATATCAAAAGAAGACGAAGGATCAAGTACAATGGTGGTCTGCTGAGAATCCTTTTAAAAGGCATTTTCATTCATCACCACTTAGCCAAGATGTAGCTATGAGGCTTGTTATGTAAATTCCCAGTAAATACAGATATAACAGGTGACTGAAAGATCTGCGTCGGTGTGTTCATACTGAGGTTTTATCTGATTCTTTTGGTAACAATAAGTCATTGTTTGATATCCTTCCTACTGACACTAACAATCTATGAACATATAGGATGCTATACAAGTGAACAAAAAATACAAATGTGACTGGTTTAAAGAGCAGTAGTCATATAAGAAAATCATTCATTAAAAATATCCAGCATGCTTTTTTCAGTCACGCAGAGCCGGGCTCTCCTAACGCGTTTCCGCGGTAATGGGTTTTGCAGCGCTTAAACGTTGCCATGGCGAGCGGCAACTTGGAGGTTAAGCGTTACCCTGAGCAATAAGACACAGCATAATTGGCATCATTAAACTTTTCGTGAGGTGCAACACTGAGCGGCGTGAACATAAAGGAATCATTAGCGCTGACCTGCTAATGCTGGCGTGGTCTCCCTGCTGCCGCGGCCTAACGGAAAAAAACATTATGCACCATGTTCTTCTGCGCTTTTAAACGTGTACAGTCATTTGACGTGGGACTTTCTCATACCCTGAAGTTAGAAAGGGGGGGCTATGGGTGTCCCATGCCGGGGGCACAGCAGGTGACATGCCCTTACATTCACCTGAAGGCCATCTCTAATGACATAAAGTAAGCAACCCTCCTCACCTGTCTTCTGGTCTTTGCCTAATTACTTTTAGTGTTTATTTCTGTCCCCCAGTTTGTTAAAACTCATAATTAGCCCCAGTTCAGTGACAATCTGTCCCAACTGAAGGTCTCTCGGCAAAGCACTATGACATAGTTGTGTAACATCGTGCTCTGCTCGTCTTTTTTTGAATCCTTTCGACGGCAGCATAGTCACATCTCTGTTGGACCCTTGAGCGGGACCCTTAATCCCCTAAAATGCCAGATAAATGGCTGAGCCTCTGCCTGGACCCCAAACCTCCCTCTCATTTGTATATATGTGTGTGTATGTCTTCAAACAGAGAGGCAGATGAGACATGTGGAGGAGAAAAAGCATTCCAGTGTCCCTGGATTTGTACTTGTGCAAATGGCAAGTAAAACATGATTGTCTTCACCGTCCTTTTGGGCCGTTGTGGTTCCCCGAGCAGATGGGGCAGAGGGGACGCCTTGCGCTACGGCCAAAAGAAGGTGCGTGAGTCTGCCTGGACCTGCCGCCTCGTGCTCTTCATCTCTTCTTTGACAGCCATTTTCCCCCGGTGTTGAGAAGCGTGGGCCCTGGGCAGTGATGAGTCGCCGGATCGCAGGAGAGCGGCGATGAAGTGGTGAGACACTGGTGCTCTGAGGCGTGCGATGATTAATGCGCAACTCGGGCCTGTAAGTGGGGTACGGTGCGAGAAGGAGGGAGAGCAACCCAACGCATTCCTCTGTTATCAGCTGGCGTTCACAAAAGGGGTAGGAGTTAAAGGACAACAGCACAAAAAGCCCAAACAGAAGGAGTGGCAGAGATAGCCTTGTAACACACCAGTCATAATATGAGTAACTATCAGCAGATGTGCAGGTGCTATATAAAACATATCAACACTGTTGGGTCCCTCTGAGTGTTTGCTTCATTGTCTAAAGTTAGTTTTGGGATGTTCCTCTGCTTCCTATCACTCCAGGCAGCCAGCTGCTGAGTCACCAAACCACCAAACCTTGTATTTTGTAAAAAAAAAAAAAAGGCCTGCCGCCTCCAGGGTTGTGGGTTCGAATCCTGCCTTATGACTGTTCCCATGTTCTCCCCACTGCTTGCATGGTTTTCTTTGGCTACCGCCTGCAGTCCAGAAACCACAAGTGCCCTGTGATGGGCTGGCATCCCATACAGGGTGTCCCCTGTCACATATGCTCTGCTTCCTGGAGCAGTGTGCAGCTCAGTGCATTAAACCTCTATGATCAGAAGGTTGCTGCTTGGTTACAGCAGAACAGTCACATGGCTGGCGCTCCTTGAGCAACGCCTTAAACCCCCAGCTCCCTGGTTGCTACATTGTGGCTGCCCCTTCAGTGTGACCCCCTAAATGTGCTCTTACCTGTATGGTGATGGAGAGCAAGATGGGGCAATGAGAATTTTCCCATGGGGATTAATAAAGTATGGCTACACCAAACTCACCGTGAAGCTGCTCAGGATAGATGGCTGCATAAGTTAGTCTGTGAAGGGATCCTGTAAATTAGAGCTTAGTAATTTAGAATTACAGGCTATTCATTTATAGCGAAGAAGAGGCATCCCCATGATTGGGTCTGAAGCAGGCAGCCGGACGGCAGGGTGCGGGTCCTCGGTAACCATGGCAGCACCCGACCGAGCACCTTGCAGCCAAATGGGAGGCTCGAAATTCTGGAAAGATGGTGGTATTAATAGGCGAGGTGTGAGCGGGAACCGGGGAAGGGGAGCAGATGCGGGCTCATGACGCGCAATCTCCGAGGGGACGTGATAATAAGGGTTTATTCTGTGGCAGAAATGGCAGGGTTTATTCTAGAGCCCCCCCCCCGCTGTTTGGGAGGCCATGGCGCACCTTCGGTAAAACAAAGCGTGCTCTGCCATATAGCAGCTCAGCAGACAGGACCTTTGCTGTACCGAGTGCATGTCCGACAAAACGGAGCCTCCTGAACATAGCGTGGGGGGCCCGTGGAACGGCATGGAACATGTAACTAATTATTTAGGATTACGTCCTTCATATTACCCAAGAGAGCCACTCAAGATCTGTAAGCCGAGTCATTTAAGACTCAAGTGCCCCTGAACGAGCTACATGACACGAGTTAAAACGCTCCAGTGCTTAAAGCTGGTGCCACAAAATTGATTTGAAACGTGACCTGATTATCGTCCGGAGGGACCCAGGGGACGTGGTTGCTGACGTGTTGTCGGCTTCAGCAACCAATGAGCTGCTGCCACGTGCAACATATGATATGCATGTTGGGTGGGCATGTCTGTCCACCTGTTTTTAGCAAGCTGTGGTCCAAGGTCTGTATCATGGGGGGTATTCATGCACGCATGCACGCACACACACATGCACACACACAAACACACACACACACACACATATCAGGGTCAGTTTTTAGTTACTGACCGAAACAGCACGTCGTTGGATTGCAGCAGCAAGTCTCAAATACAATCATTAGCAGTTATATGAATCATTAGTTTTAACAACTTAATTCTGGCAGAACTGCGAGCCTAATTGGGTAAGTGGTTATAACTATATTTAACGCAATAAATATCATTTGGAATAGCATGACCCAGTACTGTCGGCCCACTTCACTGTGGTTCCTGATTTAATGTCTTAGTGAAATTAGCTTCTGGGAAGACGCTCCCACTGGGACGACCACTTAATGCTTTTTCTGAACATCCAAAACTTTTCACAGAATTCCTTTACAGTGCCTTAAACAGTGAACATGAATCATGAAATCTTCATATAAAACAGTTGGGTCTATTACAAAATTACTTTGTCTTTGATCTATAAAATGAAAATCCTGCTTCAAAGATGGAGCATTATGTTACATTTTGTCTTCATTTTAACCGTTTTGACATTTGCACGGACATTGGGAAGCCAATAGATTTCAAATGCATGGTATTTTGACAATTACTCTTGTGAAGTAGGTGTTTGTGATGAGCATTGTTTCATTTGACCTTTTGTCCTACCTCAGGAAGACACAGGGGAAAGTATTTACACATTTTCCATAGTTTCACATCTCTCACAGCCATCACATGACCTCCAAATTTGTCACATGACAGAAGTAATTCAGCTCAATAATTAATTTTTAGCACCCTTTCCAACGTGCTCCAGAGCACTTAATGATAATTTGTCGACAGCACAAGCTAACCTGAACCAAAATGAGAACAATGTCGCAAATAGACATAACAGTGAATAATGTTCTATAACTTAAAAAAAACGGTGTAGATAAATCCAGCAGTGGGCGGAACAAACAAAGACTCCTAAGGCAGGATAGAAGGACCTCACTAGGTTCACTGCCCATAAGCTACTCAAATCCCATGGCCCAGTGAGATGTTTTACAAGTCAGAAGAGGGCTTCTTCGAGAAGATGAGGAGGAGATGCAACATGGAGACAATAGGAGCTGATGCCTTGAATGCAACAACTAGAAATAGTGGAGACCACTTTTTTTGTCAACAGGTCAAGAAAACATATATAATGAACTTATTCACGTTCTTGACAACCTAAATTTCATCCCTGGCTTCTTAAATGTTTTGCGTGTTGAGTTTTATTTTAATGATATTCTGTCCCACTGAGTTCTGATTCTATTTTTACACCCCTGAACATTCGAATAGCACCAGTAGTAGAAAATGAAAATGTGCAATTCGGATGATTTCTTCAACTGTTACTTTTTAGTTGCACGTCGATGGGAAATGTAATATTCCTGAGGCGTCACCCATACGGCGCCGTGCACAAGGCCAAACAGGCACGGCATTTTCACGGCTCTCAGATTTTGCTTCGCGCAACGCCATTAGCAACAGCGCAGTACGGTTTGCTCGTCTCCGCCCTCTCGGTGGCTGAAGCAAGCTGAGAGAAATAATTTCTCAGTTATATAAAGGCAGCTTTGAAGTCGGAAGCCTTGTGTCATGCTAAGCTCTGTAAAATCCCTCCAATTCGGCTGGCCAGTGTCGTCCCCAGGGCCTCTCCTCAGGGCCAGTCCTCGGGACCTCAACTCTCCCTCACTTTCGTAATATATATACTCTAAGTATAAACTGTTATACATTCCCATTCCACAGCTCCCAGGTTAACAAGGAACTCCTTTGATGGTTTGCTTGAAATTCCAGAGATGGACGACGCGAATTGGATTTTTTTTTTGGACTATGACGACGATCAGCTGTGACCGGGGAGATCTGTCCTGTTGCCATAGAAACCCCACAAAGTCAAAAGCGGCTACAGGGAGCCTATTGATGCCTGCCAAGCATAAGCAAACAGCTGAATTGTTCCTCCATGGAGGAGAAGCCTGTCAGCAAGCCACTGCCACAGGCTGCCACCATTTTGGTCTTCACTCTTATACCATATTTGCACCAACGAGCTCCAGTAATCTATACTATACAAATGAACTAATTCTCACAATGCATTGAAAGCAACTGTTTATTCAAATGAGGGAGTGTTCTGGGCAGTGTGCCACGGAGCATTTGGCATGAGGGCGCCCCCTGTATGGCATGATGCTGTGAAACACTGGCACACACACTGAGCGAGCTTCACCGTGCCTTTTATTTAAGGCAGTGTAAGATTCCCATTTCCACTCCAGCCAATATTTGAAAGCTGACAACTCCAAAAAGGCATTTTACCTTGTGGAGATGCCCCTACAACTGTACTGCTTGGAGTTCACTAACATTGTGGGTACAAACACAAATCCCCATGCAATTATATTCCAGGGGAAATGTAAAGTTTAGGTGCTAACATCTACTGAACTGAAATGCAATGGGACACACTTGCGGTAGTCAGAGGATGACTATGACATGCTTCCCTGCATGAGTGATACCCACATGACTGCAGATCTGTCTTTAAGTCGAATTTGTAGGTAAGTCAGCACAGGAACACATGCTTATTGTTTAGCGTTGTTCGTTTGGTGTACACAGAGATATATGCAATATACAGATGTATATTCAAGACCATTCTTTTAGCGTGAAGTGTAAATTAATAATATCAGCAAAAAGAGAATTTAATAAACACAATTTCTTTATTTTCACTTTACTGTGAAAAACAAAATGCATAAATAAAGCTGATTTGTCGTAGTCGTAATGTGACATGTGATCAACCNNNCCCCCCCCCCCCCCCCCCCCCCCCCCCCCCCCCCCCCCCCCCCCCCCCCCCCCCCCCCCCCCCCCCCCCCCCGAGCTCGGGGGCCCCAGGAAATTGCCTGCCTTGCCAGGCCTGTTCCTCATGTCATTGTAATCATTGTATTTAACTCAGGTTTTTAACATACTGTAATAGGCTTTATGGCAGTCTGTTCCTATGTACGAGTTCTCTGTAAAGAGAGTGCGTCCTTAACCTGGGGACTGCCTGTACACATGAAGTTTTTTTCCCCTCAAATGTGTTAACAGTATGTCTGAGGATCCATTGACTACCTGAATTCTTTTTTACTTCTTCTATGCAGGTTGTAGCTTTCGCACCACTGCAGCATCTTTTGTCGATTTTTTTTTGTTAATTTTGTTGTCAGTTTTGTTAGTTTGTCATCAGCCTCTGTGAGGATAAACTCGCCCTTGAATGTGCAGCGTGACCAGGGCTCAAAACTATTGATTTTAGAATTAAACCACATACAGAGAAGATGGCAGAAATCATGATGGAGGACTAACAGGTCAATGCATTACAGCAGCCAGAAACGCAGCAAGATTTATTTAGTGTGTGTGGATGGCATTCTTGTTCATGTAACCTCGCCCCGGCAAACCTACTCCCACGCATCCGTCCCCATCCGCACACTTTTGTTGATCCTACGACATCAATGAGCAGCTCGTTCTTGCTCCGCTAAATGCCTAAACGGGGGAGATATTCCCCAAGTCTCTCAGAGTAAGCGTCACAAACGAAGACTAGTACTGCAAGAATAAAGGCGCTATGTAAATTATTTACTGTGAGACCCAAGCCGTCAGCTCACAGCCTGTCAGAGTGAACAGAAATGCAAAATGAACAATGCTTAACTGATTTATCATTTGCTGCCCCACAGTTAGAGTAATGTTTCTTTTTTTTAAGTTGCAGCCATGAAATGAAGACACACGATTTGCCCGCTACATGTGTCACACACACGGCACAAATGAAGTGTTGTGTGTGTTGTCATACATGGTCTCCTCCAAATCCCAGTGTGCGCGATACTAGCTAACATGGTGCAGGTCTGCGCTGACGGCCCCAGGTGGAGGACGGCGTTTTGATAAGCCGCCCCAGCTGTGTGGGGGACCTGTAAGCTCATCGCGGCAGCCCGGTCCTGCTGTTTGCTGAGTGGATCAGGTGGCAGCGGAACCCTTGGAACAGGCATCCCTCGGAGGAAAAGGTCGAGCTCACGTCTCACTTTTCATGTCCGTAACTATTAGGTGTCGGGTATTACGGGGGGGGGGGGGGGGGTTGGCACAGTAATAAAAAATGAAAAAATGGGGT
>JAODKC010000045.1:14561747-14582675 GCA_026777985.1 Mormyrops attenuatus
CCCCCCCCCCCCCCCCCCCCCCCCCCCCCCCCCCCCCCCCCCCCCCCCCCCGCCGCCCCCCCGCCCCCGCCCGGGGCGCTAATTTGACGGGGTGAAAGATGAGAAAACACCCCTCCCCCAATCAATATTCCCAGTCCGGATTCCTCTCTTATTGTCGGAGGTTAAGCCAGTTGTTGGGGTCGCTTTGTGTTAAGATGATTGCGAGTCGTGCGTAATTGCACACCAGTAAACCTCTTGTAATGTGCGGTAATACCAGAAAATAGTGAATTTGTCCAGTGTTTACACTTTAATGTTCATTGAAGCTTAAGGACAATCTTTTAAACCTTTATGTGACATTGAGTCAAATGTATGATACCGTTGCAGTTTCACACAATTTATCGTTACGGTGTATTAATGCTGGGGAGCTGGTACACAATGTGAGCTCCGTGACAGCATGTCATTTTGGGGTCCCAACCCAGAACAGTCCAATTATGTTGCAAATTTTCTAGGACCCCTGTCACTCTGAAGCCTTCAAATTGTTTTAACCCCCCCCCCCCCCCCGGCTTTATGGCACCCCTGAGTATATGTGATGTTTTATACACCGATTATACTGTTCATTGGTGCTGACACTTGCACACAAGTGTTTCACTCACCTGCACTCAACCAAGTGTCAAGTGATGTGACACATGGAATGATCTGATGTGATTTCTGTAGCCTGTGTAGAACATTTGGATGGTGCACCGTCACTAAGACATAGTTTTGCCTGGTGGGTTAAAGAGAGGTAAATGTGACGTGTTCTGCCAGACCTAAACCTGCTGTTCATGATTTTCACATTACATTACAATGTTTGTAAAAGGCAGCAGAAACTCTGGAAAGAGAGGAGGTAGCGGATTGGGGCTTAATAAAACTGGCTGGAAAACGAGAAAAGAAAAACATCAATCATTTAAAAATGCACTTGGGAAGACCTGGCGGGACCCAAAGTGCTCACTTGACTGAGGAACGTCCAAGAGCTGCGGGTGTTTTTGAGGGATTCTGAGTACCTCTGGGTTCCCCCAGCAGTGTGGGAGATGCCGATTAGGTGAATAGATGACTGTGAATTGCCTGTTTGGTGTGCAGCTGTGTAAGTGAATGAGTATGACTGAGCACTTTTTTTTCATTTAAAAGTATGTCTTTCTGTATGCCCACTGGTAAATGGGAGCAGCTCCCGACCACACAGCCCTCTGCACTACAGTGGGCCACCTTTACTGCTCATGTAGTGTGTTAATGTTCACAGTGCTTTCACTTCCTCTTATGGTTTATTGTTCTGTATTAAAAGCTCAATTTTATTCTTAGGGAAGGAAGTAACATATTTAGATTTTTTTTCATCAATGGAAATAACTGGAGGATGGACTAAAAACTGTATCCTATCAATCACCAAGGACTCGTCCTGGGTTGTTCCCTGCCTTGTACCTGTACCTTCTGCGATAGGCTCTGGACCCCCATGACCCTGAGTAGGACAAGAGGTTATAGTAAGTGGATGGATGGATGCCCTTGATCCAGGATTTTTGTTTTCGTTTGCTTCAGGTGAAAACCATAAATGTGGCTAGAGAATTAGCTAAAGTTATGCAAGATTTGGTGTTCATCTACCCCACCAGCAGAGGACACTGTCTATAATGCAGGCTTCTGAAAGTCAGCATTTACTGCAGTGAAAGAAGCAGAACTGTGGTTTGCAGAGTTCTGGCACTGATAACGCATCACACTGCATTACATCTGTCTTCTAACTGAACGAGTAGAGCCAAACCGCGACAGGATGCCCCACCCTTCTCTGTCAGAGGTCTGCCAAAACCTCCTTCAGATGTAACCAGGCACCCTGAGCTTTTTATCTCAAAGTGCGTAAGGTGTGTCTGTGGAATGCAAGTCCGAACATCAAGAACACGGAGAAAGTCTTCTCAAGCACCAGTGAGACCACAGACATGCGACGTCAGGTGTTGGGGCAAGTTATTGCACAGCTTCCTCATGACCTTTTTTCTGCTGAAACAGGACATGAAAACTCTTCACGTTGAACATGCAACTGTTCTAATGAGCCATGATTATTGTTTCACCCGTCCATCATCCAGCCACATAACTTACTCAGGGTCCCTGGCCTCAGGTGTGTTACACTTTGGGCAGATGCCAGCCCAGTACAGGGCACATACAAGCACATGTCATAAGCAATTTAGCTATATAAATTAGTCTAACTGCATGCCATTGAGAAACCAGAACAAAGCGTACAAACAGGGTGGATTTTTCAAGGTGGGAGCCATAGTTCATAATTTATTAGCCAATGATATGTTTTGAACTGGTGAGTGGCAGCACTCCTGGGGCCAATCAGTTTTCAGATGGGGCCAGTGCCCCTGTGGCTCCGCCCCTCTACACACCTCTGCATGCAAATTCCATACATACATAGCGGAGATGAGATTAGAGTCCCTAATCCAGCCAGTTTGAGGTGGCCCAATTGTCCAGCATATCTTTAGGAATTATTCATTTGAATGCATTTAATTTTTATTGACATAATAATTTAGGCCAGTAGCTGATTTTACTATTTCAAACCCTTACAGAAGGCATGTTTCGTTAAGTGCAGGTAAATACCAAAGCACTTTTCTCATACTTCTCTCATGTTTTTCTCTGGTTCTATCTTGAACCTTCTGCTGCTTCACAAACCCACGCTGAACCACAGAAACAGAACAGCTGTTCCCCTGAAACCCTTTAGCAGTAAGAGCACTTTCTTCTGGACATGCACCTAGGTCTGCTTTCACATCCCGCTGAATTCCCCTACGACGCACGTACCAGACCTTGCAGTTTCAGAGCCTCACTCAGGGGCTTCGCTCACGTCCCACTGTGGCTCAACTCCAAAATGGACCTGGTCCCACGCCAGGCCCGAGACCACCTTCTCTCGCTCTCTGGCCTGTATTCTGGAGCTCAGTACCTGTTTATTCATTATTGTTTCTAAGCAACTGGGTGAAAAAGGATGGGATGGACCCACCCATGTAATGAGGAAGGACTCAAATGTTCAGTCCAGCTCCTTACGTCAGTGATTCTCATCCTATTTTCTGGGGACCCCCAGAAAGTCTACATTTTTGCTTGTTCCCCAACACACCTGTACCACGTATTCGGTGTTCTTGATCGTTTGGCTTATTCTTAATCGTTTGGTTCATTCATGTTTGTTTGGCTTGTTCTTGATTGCAGGGGTGGTCCTAGCCTGTTTGGTGCCCTGGGCAAACACCCCCTCTGACACCCTACCTATATATATATGGGTGTGATAGAATCTAGAAAACACATCGGTGCAAATTATGAGTCTATATCATAATGTCTGGTGCTTTTGTGTTTGTCTGTTTGTTTGTTTTTATTTTGCTTTATTTTGCGACCTTATTATTAGATGCCGCTCCAGCCAGCCAGAGAATTCCCCGCCGCCGCGCCTCCTCTCGGCAAGCAGCAAGCAGCAGGCGCAGCTCGCAAATGGAGGGCGGCTTACTCCCCGCAAATGGGCGATAGAAAACCGATCGGTGCCCATGCAATCGCAAAAATGCGCTGGCATGATGTCGGGGCAGCATGGGTGCTCGCAAAAAAATAAATAAATAAAAAATTGCCGATGCCCATGATGCCGCGCCCACCACGATGCCGCCCTGGGCAACGGCCCTCGTCGCCCATATCAAAAACCGCCACCGCTTGATTGTTTGGTTTATTCTTGATTGGTAGGTTTGTTGTTGATTGTTTGGTTCAGGTCTGCTGGGAGGTGGAAGGAAGCAAAAACGTAGCCTGTCTGGGGGTCACTGAGGACTGGATTGAGAAACACTACCATACTTGATTGTTCTTCTGATTTTCAAAAAAGGATTTATCATAAGATGTCAATAGAGTAATAGCTAAATGTATGTGTGTTACATTTCGGCAAATGTCCAGATTAGCCCCAGCAAATCATCCCCACCGCTCCGGACTAACAGACCTCCCAGTACCGCTCAGCACTTACGAAAGGCTGACCCGCCGTTGGGTCCCCGAGGGCTCATCTGAAGACGCAAGGAACAAAAAGCCCTTTTACCGCCCAGCCTTCCCGTCAACAGCAGTTAGCTCACTAGCTACTAAGGGAACCTACAAGCCTGTCTCAATGGATCTTACATGGGCAGAAAGCATTGAGTCGTCAGAATCCATAAATTTATAAAAGCCTCCTGTCACTGTGCTGTAACATATTTTCCGACAGAAAAACATGTATACGCCCCGGCTTTGTGTCGGTTACCAAGCCTTATGTTGTACACAGCAACAACTCAAGTGCAAAATCAATTACCGTATCTAACCCAGACATGGGTTTTTAAAACGAAGGTCTTCAGCCAATCCTGTTATTACGCAGACCTCCTAATTATCAGGCTGGCGTTCATGGAATTTACTAGATACACATCTGCTGACTGCATGTCATCTATGCCTGCTAAAAATGTTCGGATATCTTAAAGGCAGCAGCATAATTACGTTATGTCCGACAAAGAAGCATTTACCTTCACGTAACGGCGTCATCATTCATATTATTAGCGACAAAGCTTGTTTACAAATTCTGAAGGTCCGTATTTCAGGACGGAATAGCACTTCGCATCCTATTATTACTCATTATTACGCTGTGCCCCTATGCTTATTAATAGCATTTTGGCACGGTGAAACCTGGCACATATTTTTGTGGCTGATGCTAAGATACCCCTGCGCCAGGGGCTTTATTAAGCGCGTGAGCGACGATCTAAATGCAGGAGTCGTCACTGAGGGTTTATTTTAGCTCGGCCTTGTCTGGAGAATTAAATTGCCCTGAGATCAAAAGGCTTATATGGGTTTCAGCTGAGCGACGGAGGGGGGGGAGGGAGGGGTGGCTCTGCTCAGGTGTCACCTGGGACGAATCCGTCGCGGGGCGAGGGTGGCGGGTCACGAGGCCGGAGCCGGGCATCGCTTGTGCTCACGGATGCGGATCGGCCGCGCCCCACCGGCAGCTGCGGCTTGGCGCGTGACCCCGTGCGACAAACGAATTTAGACGTGTCTGGGATTTGCGGGAAACCCCAGATGGGGGTAAGATCGCACGTCTCCGGCTGTCGTGATTCAGCCCTGATTAGTCATGATCGCTGCTCGTCTGGCGAACCACAGAGGGGATGGTATTACAGCCTGCATATAAGCCAAGCGGCTCAGGAATGTGTTTTTAAGCGTATTTATGTGTAGGTATTTATTCATACATATTGGAATGCATAGCTCTGAGCTGACACTGTAACAGGAGACACTGGCCACTATATGCTATATATACATAAAGATCTTGAATGAAATAACATCTGAGTCAGTTTAACTATATGTCTCCCTTGTGATTCTCTCTTCATCGATTATATGTAGCCGTAAAGACTGGTGCAGGTGTGCTTGCATTTCCTCTCCAGCCCAGGAGGAAATATGTGGTCACATGATGTCAATGCCGTCAGATTGGAATACAGTGACGCGCCTTGTCAAATCATGGATAGCTGGATGATTGCTCGGTCAGCACTGGCCTGGGGGCAGGGAGGATTTGTGGGATGTGAATGGAGGGCAGGATTGCTTTGTGGCTGCTGGCCTTATACTGGGAATCAACGAAAGAAATGATCCTCAGATTTTGTTTTTCTCACCTCCGACCATAAACATACTTTTTCGGTGTTGTTCATACTGCGATCAATAAGGACAAGCAATTACAGAAAATGCAATCAATATGGACAAGCTATAGTGTTCACTCCAGCTCCACGCAGATGACGATTTAGTTGCTTGCTTTCACATATTTCCAACTATTAATTGTTGCCATATTGCCTTTCCTTGACTTTCTGTGTTAATGAGATTTAAGAAGCTAATCTTGTGCTGGCCGCCCTGCTGAATTCTATAAAACTAAAGGCAAAATATTTGCCCAGTGGTTCTCGGCTGTAACTACTGTCAGAGACGGAAGGAGTAGGAGAGTGGGAGAGGAAAATGCAATTATGTCTTATTTTAATCCACCAGGTCCTGACGGCCATCTGCATAATCTCGCGTGCGCGGAGAAGATGAGTTTCGCTATGACCTGCCGTGAACTCTGCAATAGCTGCAGTAACCAATAAGGGAGCAGACAGTGGCTCTGCGTGAAGGAGGTCTCATTCCCGGGACTCAGACTGTCTGGGGGACATTGGCCTCCTTAACACACAAACAATAAGTCCCGTAATCCGTTCTCCTGGTCTAGAATGGAGAACAACATTCCAAAATGGCATTCCGAGATCTCCAACAACCAGAGGCAAACATTGTGATGAGCAAAGATTCCCTGGGGTTATTTCATTCCGGAATGCCATGTCGCTGCGGTTTGGGGATTTCACCAGGAAGTGTGTGTTTTTGGGAAATTGCAGGTTTATGCTTCCCCTGGGCTTTCTGCATCTTTTATTGGATTCCGGGTGTAATCCCACTGGTCGGCTTTTAACCCTTAGGGCTCTCTTTGTGACAAAGCCTCTCATCAGACCTCCTAGAGAGATGCTCACCCTTTTAGATCGCACGTTTAATGTGTGTTTATTTCAGAGCCCCTGTTTCCACTCTTATTCTCAGGAGGGTCTTTCCAGGAGTAACACTGTGATGTGCCAGTTGAAATGGTTCTCACTGAAGCGTGATTTATTTCAGTAATGCGGTCACACAGACACCCTTACAGTGTTTCCAGGCCCCGTGATCCTGCTCCTATGTGATTAAAGGCAGCGGAGAATGTCCAGTTTAAAGACCATTTGATTGTTTCTTGCCGATACGGTGATAAGATGCCTGAAAAATAATATGAAAAGGAATCATTCCTGTCTTCGGTTTCATGCCAAAAAGCAGCCACTGATCAGCGATGGTGAAGGAGGGTGTTTCTGTTAGGTCAGATGACAGTGATTTGCCTACAGATTGTGTATTTCACAGTCAGCTTCTTGCGTGCCTCTTATTCATTGGACATTTGCCCAGAGTTTGTACCCCCACTGACACAGAATACTTACATTGTGTACTTACAGGGAGTTGGTATACTGAATACTTTGTGTATCGAGTACTTCATCGAGCACTTATTTAGACTGTGTTGTGTTGAGTACTTTCACACAGCATTAGGCTCGGTATCAGAATGGCTGAGAGGTGTGATCTAAGTGATTTTGAACATTGTGTCCTGCATTTCAGAATTAGCCACCCTCCAGGGATTTTCATGCTCTACACCAGTGTTTCCCAATCTGGTCCTTGGGGACCCACAGCCAGTCCACATTTTTGCCCTCTCTGAGTTCCCTGCCAGCCAGTCCACATTTTTGCTCCTTCCCAGGAGGGACCAAAGATGTAGACTGTCTGTGGGTCCCTGAGGGCCAGATTGAGAAACACTGCTCTACAGTGTGTAGAGTTTCGAGAGAATGGCGTGGTGAACAAAAAAAAAACCCTTTCATTGTGACAGAAAACACCATGTTAATGAATGAGATCAGAAGAGAATGGCCAGACTCGTTAAACCTAACAGGAAGGCCACAAATGCAAAAATAGCAGCTCAATATAGCAGTGGTGTGCAGAAAGGCTTCACTGAACCCACAACTTGGCTAAGTGGTTCTGGTGGTAAAAGTGGGACCTACCAGGTATTGACTAGTAGTACCTAATAAAGTGGCCATAGAGTGCATATTGAATACTTACCCAGAGTACTGACCAAGAATGTACCAGGTGAAAGATATTCCTGTTGTCTGTGTTGCATTTCACATCAGATGTGTGCATTATATAATTCGATGATGTTGCATGACTTGTATGCATTTGGTTTTAAAACCTGAAAGAGTGACCCCATAAAATAAATATATGAAAGGTTTTGTGACTGCAGGAGGACACTGGGAGGACACTGGAAGGACACTGGGAGGATACTGGGCAGACACTGGGAGGACACTGGGAGGATGCACATGCTCTTAACTTTCTGAATCTTTCTTTCCACTGCTGTCACTTGAACTTCATGGTCTTCCTCCTTGGCCTGGAGACTTAATGCTGAGGAGCTTTGCTCAGGGGATTGTAAACATCAGGCTGCACTATGTGCCTGTCCTGTCCTCCTGCTCTCAGGACCTGGTGACTGTGGGCTCGTGAGCTGGCTTTGTTTTCGGACCCACGGGTTCTGTATGTGCCCATTATGTCATTGTGCTGGCAGCTGTGTGTTTTCACTGAGTTCCAGGCGCAAGAGGGTGATGCGGCAAAGCTCGTCTCGCAGCTCCAGCGTGGCCTCGGCTCTGTCTGTCCAGGTCATGTGACCCTTCCCGTGTCATGTGACCCTGCCCGTGTCATGTGAAAAGCATCACCCAACCCCAGGGCTGCCATGGGATCCATCCTACGGTCTTAACACCCGTGGGGGACTTTTCACAAAAGCATCTTAGCACTATGAAGATCATAAGTTCAAAGAGGTTCAGTGAGACAGGAGATTAGAAATAGCCTTTCCTGTGTGAATGTGTGATTGTGAGAGTACCCAGCTACCCGGGTGGTACTCCAGCCTAAGTCCATAAGACTGGATCAAGGCTGGCTGAAAATGGGCTAGCTGTGTGTGTATGTGTGTGTGTGTGTGTGTGTGTGTGTGTGTGTACTTGTGTGAACGTTCAAGCACCATCTCCATGGCCTTGCCAAGTCAACAAATCCACAGAAAGCGCTGAAATATTTATTTTCCAGCCACCACAGGGGATCATCTCATCTCTGAGTGGAGAGTGGCATTACGGACCCGCCACCAATATGCCACGCTCATGCAAGTGGGCGGGCGGGTGGGGGGGGGGCGCTGGTGGGGCGGCGGTCGTGGTGGGCGGCCGGATGGGGGGAGCCGCCTGGAGTCTGGAGATTCAATTAGACACTGTGAATAATTGAACTAATAGGGAAACAGAGCTGTGCCACATGGGAGAGGTGACATCATCGGCTAAGTGGAACCGCACACCGGGGGACGTGCAGTTGAGCTCGCCTCTCTGGTTCCTGCGTGTCTGGTTACTGCCCCCGGAAAGATCCCAGAAAGAGCCGGAACTTCGCAGGAGCAGTCCGAGCGGGCCATTCTAATGTAATGCGTGACTGACGCAATTAATGCGTGTGGCACAGCGCTGAGCCTGCAGGTTTGATTCCTGCACAGTGAATGGATTACCGAGAATCTGCAAGAACCGCGCATGTAATGTTACACTCCAGAATCCCCATTAGGTCCAATCAGGTCTCTGCAGAGACAATGCCTCAGTCCAATTAGGAGCTTCTGGAGTTTCCTCCGTGACTCGACACCGGCTCCATTACCTCATGGTGCGGATCAGGACACGGGTACCGACCCCCCACCTGACAAGGGAACACCCTGTAGGCGTGCCGCGGTGCTGTTCTGTCCTGCGGGTGGCCCCAGCCTGCATCATCAGCTCCCGTCACCGAGAAAGCACTCGGAGGCCGTTAGAGCGCCGCTGGCATTCTGGAGAGCCTTCCTCTGATTCCGTAATTACACTCATCTTTCCTGTTTACTAAATTTAATTAGGCCGGTGTATGTCTGGTCTGCCCCGCCCCTTTCAGGACAGCCCCGGTGATCAAACCCCTAGTGAATTCCTACGACCCAGGGCTGTACCTGCACTCCTCAAATTGCATGCAGGATGGACTATGTGTCATAAGTAAATGTCGCAGCTCTAGCTGCAAATCAGGGCCACCTTTGACCTTTGACCCTGCAGGAAACCTATATTGTAAGATTACAGAGTTTTGTACCCTACTGGGTCGCCCGTCTCCCCTTTCACACCTTTGATGTGGATCACACCAAAAATGAAAGAGAAAAAAAAAATGAAGAAATCCATACTCAGGGAACATCTTGTTTGGATTACGCCCAGCCCTGAGGTCAGGCCCATCTGGCAGAGGTTGATGGGTGGAGGTCACACGAAGGGAAACATTCCCATCATCCCTTTTGAGGCCAGCGCCGTCCTGCTCGTCTGACTTATTGGGGATGGAACGGAGAGCCCCTCGCACTGATGGCTTTATCAGGAGAGTGTAGGACCCTAGTGACAAAAGACACCGTCAAGTTGATTACGCTCCAGGTCATGGAGGTCAGCTAGAGCCCATTTAGTAGATGGGCCATCCATCAAAGTGGAGAAATCACACGTTAAAATTTGCTTGTTTCAAGCCGTACTTATGGATCACCAATGAGCTGGCAATTCTGTTGCAGGCTAACCAGTATGTCCAAGCATGTGATCAGGTCCCAGGAAAGGTAAAAGCTGCTACTGGACCACCATGTTTGCTAATTAGCCCAGTAAAACCAGCACATACTCACTGAGAGCTTGACTCGCTTGGTGATGCTGAAGGCATCTGGAATGAGAGTCTGCACGCCACACTCTCATTGCGGATGCCTGTCATGGCGCCCAAACAGAGAATACCCACGGATGCTTGGAAATGCCCTTTTGGCAAACTGTAGCATGGGTGTTATGTGTCCAACACGCCTCGTATGCTGGGGGGCAATGCAACGAATCATGACCATGTTTACGGCACAAAGTGAGAGGAATCACCATCACCCAAGGCTTCACTTATGCACAGGCTAACCTGGGCTGTACCAAAGGGCCTCAAGTTGTAGGTGGGGCCCCAGTAGTGTTTTTACTTAAGGGGCCACCTCTCTAAATCCAGCCCTGCCATTATGATAGCGCTAATGCTAACTGGAAACAAATATCTCAAGGATGTTGGGTAATGACCTCGGGAGTTCAATATGGAAGTGGCATGATCTCTTGATCCCATTCACTGAGTGCCGCTGAGGAAAACTGCCCAGGTTTCTCGTGTTAGTTTGTGGCAAAGGCCAGCCACAGCAGAATGCCAGTTGCTGGGCTCTGACCAAAGCGCAAACTGTTATTAGCAGGCTGCTGTGTTTTTGCATTCCATGGCTAATGAGCCACTGGTGGAATGACGGAACATTAGGCGGAGACGGTAACACACTCAGATGCTCAACAGGCCTGTCGCTATCCCCCTCAGCCAGCCTGCAGTCCTGCTATGCACGGGAAGATGGGAAGCATCAAGCGTGCGCACAGAGAAGATGTGCAGAACTAGGACATAGATTCTGGAAGTCTGCTCACTCCTTGCAAAGGAGATTTATATGTTGACCGTTATTCCCATTCGTCTTTCTTCTCTCTTTCATCTTGAATGAAAGAGCATCTTCTCTCCATTACTTTTCAGTTCAGTCAGCATCTGTAACCACAAAAAAATCCAGAAAGCATCATTTGAGCCATTCTTTATAATTTAGAGTATGTTTGGAATTAACCAATGTGATGGATCTCCAACATACGTTTCACTATCTGTGTCCCTTTGCAGAAGCTAAAATGTCCATCTTCTGTGTTTGTTGCATTTCCCCAGCTTGTTAAACTGTCAAATCCAAATAATGCCCCTGTTCTTTCCTCCTGTCCTGCGTCCTGAGAATCTGTCCACCATCCTGCCTGAGGTTAGTCGTACAGGTGTTAACGCAAATGTAAAGTGGCAAGACTGAAATCATGTGTTATTGCATAAATAAATTAGCCTGTGTGCATGCATAAAACCATGAACTTCACAACAGTGACAGAGCTGCGGCGTGCATAATGCTATGGCACAGATAAACATGCTCAGAAATATCCTGCTTCGGCAGGGATACAGGGACAAGGCCTTGGGTTTCAGAAGTTGTCCTGCTGTTGAAGGGTTTACCTTCTAGAGCTGAAGATCCATACAAATTCCAACTGCTGATGCAATCTGTGTTCACCAGTGGGGGCAGGAGCCAATCGCAGGCAGGGGAGTCCCTAGAAGCATGCCAGTCATTAGCGGGGTACACACACATTTGCAGTGGGTAGTTTAGAGGTGCTGCAGATTCCTCCAGTTGCAGGTTCTTTTGACCCGAGGAGTGTAGGTTTCCTCTGAATGTCCAATAGAAAGCTGCACAACATGGAGAAAACACACAGCTTCACACACACATGGAGGCACTGCCCCCAAGCGAAGAGGTTTGAGGCAGGGGTGCTCCCCACTGAGCCACCCACGGGCAGACATGGCCGCCGTTAAAAGCCTTAAAAAGCCTTTATCGGAGCAGCTTGCTGACTGAAGCAGATACACAGCTGTGCCATTACCGCTTCACTGCCCCGACGCCCACGTCCCAAGCCCCTTCCACGCTCGCTCCTCGGGTTATGCCAGTAAATATCCCGGCGGCACTGCCAAGCTGCAGGGATCGGAGTCCTTGCAAACATCCTTCAGGAGGAACGGGAAAAAATGGTGACAGGTGAGCTGAGGTGCGCTGGCATGGTAGCTGCTACGGCGTCGTCGCTAACGATGCTATGGTGCCAATTACCAGGGCCGAATTAAAAACAGGAAAGCAAAGAGGCAAACACATTTTGTGGGGATTACTGTTTATCTTACCAGAGATTCATTCATTAAATACTGAAAGCTTCACTTTCCATTTCCTTAAATCAGTCCAAACAAAAACATCATGGAACCTACTCACTATACCACCAAAGAAAAGCAAGATACCGTAACTACGCTGACAGCGAAACTGTGAAAGCCTTTGGACTGTCCGCCTATATGTGCAGTAGGCAAGCAAATGATACTGTTTTCTTCCAAACCAAACATAGCTGTACTAAGATATTTTGCCACGAGATAAAATAGAAACCTGATTTTGGCAATAATTCAGTTTTGATAAATCATATTTCGTACAACAGCATAGCCAGCCTCATATAACATGTATCACAAGTACTGAATATTCATGGGTTGATGGCTTGTCCTGGGTTATTCCCTGGCTTGTGGGATAGGCTTCCCACAAGACCCCTGTGACCCTGCATAAGACAACAGGCTATAGAAGATGGATGTATGGATGGATGGATGGCTATTTATGCAATAAAATGAACTTTAAGTGCAAACAATTGGAGGTGTTTTTTTTGTCTAATGGGGTAAAAATACTGTTTTGTAGGAGTTCCTGGATGAGTGACCGGTGTTTATCCCAGTGTTTCCCAATCCAGTCCTTTGGGACCTACAGCTGGTCAACGTTTTTGCTCCCTACTGGGAGCTGGTAGCAAAAACTGTCTATGATCCATGAGGACTGGGAAACACTACTTTATTCGGTTGTTTTGCTTGAGCTTAGTTCAATTTATGTTCATTAAACATGTACAAAGGCACCGCCTCACCTGGGTATTAAACCTTTTCTAAAAAATGTATGGTTGAAAATTTGCATCCCGGCAGTTATGCAATGCATGCATTAAAACAGCTGTGTGATCACAAAATTAATATCCTTAGCGGTTACTGTAATCTCTGAACCATTTTCCAGTGACCAGTTTGCTTTGAACCCAACACCACCCCCCAAAAAGGTCAGAATAGAATTAACAGCCCTTTGGAAATTCATTATCAAATGATTAAATGTCTCTTCGGAGATATTTCAGTCTCTGTATAAAAAGCGCGAAGTACGCTCTCATCATTAATAGAAGTTATTTAAGACAACCATCTATATATGGAGATAGAATACGAAAAACTGCCAATTCAAAGGCACAGAGACTTTAATGAATGAAGCATGTAACTAGGTTTCCTCGAAAGTGCAATTTTCATGCTGTTATGTTAAAGTTGTTTGCGGTATAGAATGGCTGAAAGTAGCTAAACGAATTGGCAACGGCAGGTATGTAGCGGCGAATACAAAGGACTCTGTATTTGTATTCCACTGGAGCTACTTCCCACCGGTGCTAATCATTAACATCTGTTTAGGCTTAACATATATCATGAGGCGTAAGCAAGGAAGACCGGGGAGATCTCATTTAGTGGCACAGTCGTCAACACCGAAGGAACATTTCCCACGGAGGGAGTATTTGTGTATGGAGTCTGGGGGGCAAAAAGTCGTCTGACAAGAGGAGCTTTAATTTCAAGGCAGAGTAGAATCGGAGGGGGGCGGTGACTTCGCAACTTCTGCCGTCGTGTGACGTCAGGCTGAGTGAACCAAGGTCCCCTTTTCTGTGACTTTATCTCTCACTGGGCAGGGCAGCAAATGCATTTTCGTCACTCCGACCAGAACCCTCGGGTCCGACCTTAATGCCTCTCCTCTGTGATCATGATAAATCCTGGACGGAGGTGTGGAGGTCGGCTGTAACATTCCAGAGCCCCCCCCCTCCCCCGCTGCTAACTGCCCACATCCATCAGTGACCAGAGGCCATCACTGTAACAAGAGACAGAGCTCCCAGATTCACTTTGTTTGCCCAGGAAATGCTGGAGGGTTTGTGTGTGTGTGTGTGTGTATGTGTGTGTGTGTATTATTAATGTTGTGGGACCACTTTT
This sequence comes from Mormyrops attenuatus, assembly GCA_026777985.1. NCBI lineage: Eukaryota > Metazoa > Chordata > Actinopteri > Osteoglossiformes > Mormyridae > Mormyrops > Mormyrops attenuatus. The sequence goes on from JAODKC010000045.1 coordinate 14,575,935, forward strand.
CAGGTCCCCACAAAGATCTGCAATCAATGAATGCAAAGAATGCAATCAAAGAAATAATGCCTAGTATTTTGTTTGTAAGGTTTTGTAAGGTTAGGGCTGGGTAGGGGTTAAGGTCGTCATGTCGTGATTAGACTGATCCCCATATAAATGAATGGAGAGTCCCCACAAAAATATTATTACAAACCTGTCTCTGTCTGTGTCTGTGTGTTGGGGGGGGGGCGGGGTTGGGGTAGCCTATCCAGAGGGGTAGGTGTGAAACAGAAGGGAACAAGATGTTCTAAAATATCTGAGCAATTTGTTACGTTTCACGTGTAGTGTTTGTGGAGCCTTTAGTTTAAGGGGGACCTTCCAGACAAACATACACATCCAGAAGGTACATGTTTAGCCTTAATTATGCTCCACTTAAGCTTAAAGAAGGAAAGGTAAGGGCTAAAGGGGAAGCTGCTACAGACGTATAGATTAGGTGGCCCATGTTTTGGCTGATTCATTCCCAGAATTCCGTTGGGGATGAATGGCTGTTGAGTCAATGTGGAGCTGCTCGCTCCTTGCGTGGTAAAAGGCTTCCACGAAAACCAGTGCAAACAGACGTGTTTTGTTGTTACTGTCGTTATGCTGACCTTGTTTTTTTTTGTTGTTTCTGTTGATCAACTAAACTAATGCCAAAATAATACAGAAATGAAAAAATGGCAAGTAACCATTCTTTTGTGTCCCTATAATGACAAAATTACGGATCTGCCACTGGAATCAATTTAATAGCTCTGTTTAATGACTCTATTCATAATCTATTTAATAATCGACATAAAGTATGAGAAACAGAAACATTCTTGGATTTTTTGTTTTTTAATGAAATTTAATCAAAAGACGTGCATTCAATAGACTGCTTAATTATTTTTCATGACATTTAAGAAGTTATAATGAGCAAAAATGAAGAGGACACATTGAGAGTTATGTTCTGATAAACAGCTTTCTTCTTATGGACTGAAATAAAATTTACATTTACGGGTTTTTCATCCAGAAAACAGAAAAAAAAAAACTTTCAATAAACTTGATTCCTTGTTTCTCCAGCCTGGTACAACACTGCCCCCTGGAGGTAGCCAAACTCTAATCTACTGCAGGTTCCTAAAACGTGTTTCAGACACACCCCCGAAAGAGCAGCACAGTCGAGCTGAGGTCGCATGTGAACAATCCAATAATCACGTCTTTAGAGCTGGTAGCTGAAAAAAGCTATTTTTTTCTAGACCAAGGGGAGGGAAGACGTTTGTTATGAACTTGGTGGGGCCTTTATACATTTTGTGATGTATATAAAGTTTCATTTCATGATATTATTCACTGTTTACTGAAGTGTGTCATTTATCTGTTTAATGGGTACCAACGATAGCCATTCGTTCTCCTTCACTTGCACATATGAATTAAGTCCTGCACTTTAATTGGGGAAAGTGCAATACATTAAAATCTAACAAAACTGAACAAGTGCCTGCTTCTCCTTACAAGTTATGTAAATGCATAAGCTGCCATCACCCAGTGACATCACCCACTGACATTACCCAGTGACATCACCCAGTGACATTACCCAGTGCAGTTATGAATCTTAATAACAGTATTACAGCCCCAAGGATGGAAAGAAGCTTTTTGAAGAGAATACAGTCTGCAGTCATTTTGCCTATGCACCAGGCCAAGCAGAATTCTAGAAGCCAATTAGATATTAAGCTCTCCCATTTCTTGTTTTTTATTTTTTAAATGTATTCACCAACACTGCTGTTGCCAAAATATTACAGTGTTTGTTAAACTCAGTGACCATAGATACATCTGACTGGCAAAGGACAGTGAGCATCGCTTTAGCCTGATTAGAAACAGAGAGAGCCCATTTGTCTCTGGGTAAGTCAGCTAAGTCAGTTAGCCATCTTAGCCGCCTGGAGCATTGACTTGATTATATGTACATATCAATACAATTCATATTTTGTAAAATAAAAAGGGTTGTGTGCAAATGACATGGTGTAAGTTTAGGAAGGTCTTGTGTCTGATGGCAGGGCACCTTACCCAGCGATACGTGCCTTCAGCGGGGCACCTTACCCAGCGATATGTACCTTTCTCCTGTTGAGAACATGCTGCTGTGTTATATTCAGCTTACGGTTTTACCCAGATGGGAGTTTCATGGAGACGACTGCAGTCCCTTTCTGAGTGATACAGCTGTACGGAGCCTCCTGGGACTTGTGCTGCTGGCTTGCAGGTTTTCCCTAACTACTACAATTAACTAATTATTAAGAAGCTAAATTGTTACCTAATTTATTTGAACCTTTATTTTTCTGATGCTTGAATAGCATGCTTAATTAGTGGGAGCCAGATGGTGGTGGCTAATTATAGGAGACCCTCCACGCTGCTTCAGCTCTCGAGTAGGGAACAGGCTGTGAAGACCGTCATGGCTAATGCTAACACTAACACTCCTGAGCTACAAGGGGGATGCGGTCTACGAGATGTCACCCCCGCCTCTGTGTCCCCCGCACCCTGCCAACCCACATTTAACTGTCATTCTCTGGTGATGTCACACACTGAAATGTCCTCCATGAGCTGTCCAGTCAGATGAACTGTGACCATGCTGTTTGCATGGCCGAAGCCCCGGGCAGGTCATTTACCTGCTTTTCAGAGGAAAGGTAATCGCCTCTTAAACTCGTGGGTGTGAACTTTTGCTAAAAGCCAGACAGAGAGAGGGATGGGGAGAGGGAGAAAGTCAGAGAAGGAGGGAGAGAGAGGGATAGGGAGAGAGAAAGTCAGAAGGAGGGAGAGAGAGGGATAGGGAGAGAGTGAAAGTCAGTGAAGGAGGGAGAGAGAGGGATAGGGAGAGAGTGAAAGACAGAAGGAGGGAGAGAGAGGGATAGGGAGAGAGTGAAAGCCAGTGAAGGAGGGAGAGAGGGATAGGGAGAGAGTGAAAGTCAGTGAAGGACGGAGAGAGAAGGATAGGGAGAGAAGTAAAGTGAGAAGGAGGGAGAGAAAGTTAGAGAAGGAGGGAGAGAGGGATAGAGAGAGAGAAAGTCAGAGAAGGAGGGAGAGAGGGATAGGGATAGAGAGAATGTCAGAAAAAAAGGGAGAGAGGGATAGGCAGAGAGTGAAAGAGAAGGAGGGAGAGAGATGGATGGGAGAGAGAAAGTCAGAGAAGGATGTTAGAGGGACAGGGAGAGAGAGAAAGTCAGAGAAGGAGATTATAGAAAGGGAGCAGGGGACCAGCTGTATCACCCGCAGGCAGAGTGTCACCGGCTAAGGGGACATATCACACTCGAAAATTAAAGACATGCCAAGAAGCAGAGAATGGGTGTTTGGTTGTCCATCTATTCTATACCCGCTTGTCCTATGCATGATCACCCAGAAGCTACGGGTGCCAGCCAGGGAATAACCCAGGATGGGGCACCAACCCATCGCAGGGCACAATGACACGTCATACACAGTTTGGTAACTGCATTTCATCTTAGCGTGATTTTGGACTGTGGGGGGAAACCAGAGATGTGAGGTGCGCCACTGTACTGCTCTGTCTCTGGTTATTATTATTATTATTATTATTATTATTATTATTATTATCATTTAGATTATTGGACTGTGTTGCCCACCACTGACGGATTTTGGGTTTCAGTCTGTTCAGTCTGTTCTTTTATTTCCTCCATTTAATTACCAAATGGGCAACAAAAAAACCCTTCATTTCAAACCGATAAATACATTTCATATAATACGAGAGTGGTTACCGGCAGCAGGTCATCACGTGTGAGCTGAGTTCGCACACCTCTTAATGGTTTCATGCCCTCTTGAATTAAGATGAACTGGAGTTTACAAATTGCCGGTAGGTGTGCATGTGTGAGTGAATGGTGTGTGATTCTGCCCTGTGATGGGATGGCGCCCCATCCTGGGTTGATCCCCCCATGACCCTGTATAGGCCAAGTGGTTACAGGAAATGGATGGATACATAAATGAGTCAATAATATATGCCCCCCCAAAACAAAAAAAAAATCACCAGACTGATTCAGAAAAATAGCAGACTTTAACTTTAAAAGTTAATATGTGAAATTGTGAGCACAGACATAAATTATGATTACGGTAAAAATGACAGAAACATCCATTATCTTTCACATCAGCAGGGTTTGCTAATTGAACCGTACCAGCATAGCCAGATCTCATTCCTGAGGATGCAGAAGGTTTAAGAAGGCAATGTGGGATCCTTATTAGCATTCACAAAACATTTACGGAGAAGTTTATGAACCATTTATGAACATAAAATGTCCCATTTAACCTGAGCTCTCATTAAATGTTCATGCCTCCCTTTATGGGCTTTAGGGAAAATATATGAATTATTAATGAGTAGACTTGGCATGAGATTAGCTAAACTTTTAGCGCAGTGCTCTCCTGTCTGCGATCCCCTGACCTTCCCCGTCTCGCGGACGTGAGAGTCACACGAAGGCGAGTTATTCAGAGGACATCAGAGGAAGGAACCTTCCGAGAGACACGCCGGGTGAATAATTGATCTGTGCCGCTACCCCCCCTTGCCGTGGGTTTCGGCCTCTCGGGTTGTCATCAATTTTTCAGGCTGTGCGGTTTGAGCGGCATATCCAAGGTCAAAAGTTGGGAGGGGGAGATCATGTGATCTGTCCAGGGCCAGAGTCCTCACTGGTGCCATTGACTGCTGGGGGACTGTCACTCTGTTACTGTGACATAAGCCAGGATTACCTTCAATATTTAACGTGTTTATATAAAACATTTAATAACATATTTTAACAGGGGCATAAAGGTGTCAAGATTTATCAATGGAAATCCATTATCGAAATGAGCATAAAAATATTTCCAAAAACTGTCTTCTTCCGAATACCTACTTATAAAATGTGGCTTCATTTGCCATTCGTAAAAGAAGAGATACATTGGGATGTGAAAATATCCCAACTTTCTCTCATTTTTCTTTAGAAATAGATGCATAGGTGTAAAAAATACACACAGAGGTAAGAGCAAACCTTGGGGTCAGAGTGTAATATCAGCCATTAGTACAGAGCATTTCTCAGGGAGGTAAGGACATTGCACCATAGACCAATGGAGATGCGGTTATTCTACCAAGCATGAGATTTGAACTAGCAACCTTCTGACCACTGGCATGACCAGCCGAGTCACACACTGACCCCTCAGAAGTTTCCCTAACAAGGACTGGACTCAAACCCACATGTGCAGATCACAACGGATTAACAGTCCATCCCTGTAACAACTCGGAAGCCCCGTCAGATGGCATAGGAAGGTTATGAGGGGATTTAAACCAAGAAAATCCAAATTAGGTAGTCAGTGCCTTACCCTCTCTGCCACAAGCTAACATGAGGTTTGCAGTGAGCTTGTAGCCCATCCCAAAAAGGACAGAGTATGACACAGGGGACAACCTGTGGATGCCAGTGCGTCGCAGGATCCAAACCCACACATTAAGGCTGATTTAGAGACATGATTTACCTGGATGGGCGTAAGGAAGATACCAAATTAGTAAAAACGTGGGGGTGGTTAAGCCATCTATTCACTGGCTGCCTTCCAACCAGATCAAAGCCTTTAGTATGAAAAGGACATTTTTTCCTTCTCTGACAGAATATTCTTTGGATTTTGGGTGCATCCGTGGAGTGAAAAACCGTTAAAAGGTCATTCTAGTTTGCTACATTATAGCATTAAATTATTATGTACTTTGCCATGAATTAGAATTTTAAAGCCATGTCTTTTTAATAAACTGCAGCCATGAAATGCAGACACTTCAGGCATCAAGATGCACCAACATTAATTAAGTTTACCTCAATCTTAGCTTGAAGCGCTCAGCACTAGCTAAAAGGACAGCGTTAAATAGCAGCGAATGGCGGCATAATTGCCAAATATTCAGCAAGATGTAAACAGTTGTTAATGTGCCATAAAAATGTTTTGCTGCGTGACAGGAATTTCTCCAACGAGCTGAAGCGGATGCAAAATCAAGATGCGCAGCAGACATCTCGCGTGTGGTCGGACCGGCGGGAGGCCCCCCGGAAAATCGTGGGGGGGGGGGGAGAATGCATTCTCGGAGCTGCTTTTCAGTGAGCGACACACGCTCTGGCTCAGCTCAGACACGGATTGGTGCGTTTGTGCTGTCGCTAGCCAGAGGACATGGGCCAAAGCTGGCACCTCTCCAGGCAGCCCCCATTTTTTCGGCTTCCTGTTTCGGGAGCCGCTGGCTGCGCTGTCGAGCTCCTGATGGATGGGCGGAAAACGCAAGCCAGGGCCAGCGGTGTGAAAAGCTGCGTGGCACGATGAGAGCGATACCCTGGACCAAGATGAGATCCGCTTTCCGTCCCACACAATGAGCGAGGCAGCCATCCGACACTGGCGGCTCCCGTGACCCGGTTCCAAACATGCGGGCGATCTCACCGGAGGGGTCCAATGACAGATCCATTTGAGACATATATTTCGGTTTAGGGCCTGGTTGGGTGGCACAGTGGCTCAGTGGGTAGACCTTTGGCCTCGTGTCTCTGATGCTAACAGTCTGAATCTCTTTGAGCCTGGAGTTAGTATGTTCTCTCTGAAGCCCAGGATTAGGCTAGTTGGTGACTCTAAACCAGTGTTTCCCAACCCGGTCCTCAGGGACCCACAGACGGTCCATGTTTTTCTTCCCTCCCAGTTCCCTACCCATTACAGACAGAGGTGGAAAGTTCAGGTCCAGTAAGTACAAATCCAGAGCAAGGTTTTGTTTCAACCAACCAGCTGAGTGTGAAGAGTCTC
>JAODKC010000045.1:14611637-14626641 GCA_026777985.1 Mormyrops attenuatus
GGTGCAGAGTGGTAAGCTACGGCGCTTCCTCTGCACAGATAACAGTTGGGGTGAAAGCTACGGCGCTTTCCCTAACAAACTGCGGCTCATAATTGCATTCTTAATAAATATTTCACATATTCCCTCATGATTCAGACTAAAATTTAATCTCAGTAGCATTATTCCAGCAGTGCTGTCCTAAATTAAACAACACAGCAAACATGAACACGTTTGAATGGAAGATGAATGAAGAAAATTAGCACTGGAGAAAGATTGACTCTGACTGTGCATTATTAAGTTCTCTCCTTGGGTGATTAGAGTGCCCCAGTGCATTTTGTATTTTTTATGCTATGCTACAGTTTTGTCTCAGCTGTAGAGAGGCTGGCCAGAGGTTTTTTATGACACCCATAATGTTCTGATGAATATTATTCAATTATTATAGTCAGTCCCAGGTTAGGCTAAATGGATTAGCAGGGGGCGCAGTAGTTAAGGACTTAGACTCATAGGTTGTCATGTCTAGGATGGCACTTGCCTTGGTACACATGAGAAAAGTATTCACTCTCATGTATACAGTCACATGGGGTGAGACAGCGGCACAGTGATTAGCAGTGATTAGATTGCCTCACACCTCTGGGACCAGCGCTTGAGTCTTTGCCATGGCTCCACGTGTGTAGAGTTTGCATATTCTCACGTGTCACTGTGGGGTTTCCTCTGCGTACTCTGCCCCCCCCCCCCCACACACACACAGTCCATAAACATGCTGTGGTTAATTGGAGTTACCAAACTCCCTGTAGGTGTACGTGTGTGTGTGTGAATGGTGTGTGAATGTGCCCTTTAATGGGCTGGAGTCCCATCCTGGGTTGTTCCCTGCTTTGAGCCTATAGGCTCCGGACCCCCGCGACCCTGAATAGGACAAGCGGTTACAGAAAGTTGATGGATATACAGTAACACACATACAGGCATGGAGGAAATGTTCTGCTCTGAATATTCTGTCGTAACTGGACATTCCTCCTCACTTTCATATGAATTACCTGATAAGACATTTCTATGTCCTAACACTTGAGCCCGTCTTTGTAGGTAGTCACTGTGAGTGCTCATATTTTCTCACCCAGCTGTTGACATTTGCTCTGTCATCTCTGCAGACCTCTGGAGCCCCGGTTGCTGGGCTTTACTGAATCCCCCCCTGCCCCCCAGGAGCGGCCTGTAGCCCTGGGATTGACACGGGTGTGGGGTTATACGCAGGATATTGGCCGGGCGCACTGGCTGATACGGAGCTCGTTCAGGAATATCACTATTTCAGCGACTCCTCTGCCCGTCTGCACTTCAAAGCTTGAAGCGATTTTGATTTCCATTATATATCAGTGCTGCTATTCATTCATCATTCATTTAACCAGAGGCACTTAACTTAATTCAACAAATGCATAAAGCCATTAATTCAGCAAATGCACAATTACAGAGTGTATGTTGGAAACCACAAGAGGTGTTTTGATAGCTCAGACCTGTCAGGTTTGTGTGTATGAGCTTTGTTTTTTATAAACTTATTCAGGTGAGATGAGTTATTCACTGAATTGTGCAGAATAAACTGAGTTATTTTTAAATTGAATCACTAAAGATGTATTTTATTAATTTCCTGTTCATGTCCATCTAGAGCAGTGTTTCCCAATCCGGTCCTCAGGGACCCACAAACAGACTGTCTGGGGGTCCCCAAGGACTGGTTTGAGAAACACCATGCTATACTATGTATGATAGATCTGCAAATGTTCCCCATAATATGTTAATAAGACATTTGTTATCCTATTTGTGCTAATTTAGCAGTTTTACGTAGTAAGGATGTGATTCTTCACTTGCAAAGCAGACACTTCAAACAGTCAAACTCTGAAGCATGAGGTGTCAAGGTCCCCTGGGGGTTCCTTTGTGTCTCCTGGGGAGAGGCGTCCCCCCTCACACCGGCTCAGAATGATTCTGTCTCTCTGACAAGCCTGCAGGTCCAAAGCCTGCTGTCACCTTTGCTAACCTGTGCATTCCTGCCACTTTGTCTGTACCTTCCATGAAATTCCCCTTTTCTTCAGATTCAGTATCTTATTCTCAGGCAAAATGGGCGTTTTGTTTAGAAAGTGGGCGTCACTTGAGCAATGCACAGATTGATGCTGATACTGTCCAGGGGAGGTGGAGCCTATCCCAGGGGCGGTGAGGGGGTGGAGCCTATCCCAAGGGAGGTGAGGGGGTGGAGTCAATCCCATGGGAGGTGAAGGGGTGGAGTCAATCCCAGGCGAGGTGAGGGGGTGGAGTCTATCCCAGGGGAGGTGAAGGGGTGGAGTCAATCCCAGGGGAGGTGAAGGGGTGGAGTCAATCCCAGGCGAGGTGAGGGGGAGAAAAGCCACAGAACACTGGGGGGACATGCAGACCCCACAGACATGGAGCAGAGGCGGGATTGAACCCCCAGCCCTGGGGGTGTGTGGCGACAGTGCTACCCATTGAGTCAATGTGCCACACAGCTTAAGAATGGCAAATGTTAAAATCCTTTGAACACATTTCCAAGGTGCATCGTATTAACCTAAAAAAATAGCTATAAATAAAAGTGTTGGGCCGGCCTGCTTGCCTATATTGTTGGAAATTCACAAAAACACACGTACCAGCAGTCCCCAATTTAAGAATGTCTGACTCACAGACAACTCGTACTTACAACTGGACTGCCATAAAGCCTACATAAAAAATTCGGTTAAATGCTATGGTTCATTATAATGAACGCATGCACTACTTTGTCACGCTCAGGAAAACATTGCATGGCTTCAGCCATTACCATATGTAGTTATTTTTATTATTACTGTATAATAATAATAATAATAATAATAATAATAACAATAATACAATAATAATATATATAATATAATAATAATAATTTAGCGCCAATATATAAATATAATGATAATATATGAATATGAGAATTATAATATAATAATAATTATTATTATTATGTGCTGTATTATTGTTTTTCTGACTTACCTACAAATTTGGCTTAAAGACTTTAATCTGGGGACTGCCTGAAATCCTTTTTATTTGCAAACACAGAGATTGCCGGGGAACTCTGACAGGAACTTTGATGAAGCATTCGGCTAATGATCAGCAGTGTCTGATCAGGATATCAGCATGACATACAGGGAGAGACATCATCACTAACGATCAGCGGTGAGCGGGTGCGGGTACCACAGCCCTCAGGGGGTGGGGGGGGGGGGGGTGGGGGGCAGGTACACGGCTAAGCCGGGCAGCCTGAGCTACAAATGCTGTTTCGTTCGGGTTGGTTGCTGTCAAGCCAAAGTCGACTCCACATATACAGTGTTCCTCCAGAAGGTCCTATCATGGAGACACTAAGCATAAGTAAAATATGTCACAGGGAGCGCCACAAATGGGGATATTGTAGTCAGGCTGCACTCTGCAAATGGCTAATCGTATCTGGCAAGGCACAGTCACAAGTTAAGGGCTGAAAGGAAGGAAACTGTGCCGCCAAGTGGAGGAGAGCTGGGATACGATCATGTGATAGGAATCGGCCTTCACGCTGCTCCAAACAGAGTGCGTGCGTGGCGCTAATCCAGGGGTCTGTAAGGCCCCACACACTGGTGGGAAGGGTTGTCGTTGTCTTATTGAGTTTCAGGGAGCACTTGTTCCTACAGAAGGCGAGGCTTATACAAATCTCAGCCTGATGTTACAGTGTGATCATCATCGGACAGTGTCGCATAGGGCAGGGTGACATATCGCTAAAATGTCACATTCTGATTATGAGCATTCATATCAACGTTACTTTGAATACTGTGAGTGTCATGGTACAGCCGACACACTTGTGTTCTTGCATAATTAATGGCTATATTGTAGTATTTTAATGCCTATATTTGTGACTGTTGTCGGCTTGATCCCTCCGGGTCGGGGAGCAGGTCCTTCCCCAAGTGGAGGAGTTTTAAGTTACTCGAGGTCTTGTTCACGAGTGAGGGAAGGATGGAGCGAGAGATCGACAGGCGGATCGGTGCAGCGTCAGCAGTGATGCGGGCGCTGCATCGGTCTGCCATGGTGAAGAAGGAGCTGAGCCAAAAGGCAAAGCTCTCGATTTACTAGCCGATCTACGTTCCTACCCTCACCTATGGTCATGAGCTGTGGGTAGTGACCGAAAGAATGAGATCATGAGTACAAGCGGCCAAAATGAGTTTCCTCTGCGGGGTGGCTGGGCTCTCCCTTTTGTTTTTATTTTATTTAACCTTTATTTAACCAGGTTAGTCCCATTGAGATCAAAGATCTCTTTTGCAAGGGAGACCTGGCCAAGGTAGCAGCAGCACAGTGTCAGTGAAGAGTCTTACATAATATTACATAAAAACATACTCAAATCACACATTTGCATACAGACAGCCTATTCTCCAGAGTTTTTACCAGAGTTTTAAATTCCTTCAGGGGTAAGATGTCCAGATGAAGTTCAGCTAGAAGTGTGTTCCATGCATCAGGTGCTGAAAACCTGAACGCTTTCTTTCCCAGTTCAGTTCTTACTTTAGGAACAACCAGATTTAGAAAGTCCATCGAGCGAAGATTATGACTTCCTTGCTTCCAGATTAGGAATGATGATAAATAGGAAGGAAGTTTACCCAGAATGGCTTTGTAAATGAACATATACCAGTGAGTGAGGCGACGAGCTTGTAGAGATGACCAATTTACTTTAGCATAAAGCACACAGTGATGAGTAAGAGAACTGCTGTTTGAAATAAACCTCAGTGCTCCATGATACATACTATCTAACATGCGTAAACAATGAGCAGATGCATGCATATACAGTACATCACCATAGTCAATGATAGGTAAAAACGTCGATTCGACTAGTTTTAATTTTACACAGAAAGAAAAGCAAGATTTGTTTCTATAATAGAATCCTAAAAGGGATCCTTAGACATAGGGTGAGGAGCTCAGTCATTCGGGAGGGACTCAGAGTAGAGCCGCTGCTCCTCCGCATCGAGTGGAGCCAGATGAGGTGGCTCGGGCATCTGGTCAGGATGCCTCCTGGACGCCTCCCTGGTGAGGTGCTCTGGGCATGTCCCACTGGGAGGAGGCCCTGGGGAAGACCCAGGACGAGCTGGAGAGACTATGTCTCTCGGCTGGCCTGGGAACGCCTCGGATTCCCCCAGAGGAGCTGCACGAAGTGGTTGGGGAGAGGGAAGTCTGGGTTTCCCTGCTTAGACTGCTGTCCCCACGACCCGACCCGGACAAGTGGTAGAGGATGGATGGATGGATGGATGTCACATGATTCATAACTATTAGTAAAATTATTTGGTCATTATAATCAGAAAAAATTAAGATCACCGGTCATACTTCATTGTTTTCTGCATAAGAATATCATGATAAATATCAATATTGTGAAAATCTGTTTTTGAAAATATTGTGATATCATTTTTAGGGCATGCGTTTCCATCATGTGGGAGGGGCATCTTTCAGCAGAACGACACCCTCCTTCGGTTTGAAGTTGTCGGATGAGCGTGTGGCTGATGCCATCCCTGCTTACTCATTTATTTCAGTCCCGCTGCGGATTTACGGGAAATTCTGGAAGGATTCCCAAGACAGTGTCCGGATGTGGACAGACCCTTTGCTGTGACTCACACTGGCTGCGCATGCAGTTCTGCAAGTCAACTTGTTCTCCTGTCAGTTCATCCGATATGTGTCATTATTTGTCTCAGTGGTTGCTTTTCCTTTAACATTCAGGTGTGTATTTGTGTACTTCAACTAAGGGTGCAAAATAAGCTTTGATGATAATAAGATGTGTTACCATTAGCATATACTGTATATATATATATATAAAGTACAAGTGAACTAACAGTGTGTATACAGATATGTATCCATTCAAAAATATAAAAAAGTATAAACAGACTTTACCAATGTATATGCAAATATCACACAATCACACACAGAGTCACACCTACAGACAATGTAGCAACTCCAGTTCTCCTCAGAAGGTTTTGCACTTGTTTAGGATGCGTAAAGCACTTCGACCTGCTATTAAGTGGGTGTCCGCTAGGTACTACAGTTACCTCCCATGCAAGTCGAGTCAAGTCAAGTAGGTTTATTTGTCATTTCAGCCGACGAAACATTGTTCTTCCAGGACCAAGAGGCACAAAAAACGAAAGGACAGAAACAACACAGGACAACACAGGTGCAATTTGCAGGACGCAACAACATACAGTGCAGACGACAGTAGTAACCGTGCTGGTCTTAATGGATATTTGAATAAACAGTATTAGTATGTAGTATTATTATTATGTAGCTACTCAGGGTGCTCTCTATAGTCCCATACCGAGCCGCGATGCAGCTACACAGGGTACTCTCTATAGTCCCGCTGTAAACCGTGGTGAGAATTGGGGGGGGGGGGTGCGCTCTCCTCAGTCTCCGCAGGAAATAGAGATGCTGCTGGCTTTTCTTGGCAATGGAGCTGGTGTTGAGGGTCCACGTGAGGTTCTCAGTGATGTGAACACAAAGGAACTTCGTGCTCTGGACGATCTCCACTGGAGATCTCTTGATGACCAGCGGAGAGTGGTCACGGCATGCCCTCCTGAAGTCAACAACCGTTTCTCTTGTCTTATCCACATTCACAGACAGGTTGTTGTACTGGGTGGTGTGGTTATGTGGGTGTCCTGCACTGGACCAGCATCCCATCTATGGTATCCCCTACCTTGTGCCCTGTGATGGACTGGTATCCTGTCCAGGGTGTCCCCTGCCTTGTGCTCTGTTATTCCTTAAATAGGCTACAAGCTCACCATGACCCCATTTTTGGTAAGTTGTGTAGAAGCTGGATGAGGGATCTCAGGTTAGCGCTCCTTACTCTTTTATTCCATAGCTGGACCCATCACATGATCAAATCCATTGTTTGGAATTACCCGTCCATAACAATTATGCTATCTGATGGGAGTGGCTATAGCATTTTAATGACTGAGATTGGATATTTATTTGGGGGGCTGAGGCAACTGGATGAGTGACACAGACGAATTCCAAGGATGCTTGATGGGAAAGAGGGGGTACTGAGACCATGCTGAAGCCACCCAAAGGAGAGGATAAACGGTTGCAGATGGCAAGAGGATCTAAGGCCATTTTGTGTTTGCCTTTCGTGCAGATTTCTAAATACCAATGCACATTTAATAGTGCTTACTGATCAGGGGAAGGTCACTATTCAAATGGTATTTGCCTTCAGCTTCATTCAAGTGTGAAGCCTGTACTGTTTATTTACTATGCATTTGACTCTATTTTAGCTATGTTACGTACACTGCCCGGCCAAAAAAAAGTCGCCATTTGAATTTTTGGTTGGACCGCCATTAGCTTTGATTATGGCGCACATTTGTCATGGCATTGTATCCACATACTTATGCATCATCTCACTCTTTATTTTCATCCAGATTTGCATTCATTTCTCACCAAGATCCTGTATTGACAAGTGAGATGAACCACTGCATAAACCCTCCTTTATCACATCCCAAAGACCTTCAACGAGCTTAAGGTCACAACTCTGTGGTGAACAAGTCATACGTGAAAATGATTCCTCATGCTCCCTGTACCATTATTTGACAATTCAAACCCAAAGAATCTTGGCATTCTTGTCTTGGAAAATGCCCATGCCAACAGGGAAGAATCCATTTATGATAGGTGGAGGTGTAACCTAGCCATTCAGTAGATTCAGGTACTCAGCTGAATTTACTTTATTGCTGCATAACGTTACTGAGTTGTAATAATGATCCAGTCTTAAGTATTTGCTGATATAAATTCAAATGGCGACTTTTTTTTGGCCGGGCAGTGTATTTATCTTATAGTAAAAGGTCTCAAGGCAGTGAAATAATACATTTCAAATATTGAATAGATAGATATGACCAGCTGCAACATCTCAAAATTTCCTCAAATTTTAGCCTCTTTAAAATAGCCCATTTTGTTTTGTTGACAGAACTGCAGTCTCTTGGCATTCTTTCAACCAACATCCAGATGTAGCCACCAGGAATGCTTCTCCAATATTCCTGAAGAAAGTTCTGGGCACAAGTTGGCTACCTTGCTCTTTCTTTTGATCCAACTCATCCCAAACTAGCTTAGGGTTCATATCTTGTTGAAAAATGTTTCAGTAATTATATTCACATTTTTGACTCTTACTGTATATCTATATATAGATATATCTGTACACATATGTAAAGTGTTGGAAATATTAATGGTAAAAATACAGGCGCAACATTCCATTTCTGTGATCTACAGTTATACATAATGTCACACACGCATATAAAGCCACACATTACAATGGCATCTGTCAAGAGTGCCATTATATATTAGGCAAGTGAACAGTCAGTTCTTGAAGTTGATGTGTTGGAAGCAGGAAAAATGGGCAAGTGTAAGGATCTGAGTGACTTTGACAAGGGCCAAATTGTGATGGTATGCAGTGGTCAGTACCTACCAAAAGTGGTCCAAGGAGGGCTAACCTGTGAACAGGCGACAGCGTCATGCATGCTCAAGGTTCATTGATACACGTCGGGAGCGAAGGCTAGCCTGTCTGGTCTGGTGCCACAGGAGAGCTACTGTATCACAAATTGATGAAACAGTTAATGCTGCCTATGATAGATCGCAGTTTGCTGCATATGGGGCTGCACAGCCGCAGACTGGTCAGAGTGCCCATGCTGACTCCTGTCTACCACCACATGCGCCTACAATGGGCATGTGAGTGTCCAAAGTGGATCATGAAGCAACAGAAGAAGGTTGCCTGGTCTAACTTTCTGTTACATCATGTGGAAAGTCAGGTACAGGTGCGCCATTTAAGGGGGGGAAGAGATGGCACCAGGAGGCACTATGGGAAGAAGGCAAGCTGGCAGAGGCAGTGTGAAGCTCTAGGTCATGTTATTCTGGGAAACCTTTGGTCCTGACTATCATGCATATGTTACTTTGACATATACCACCCCTTATTGGCAATGGCATTCCCTGATGGCAGTGATCTCTTTCAGCAGGACAATGCACACTGTTGCACTGCAAAAGTTCTTCAGCAATCGTTTGAGGAACATGAAAAAGAGATCAAGGAATTGACTTGGCCTCCAAGTTCCCCACATCTCAAATTTGATACAGCGTCTGTGTGATGTGTTGCAGAAACAAGTCCAATTTATGGAGGCCCCACCTCTCCCTTTACTGCTGCTAAACTCTTGGTATAAGATACACAGGACACCTTCAGAGGTCTTATGGAATTTATACCTCGATGGGTCACAGCTGTTTTGGAAGCATGAGGGGGCCCTACACAGTATTAAGCAGGTGGTTATGACTGATTGGTGTACATACTTCCATGCACACTTAGAAGTGTGACTCTTATGACTGTCTTGTCAAATGCAAGCGATGGGCGCTGAAAAATGCAAAGGGCCACGTTGAAATCGTACGATTAATCGGAGACAGAGGCATGAATGTGCTGGTGGGTAAAGCGCTGCGGTGCGCCGATTTCTCCACGCTGTAGGGGGCAGCACCGCATCGGTCAGGGGCGACGTGTACCGGCTGCACGGCGATTGAAGAAGAAGAAGCGGCGGCGGCTTTGACGTCACTGAGTGACAGCTAGCTGTCATAGTGAGTCGCCCCCACCGCCAGCGGCAGCTCCGGTCCCCAGGCAGAGAGCTCGTCATTTTCTCCAGTTTTGTTCAGTCACACAGACGGAGAGCGGACTCGGCGGCGGTGGAGAGACCCGTCCGACGGATCAGTCGTGCCAGCTCTCCGCGAACCGGTCCCGGACATGGACGAGCAGGCTGGGCCCGGCGTCTTTTTTAACGCCAACAACAGCTCGGTACTGCCCGGCGGCGTGAAGGGAGCCCAGCCCGCCGAAGGCGGCCCCGGAGCAGGCGGAGGAGAGGCGGCCAGGGCACAGTACAGCATCCCGGGGATCCTGCACTTCCTGCAGCACGAATGGGCCCGTTTCGAGGTGGAGAGGGCGCAGTGGGACGCGGAGCGGGCCGAGCTGCAGGTAACCCCGAACCCGCTACCGCGCCGACTGGGTCCGCCGCACCGCCTGGCATGGGCGATTTCGCCTAGTCTGCGTATTTTTGCGTATTTTAGTGTATGTTTGTGTGTGTTTCGGAGCCAGCTGCTCCTCCGGAGCCTCCGCCGGTCATGGCGAGTTGGGAGCCCGTAGCCGGCCAGCGGAGCCGCGTCAGACGGCACATAAACACCGGCGGTGCCGCCTGGCTGCTAGTCAGCTGCCCGCTTCTGTTTGTACATAGTCTGTCTGTATACTTGCATGCAATGTTAAGGAAATTAAAGCAGCAGTCGGTTAGTGAGTGTGCGTCTAGTTACCTGGCTATTTATTCTGACGACCCCTGGCTTGGGGGGGGTGTTGTGTGTGTGTGTGTGTGCGCGGGCGCGCGCGCGCGTTTATACTGTGTATATAGTGTGTATATGGTGTGCAGGCGCGAGGGAAGCACCAGCCGCCGCTCTTACCAGCACACATGGCACATACATGACATGCGGGTGAAAGTGTTTCATTAGTCTTATGCCTGGTCCCCTTAACCGGAGAAAAGCCCTTCTGTGCGCTGAACCCGAACTCAGAAAACGCAGACCGATGAAGAGTGAAGTACTTTGTGCCGAGACTAAACAAAGCGGTATTGGGTTAAAATGGGCTCTAGATCAGCGTAGTTGGAGATACCGTAGTGTGTTAATCGGGAATTAGCCATTCTGCTGTGATCTGTAATGGAGAGGAGGGGTTCGGCACTAGGTAGCCTTTCATTAAAGAGGTCCGGTTTGTTAAACGATTGAAATTAACGTTGCAGACACGTTTCTGATGTAACCCAGTTTGCTTCAGGTAGGAGGTTAAATATACCTGTCCCCGGGATAATTTCAGTCCTGGTTTCCCTGGAACAGTTCTTATGTACTTGCTAAAGATGAAATCCCATTAAATGTCCAGTTATCATCAGAGCAAGAGAGATGGGCCGTGACTCATTAGTGCATGACTTTGTTGCATTGACTGAGTGAGTGGCTGGAGTGTGCAGACATTAACTGGGGAAAGGATGTAAACCACAGTGTTCGTGATTTGTGCTGTGATTGTTAGATAGCCACAGATACATGTCTGTTTATTTTATTACGCACATTACTGTACAAATGAGAAAAATAGAGTTTGAATGATACCCTGACAGATACCATAAATGCCTTTAAATGATTTCAGAATTTACTGTCTAACCAGTTCTGGTGAGATTAAATAAGAAAATGTTTCTTTGTTTCTGTTTGAAAGCAACCCGGTTGGCTATTTTA
This sequence comes from Mormyrops attenuatus, assembly GCA_026777985.1. NCBI lineage: Eukaryota > Metazoa > Chordata > Actinopteri > Osteoglossiformes > Mormyridae > Mormyrops > Mormyrops attenuatus. Next base: position 14,622,873 of record JAODKC010000045.1, read on the forward strand.
ATGGTTGGTTAAACATAATATTTTGTATTGTTAGGTTGCTACACAAAAACTATCTTTCTATTTTATTAGCAGTGACTTCTTCGGTGTGCACATTGTTGACATTTAAAGTTACAATGTTTCTTGGGCTGGTGTTAATCTAGTCACATGCTGTTGAGAAGATGACATGGCAGCTCACAGGGCAGCCGAGAGCTGGGATGAAGTGGCCGGCCGGGGCGCAGTGGGCGGCCGTGGTCCCGTCACGCTCTGCATGTCGCTTTGTCAGACCTGGCGATGCCGTGTGCGCTGATGGATCAGACGCCTCTCTAGCAGACCTGCTACATATTCAACAGGCAGCATCTCTGTATGGGCAGCTTGTACTTCATGAATATTAAACAAGTTAAATCTGTTTCTCAGTGGGACCCTGCACAGTAGCTCAATGGGTAGCAATGGACCCGGGGTGTCATAAGATTGAGTCCAGTGTGGGCTTTGGCTGTCAGGAGTTTTACCCCCCTCCTCCCCCACCCCCCATTCCTCTAATCCAAAGACATACTGTTAGTTAATAACTGTGTGGTAAAAGCATGTTTTGTGTGTGTGTGTGTGTGTGTGTGTGTGTGTGTGTTTGGATGTGTGTCTGATCTGCATCATTGTGGATGACAAGTGAGCTTCATTTCTTGCAGTGTTAATATCTGTGGGATTCAAAATCTGTGTACAAATCTCAGAACCTACTTTAAGGATGAATGTAATGATACAACGGTCCATTTCCTTTTATTTGTAGACAGTAATTTTATTTACACTTGACAACTTCCCATTACGGCAGGATCACCTGGTGTATGTGATCCAGTTTTCAGCTTTTTTTTTTCCCTTCTAATGTCACATGACAGGGAACGTGAAAACATGATTCGAACATACTGCAGAAATGTAATGCTTAATAGCTGTTATCCATGAGCTTGTTTTTTGCATTCTGGTCAACAAAGGCCTGTACATAAGTAAATTTTTGGCATTAATGGGCAGTGATAGTTTGATGATCTAAGATACCGTTGGGTTTTGGCTCAGGACTTTAACATTTGATCAGTGCGGGGAGCAGACATTCCGTCATGCAGATGTGTTATCCCGGAGTCGTGAAGGCGGTCTTGGAGGTATGGGTGCTATATTAGACAGCCGTGGAAGCAGATGGAACAATGAGCAGTAGACTGGGCTGTTTCCTGCAGGGTGCTCTCCTTCCTGCGCTATCCCTTGCGCTCCTGCCCTTTGCCTGTGTTGCGTAACAGAAAAGGCCCACTTTGCTTTTCCCTGCCGCGTTTGTTAGTAGCCTTCCCGCTGTGCTCTGCCAGCTTGGCCCGCTGAATCTGGGAAGGGCGTGGGGCTCTGACAGAGCTGCGAGGTAAACGCAAGCCCGGAAGAGCTGGCGTTGCTTCAGTATATCCCTGCCAGCTGTGACCTGTGAGCAAAGCCGTAAAAACAGGCTGAAAGGAAATAATGACTGTGCAGGGCGAGGGGCACCTCATGGCCCTCCCATTTGTCCTCCTCCTCCTGCTCTCCAAAGCGGTCAGCTCTGTTCGTACCGTCAGTTAGGGGCTCCTTGCTGAGTGACGGGTAACAGCTGAGTTACTGCCCCTGGTTTTGCTTGTGTATCGTCGATCTACGTGACGTTCGAACATGCAGTTGTCTTTTGCGTTGTGCACTTTGAGTCTTGTGAAAACTCTCCCCATGTTACCTGCTGTTGTGGTACAACATAGATTTCTGGAGGAATATCATTTGGTGCCAGTTTATACTAGTGTAGGGATTATGAGACAATGAAGCCCACTTCATGTGAAAATGCATGTGCTGTCTGTGGACACCGAGGTCTGCTGGTTCCGGTAGTGCCGGGGTCTCTCGTCCAGGGTTTCTCTGCTCTCCTGTGGGTATTTCCCATGGGTTTGCCTAGAGAGCAGACCTAAGCGCCTCTCATTCGGGGGCCTGGTACCAAGGAGAGGAGCTGGGAACCAGCCAATAGCCTTTCTTATTTAATATTCATCTAGTGGGCTTTGCTGTGGCTTAATGTCTGAAATAATATAAATTAAATGGCTTAATTAAGTCTCCTTGAGCAGGCAGCGTGTGCCGGGAGCTCTCTGGGAGTGTGGCCATGCCGTGCCGTACCGTGCCGTGCAGCTGGGCGTCGGCCTGGGAGCGGTGATGCGTGTGAGCCTCGCTTGTGCCGCGCCCGCTCGGGGCTCACGTTACGGGAGTCTGCCGCTAACGGGCATCCCGCGGCCTCTAATTACAGCATCTGAAGACTCTGCCTCCTGCCGCTTGGAGATATTAAACACGCACACAAAAACCCGCCGGATGTTGTTTCTCCTGCCAGCAGTGTTTTCATCGCCTAATCATGTGAAAAGCAGTTTGAAAGGTGGCTGCTCTGGATTTCCCGGCCGTTTGGTCCTGTACCAGAAAGAGGCTGAGCTCAGCAGCACGGCGACGTGCTGAGATGGGCTTTTACATGCTTGGTGAGGAGGCCTTCCAGTATCTGCTGCCTGCAGAGTGAGGAATCCCTGCATGGCTCTGCCTCCTGTTCCTCATTTACGATCAATATAAGTTGGTGTGATTTATGATTGTTATTAGACAGACCTGTAGTCGTGCTGTTTGACACTAAATTCTCTAAATACCACCTCGCTAAATAACTACCTTTGCTAATATCCCATGTCCCAGTGGGTTTCTGTGCCTGTTAAATGTCAGCTGGTGTTACACAGATGTTTGGGGAGGGAAAAAAGTGTCATTTTCTTCTGGCTTTTGTCCTTGAGCACTGCGTGACGTTTGTGGTTTTATTTTATGTGAAGACGAAGCACAAAGGAAAGCAGTGAAACGTCACCTTTCGCGTAGTTACCAGGATACTGCAGACGCAGTGAAAAACAGAATGTGTTTTATGGATCTGCTGGTGAAAGTCGTGCCGTGGTGCCCGTTTTCGGCGGTGTGGCCCACGGTGGGGTTGGGGTGTGTATGTGAGCCGTCCACATGTCGATCAATTAGAAGTGGGGGATTAAGGGTGACTGCAAAGTGGAGGTGACGCTTTTCCATCTCTGTGTTTATTAGGTGGAAAGGGCTCTGCGGGGGGGGGGAGGACCGGAGCCTGGTGACTGACACCCCCCCCAGCAGGGCTGGCTGCTTTCAGGGCCTGATGACACGCAGGGAGGGAGTGCCCATCTGTTTTATGCCTGGGTTTGTGTTTATACAGGAGGTGAGGTCCTGTGAGAAGTGAGGACGGCGTGCTGAAGGTGAGCCAGGTCAGAGGCAGGAGCCCGCAATGTAGCCCACTGCTAATCATTTACCGTTTATGTGTTTCACTGGCTGAGACGATGGAGTTTATGCTAATAATAACTGAAGTCAGTTTTAATGATGTTATTGTGTTCAAAATGTGACTCCTGACATGTGTCCTGGTCACTCATTGGCTGAGACCTGGCAGCTGTGTCACATGATAGGCTGGCACGCTCAGCCTCTCCAGGAGGCTCGCCTCAGCATTTTCTCAGCTCCTTGGATTAGTTACCTTCAGTCAGACCCTTTCGGGGGGGCTTTTCATAGGCACTTTGAACCTGTGTACTGGACAGTGGATGTAGTCATGCAAAGCAAAGGGCCACTTATTGTCTTTCTGACCAGTAAGCAACAGGGTCATGTTGAAATGCGCCAGGAATTTCTTTCTTTACTTTCTCACAGTTACTGAAACGTGTGCTGGCTGCTGCCTTGGTTTCATTGTCCGTTTACCGGCAACTGTGATAAGCTCAGGACATTGTGTGTATTAGATCCGCTCCGCGCCCCCCCC
>JAODKC010000045.1:14639833-14663842 GCA_026777985.1 Mormyrops attenuatus
GACAGCCCACCCGGGGCCCCCACGTTAGCTCATTGTCCCCGCGACACTACCAAATGCTGTACCTGTGGCCCCCCCGCCCCGCGCTGGCGGTCTGGCACACCCCCCCCCCCCCCCCCCTCCCGGCAGCATCTGCCGCTCTCTGTGGGAGGGTCAGAAATGGCAGTGGGGAGGCTTTGTGCCAGCAGTGTGCAGGGATGTCGTGACGCAGGTTTACAGAGTGTGGAAAGAGTGGGCGGGGGGGGCGGGGGGGCAGGGATTTCTGTGCGGAATAGTAGGCTTTGTTTGGATAATACTGCTGTATTTGTGAGGTTTAGAATCTGAGCCGTCGGGAGCCAAATGGTCACATATCATCGTCGGGTTTGTAAGGACCGGGTCGCCGGGCTTCAGTCCTTCCTCCCTCTCTGCTGAGAGAGCATTCGCAGGCCTGTGAGCTTCGTGTCTTCCTCCCCACAGCTTTCTGCTCCTTTGGAGCCGGTTCTAGCTGGACTGAATGGCAGATGACGTACGGTGGTATTGACCCGCCTGCTCCTGGTTGCCATGGTGGCCATGCCAGGGTCCTGGGGTTGGGGGCAGTCTTTGTGAGGGTCCGCACCTGCCTTTTCCGGAGGGTCTGCCTGTGTCTGTGTTATGAGAGGCAGGCCCTCGCCGGCCTGCCGATGGCCGGAGCTGATATTTCTCACCTAGCTAACTGCCGCTATGTCAGTGAATTTGCCCCTGAGCTTGATGCCGGGAAAGCCTGCAGTGTGACGAGGGGAGGTAGGGGCACCGGAATGCCAGCAGGGGAAAGGCTCCCGGCTAAAAATAACCGCCAGCCTCCCAGCAGGCCCTGCTCTCTGCCATGGACGGAGATATTTCCCCAGGCGAAGACAGACCTGCCTCACGACTCTCAGCAATGTCGCTTCGATGGCAAAACCAGATTCCTGCTGCCCGGGCCACGCTGGGGAGGCTTAATATAGACGGGCCCCTGTGCTGGCGAGGTTGTTTAGGGAGAGTTTGCAGGCTTAACTTTGCTCCGTGACGACACTGAATTATTAACCACTTAACCAGTGCCTGGGTGTGACTCTGCTTGTGGTGAGTTTAGCGGGTATGTACAGTGCGTTTTCCCCTTCAAGGTTTATACGCACGTGGTCCAAGTCGATGTCCCCTCCTTTGGACTGCGGTCCATGGTCTGTGCCGTTTTTGCCTCCTCATGAAAGAAGGTGGTTCCTCTGCTGTTTTGGCTGTGGGGGTGGGAGACCCTGACGGATGGGCAAAGTGGGAGCCAGGTAGACATGCAGCCTCGAGATTTGAGGGGCTATTTTTGGTATAACAGCCCTGCCGGTGGAAAAAGGGCTGCGTAAGGGCAGCGCGAGTGAGGATGCTGTTCCCCGAGCTTGGGGCCCAGTGTCAGGGGCCCTGTGTTTCTGTGGCATCACTGGCAATACTCGGCTGGTAACTGCTGCTTGGGGAAGACCAGGCGGCAGCATTGCACAGGAAATATTCTGTTTTAAAATTTAATCAGTTTCTGTTGGGCACCCATGCAGTGCCTCTGCAAAGTTTGACAAATACTTTTGGACCGGTTTTTGAACGGGTGCTAATAATATATGTATTCCAGGCGACGATGGGCCATTTCAGCAAAGGATGGGGCTGGCATTTTGTCAGAGGAATTAAAAAAAAATAAGTAGTTAATAAATAATAATAATAATAATAATAATAACAATAAATAATAAATGAGTATGAGTAATTTCCAGGACTCTACCTCACCACTCTGGAATTCGGGGGTGGCGTGAGTATGGCTGTGGTCCTGGGTAAACACCCTGGGGCAAGGGGCAGGGAGAGCTCATCTGTACAGACTGACAGGCACCTGAGTCCCCCCCACCCCCACCCCCACCCCCACCCCCAGACGGCCTGGATCCTCCTCCCTCATGCTGCGTGATTTCCCCTGTTAGAGCGATTCCGGCCCTCCAGCTGCCATCGCATCTCTGACGTAACCGCCGGCTCACTCCCCCGCTGTCAGGTGTCACTGCACATTTATAACTGCGGGAGTCTCTCTCTCTCTCTCTCTCATTCCTTCCCTCTCTCTTGCTCTTTCTCACTCTCTCCTGCTCTGACTCCTCCCCCCCGTCTCTATCACTCCTTCCCTCTCTCTTGCTCTTTCTCACTCTCTCTCCTTCCCTCTCTCTGCTGCCATTTCGGGCCCCTCATGTATGATAGGGCATGTCTGCTGTCACCCCCAGCTCCGCAGTCCATAGAGGCCACTCTTCTCCCGGTCACGGTTTTCTTCCTGCTTTTTCGGGATCGGTGTGGCATAGCCCGTGTGCCAGCAGCTCTGTTACTGACAGAATGAGAGTCATCCTCATGTGGGACAGCCGTGCCAGTCAGCAGGGAGTGTATGGCCTCTGCGTTTGTAGCCTCCGGGCTGATAACTACATTATGCAGGAATGTACATCCCAAAATGACCAGCTGTGCTTTTCTGCAATGGATACTTTGTGTAATTTTTTGAGGTACATGTTTGTAACATGCAGATATTAATGGTTCTGTTTCCTTTCCGTTGTGTTAATTGGGGAAAAAAAATATATATGGGGCAGTATTTGGTAATTCCTAAAGCCTCGCATAATAGACTGATATAGTAAGGATGCCATAATAAAGCAGTCATCTATTTGATGTAAATTTGTGGGCTTTCACATCTGAAATGTGTCTAAGGCAGATAGGAGACCTATGGGATAAAACTACAAAGTGCTGCTTTTGTAGAGGTTTAGACACAGAGATGTGCCCAAAGATGGCCAGCCCCGCCGGCCTCCGTGTTTTTCGCTTCCCTCCGCCCGTCACGTTAGCTGCCCAGTTTTAGTTTGTAAACATTACATCAGCGTGCCCCGATTGGCTCGCTCGCCGTGTCAATCTGCATGCCTGAGCCTGCTCCAAAGCTTTCTCAGGCTGAGCGCTTTGCTGCTGGGGGTGATGTCATCTGCCCTCCTGGGACATGGGTATTTTTTTTTTTTTTCTTGCCAGCCTTATTTATTGAGTGAAGGGTTGCTTATGTGGTTGATGCCAAATTGCCTGTCATGAGGTTATCCTCATGCAGACAAAACCATCATATGCCTTATATATGCATGCTTATGCACACACACTGAAGCATAAATTTGTCTGAGCCTGTGGTATACTGGTATTTCCCCATATAAGCTGGTTAAGGAGTCGTCATCGAGCCATTTGAACACATGGTATCCAGTGTGCATTCTGCTTTTTATATATGGAGCTTCACTGTTAGCTTTTACTGGTCGTGATTGGCTGTGTGCATGAATGGATACCATGAATGTGACATTTCGAGAAAGGTTAAGCTGTAAGGTGGGCCTATTCAGACAGATTCCTATCGCTTTAGTCCCGGGGAAAGAGCTTGGACGTCCGCGGTAAATCTCTGTTGCCATTTAAGCAGGTTCCATTGCATTTAGGTCCGTGGGAGTCAGAGGTGCTGATTGGAGAAGCAGCAGTGGACCTTTGCACCGCCTGACAAATCAACAAACCACTTTAATGTGGAGCTGCCCATTATACTCTCCTTCCCGGGAGGCTTCCGGTTATAAATGAGGGCCTTTATCGGCCAGACTCACGGTGCACTGAACTCCAGCAGCCGGCCAGCACTGAGGGGGGGCATTTTCACAGAATCGGCCTGTTCTGCCTGTGTGTTCAGGGACTGCTGGCAAACCCTGGGGCATGGAAAGTGTACAAACACATTGTTTGCGTTATTTCAGATGACAAAAGCCCTTAAATCTGGGAGAAACTCTTAAAAGAGCAAAGCATTGTGAAGATATAAACAGCTTAATATGCAGAGCTGATTCGTTTAGTTTCGTTTTGATGATCCGGCTTTGAGCATGTGCCCCTTTCTGCTTGTGTCTGACGCACAGGGACCAGGCTTCATGTTTTATTAAAGAGGGGTAATGATCTTCTAGGGCTAACAAAGCGGCATTCATTTTAACCTAACCGACGTTAAAGAAAACAGCACCCGTATTATTTATTAATCAGTTATTCATCCTTTCATCCATCCACCCATCTTCCGATTGCTTATTCAATGCAGTGTTGCACGTTGTTGTCCTGACACCCGTCTTTCTCCTACAGTGACTCGATTATTGGGAGGGGGGGAGGCATGTGCAAAGTTACCGGAAAATAAAAGGAGGACCTCACCTGTTGAGGGCAGAGCTCCAGAATGGCGGGTCCTCTAAGGCAGTCTTTCCCAAACCGGTCCTTGGGCACCCCCCAGACAGTCCATGGTCGGAAGCTGGGAGGGAACAAGACCATAGACTGTCTGGGGTCCCTGAGGACTGGAACTGGCAGAGCGCCTTTTCCCCTTGCTTCTTTACTCTCTGACCTGTGCAGAAGGCTCAGACTTCCTCTTCCGTACTTTAAAAGCCCAGGATGTAACAGGAAGTCAGACAGGATGTTGAGAAAAATGAGTACACTTAGGATTACGGAAACCGTTTACCGCCAAGAGTAAACCCACGTTTGTCTGAGTCATGGAGTTTAAGTGCTTATCCCTGGACTTTATGCTGCACTTAGCCATGTAATAACCTGATAGTCTGATGTTTTTTTCCCCATCATCCTATGCTTTGTGTGACGGAACGTAATTGGCTGCATAAGCAGCATTTGAGAAATAGAAGAGCAGCAGGGCACCGGATTGACCTTTCTGGCTGACCTGGATGGAGGTTTAGAGAGGTGACAGGGATGGTCTGCTGTGGTCACAGGTATAGCTGTATCCAGAGTTGGGTAATTCAGGTCCGGAGAGTAAAAGTCCAGACCGAGATTTTGTTTCAACCAACCAGCTGAGTACTCTGTGACTGACTCTATGCTCAACTGGTTGGTTGAAACAAAATCTTGGTCTGGACTTTAACTCTCTGGACGTAAATTACCCAACTCTGGCTGTATCTGTACACCCCTAATTCAGGCCCGCTGGCCTGTCTCTCAGTCCGCTTCCGTCACTCACTGTCCGTTATCCCCACACCATGTTATCCTGTGGATCCCTTGACGTTTGCAAGCCAAAGGCCATAAAATGAGGCATGTTTATTGTTCGGCCGAGCAGCCGAAAATGGGCTGGGTGGCACCGCCCGGGTTGGTTTACATACCCGGCTGTTTGCAGGTGCCAGAGAAGGATTCTGCAGATGTGGTATTTAGGAGCCTCGTATTACAGGGCCTCAGGTGTGGCCCCTTCCAGGGAGACCGCGAAGGACCGCACCACCCTGACGCCCTCATTGCCGGATGACGTGACCTTCACCATATGGTGGACGGGCTCGGAGGAGGAGAACTCGCTTTACTGTGAATTACAAATATGCCTGGGTGGGGGGTGAGATGGAGTCCTTTCAAGACGGCTTAGTGAAGCACGCGGCCGGCCTGGTGACGAGGCGGGCAGGTTGCCGGCTCCCTGCCGTGTTTACCTCGATTTGGCAGACCAATGTTCCCAGAACGACAGTGGCCCCTAGCCCAAGTTATGTTTTCATGAAGCGGTTAACGCTCTGGGTCCGTTGCCGGTCAAGGTTGGACGTACTGCTCTGAGGGGTACAGTGACACAGTCACACGAACGCAGCACTTCGTGGGCTGCCGCGCGGGAAAGGTCGCGCCCCCCGTTATTCTGTAACGCTCACACTATAAAGTTAGATCAGCACGGTTACGTAAAGTATTTAACTGCCTCTTGAAAACAGCCTGCTCTTTATTTAGAGTTTTATTTGTTTTTGCAGCCTGCTTTTAATTGTACTTTCTGAAGCAGTGAGGTCTGATTGAAATCCGTGTTGTGACACTCCTGTCCTGGTGTTGCCGTGTGTCATCCAACTTCTGTGTTTTCTTTTGCCGTCCTTTTTGACTGTGTGGCCAAGGTCCAAGAAGACATGCGTTCTCTGGGTGGGCATCGAAATCAAGGGGAAATGTCATTTCTGTGTATTGAAGCAGTGCCTTAAATATGTTATGGTCTGTGAACGATCTAAAAATGGCAGTTTCTCTGTAGCAGTTCCCACAGCCTGTGTTTCACGGCCCCCGCAATCTCTGCGAGCACCAAGACGTCAGCTAGGCACCTTAATCCTTCACTTCGATGGGAGCTGAACACTAAATGTCGACAGTAAATACCCATGAATATGTGTGCGGAAAACAGTCAGTTTAGAGAGCGTGTGAATTCTGTAGCCTGAGAGAGTCAGTGTGTAGGCCCAGTCAGATTGGTTAGGTTTCATACATCGTACACCCTGCTTCCAGATTTACATTTGTCAGCCTCTGAGTACAACTGACAGTTGTATATTGCAGTTGTATATTGCAGTTGTATATTGTTCTTTAAACGGATTATGTCTTAATCTTTTCTTTTTTTTGCGCAAACTCTTTGAGATTGAAAATACTGTCGGGTTTTTATGAGCGTAGACATAACACTCATTGGACAACAGTAGTTCTGTTTAGTTGTATTTGGATGCTTTTGGGCTGATGATTATCGCAAAACCAAGTTTTCAATTCAGTTCAGTTCAAGTTCTTCAATTCTCTTATTAATGCACATACCCAAAGAGCAGGATAGAAACCTATTGTGGGTTATATAGCCTAATTGGGAAAAATAACAGTAGGCTAGATGTCGTATAGTGATCTCATTAGCATCGTGTTGCTGTTGAAATATATTGGAGGAATATAGATTTTCAAGCATGATGTAGACAAAGTGCCAAAGTATGTGTACCATCTGGGTAGTTATATTATTTTAGTGTTGCGGCTGTAACGCGACTGTCAAATTCTATCTATCACTGAACCTAATATCATCCATCCATTGCGCCACTGTGAGGTCAGATGACGTTAGATCGTAAATGGGAGATTATGGCAGTAGGCTGCATTTGTCCATTAATATTTTCACGTAAGGCAAAAGTAACGAGTAAAGAGGCTATAAAAATTTCAATACTTTTTAGTTGCATTATTTAATTTGAAAGGGCAGCTACATTACTCGTTATAACGTCTTTCTTTGCAGCGTGTTACTACCAACACTATTTTGAACATTCAGGCAGTGATTCCAGAGTGGCAGTCAGATACTTTTAGATGTAATTTTCTTATAGTTTTTGCTTTTATGGCTTGTTCTGTGACCATGATCCACATTTATCTTTAATTATATTTCATGGGTGGGTAAAATATATATACAAGAAGCACAGGGCAGCTTAGCCTTTCGTCACGTTGGGTGTTGGGAGTGAGGCCAGGCTTCTCTTTGGGCTCTCTGCTCAGATGTGGTTGTCTGGGTGACCATGTGGGGCCCCTCCTCGTGGTGCCGGGCAGGACGGGGGAATGCCACCAGCGTCCAGGATAGCCACACGAGCGCCAGAGAGCGCTGACATCAGCACCGCCTCCACCGTGCGTCCTGCCCCAAGTCCCGTTTGTCTCCGAGGTCCCCTCAGCTGTCAGTGCCACCCCCCCAATGCTCGTGTCAGTTCTTGTCGCTTAAAGGAATTACTTCCCCCTCCCGTTCTGTGGGGAATTATAAAAATGGCCCTTTAAATATTCCCTTGGCAAGTGGCTTAGGAATCGAGGGCTACTTTCGCAGTTTTTTTTTTTTTGGAAAATATTTTGCAGAATGCTGTCCCAGTTTTGGCGCGTGTCACACTTAGGGCTGCGGAGCGGGGGCTGGGGGGGTGTTGGTGCTGGAGCTGGAGTGCGGTGCTGGGCGTTTGGGTTTCACTGACCCCGTGAGTGTGCGGGCAGCTTGACTTTACCCTCAGAGCCTTGGGTCTGCGTGGGTCTTCACAAAGTGGACGGGAGAGGGATGGAGCGTCTCGCTGTCCTTAATGAATTTCATCACACCGGTGGCCTGGGGCGTTTCACAGGTCCCCGGCCCCCTGACGCTCCTGGCACCATCCCCACAGATGGCTTTCCCTGCTTCCCGTCACGGCATGTCACAGTGCTCGTAGGAAAGGGCATGTTTGCGGGAACAGCCGTATTACGTTAGTTACAGCTCGTTTGTGGAGATGTGCATAAGTTAGCAGTTAAAATGCGGCTCACCCCCATGCTGTGAGGGGGGGGTGGGAGAGGGGTTTGGATGAATATGTATCAAATCAAAGAGCCAGACCGGCTGTTAGCCACAGCCACGACCCTGCATGTGGCTCCAGTCACCTATTCTTGCACAGGTAAATTGGACAGGCCAGCGCAATGCATGCTGGGAGAATGTGCTTCAAGCATCATTAAAGGGAGCTAGAGGTAAGCACTCTCTCCCAGGAGCCATCTGTTGTACCTTTGGGTGGTACTTAAGTATTTAACCGGCTTAAATGGAAGCAGAGGCACACAAGCAGGTGAGGGAAAGCTGCCTACCCTGTAAGTGAGGTTGATTTAAATACTGCTAACACAACTCCTGCTCCAAGCAATTATTGTTATAATGGGAAACAGAGCCTCGACGTTTATAAACTGGGGGTAAGAGCTCGACCTCGGTAAACCTTGCTTTGGGTTCCTGTGGCCCAGAATAGCTGTAGCTACTCTGAGGGGCACCCGCTATCTGATTTTTAATCTCACCTTTCTTTTTTATGTGATAGGTTGTCGATTTGACATATTTATTTCTTTTTTATACCTCTTAAACAGTCTTTCAACAGTCAGTCTTTTCATATGCCAAAAATATCTGCCTCCCGGTTTTTAATGAAAAAGCCTTTCAGTCTGGCCTGTCTGTTTTGGTGTTGCAGAGCAGAGGTTCCCCACTTGTGGTCCTGGGCCGATCTGGGCCGGCTGGTTAGATGTGCTGCCCTGGACCAGACATTTTCACAGAGCACAACTCATTGGTTCTGTGAAGTATCTGCGTATGGGAGTTTTACTTGCATGATAATGTTTTGATGACCGCTTGAAAAATCATTGGTTCAGAGAGAGAACCATTGAAATTGTAGGGGATCTCGGTTGAAGCCACTAGTGGAGGTGGGAACAACCAATCAGATGTCTTCTAGTTGCTTGGACCCACCTCCTTTACAGTACAATCTGATTGGTTCAGACAGATAACCAATCATTTTTTGTTCTGCCCTCAGAACATTTTTGTTTAAGTAAAAATGCGTGAAGTATCTAGGCCGAAGGTCGCAGACGGTACTGGCCTTATGCAGTGTCTGCTCTGATATGTTGCAATGATGGTCACTTTGGTTCTCAGGAGCTGGCAGATGGCATATTTTATTTTACCTATTCTATTTTGGTTTATTTCGGGTGACAGGAAGGAAGCAGCCACTGACTGTGACCAATGACTTGCTCGCCACATTTACAAGAGCCTTGTCACCTCAGCTCTATGTCCCTGTCACCCAGTGGGCTCATAAACAGCACTGAGTCCTCTGGATGGGATAGTAACATCAGGGGTGATGATTCTGAGAACAGCGTAGATGTCAGAGGATGTTTTGCTGGTGTTCTGCTACCCTCTTTCCCAGAATCCTTTGTCAGTAAAGTAGCTATTTAGTTGATGTGATTTTAACGCAGATTTTTACCCACACCTAAAAAAGAAAACGGAGCACAAAAAAGTGTTTGAAATGTAATACTCATTCCCTGCCATATGATGCCACGTGTATATTATGTGATGGCTGCCAGCAGGGGGCGGTGTCTTTGTGTGGCCTGCTTTGATTCTGACTGTAAGTCCTGTGTCTCTGCAGGCTCAGATCGCCTTCCTGCAGGGGGAGCGGAAGGGCCAGGAGAACCTGAAGAAGGACTTAGTGAGGAGGATCAAGATGCTGGAGTACGCCCTCAAGCAGGAACGGTGAGGGCCGCGTTTGCCTCCAGGGTCACGTGAACAAAGATGACCCTTTGCTCGCCATGACAGTCCCCCCTCCAACCCCCACCCCCCCGAAGTGAGTGCTGGACTAATTATCGGCTTGACACTCTGTCAGTTCCGCCCACACTGTGTGAGGCAGCAATTGCAGCGAGAGGATGTACTGTGGAGTTCACACTCCGCGTACACAGGGCTCCCGGCACCCAGAGCGCCGATGCCAGTGTGAAGGACAGATTGTTCCCATCAGGCCGTTCGCTGTGCTGCCCCGCCTCCTTTCCCCACTCCCGCTTACTGAGTCACACTCCAGGTTCTGTGCACGCTTATTTTACCGCTACCCCGAGGCCGCCTCTCTCTGCCGTCACGTGACCCTGTGCCACTCTCATCCTCGCCTGTAAGATGGCGGGGTCCCATTCTCACATCCGGCTTTGCTCTGGGTCCTGAGCGGTTTTCATGTACCCTCACAGGCTCTTGCCTCCGTCGCATTTGCGAATGCATCATTACAGTTTTGCTGAGACTGCTAGTCTGGGGTCTCCTGTTCGATTTGAGGCCTCTTCCCGTCGCATCTTTTGCTGCTGTGTGGGTTAGGGTGGTGCCTCACCTTCCGCACGTGGCATCTCCCCGGACCTTTGGTCGACTCGCTGAGCCTGCTCCAGCCTGTCAGCCTCGGTTTTGGTAAGCCCCCCCCAATATGGCATTTCCTCCCTTGTGTGTTTCTGTGTTTCACATGTAATACTCTCAAGCCTTTTACTGTTTTCAGGAATCAGACACAGAATTTGCCGAAAGGGACTGAAGGGCTTATAGCCCCCCTTCCCAAAAAGGATCGTAGATAAGTGGGGATGAGGAACAGGACGTTCAGTCCTCAGGGCACCCGCCCAGGTCGCTTCATTTTCATTAGCACCACGAGCGAGCCACAGGGGGCTGTAGCGTGACGGGCTGGGCCTGATTCATGCTCACGTTCATTCTGACGTCCTCTCTGAGTCCCTGCCCAAACACGTCTCAGCTATCAGTATTCCAGATGTGCAAAAGTTGGCAAGACGGTGTCAGTAAAATTAATAACTCAGCCAAGTTTAAAGTCATGTGATGATTTTATTAAAGGTCTAATGCTCTAAACGTTGGGTCTAACGAGTCCAATTATCCATTTACGTGTATAGACAGGAAATATCATAGCTAATAATGCAATTACATTGCCATGACAAGGTATCTGCCCCCATTCATAATTCGTTTTGCTTATCCGTGACACTTGTGTCTGATCTCCAAACAAATTTAGGGTGATACAAAGGATAACTTGAGTTAACACGGAAAATAATTCTCCAACCCCCATAATTCCCATGTGACAAAGTAAATGCCCCCCTCAACTTGGTCGTGCCACCTGTAGCATTAACAGCTGCAATCAAACGCATGTGATAAGAGAAGATCAGTCTTTGGTATTTTAATTCGCATTGGAGGGTTTTTGATTATGAAATTCCCTTTTATGCTCCTGCCACAACATCTCCCTGGGTTTCAAGACAGGACTTTGACTAGGCCACTCCAAAACCTTAATTTTGGTTTGTTTTTCAACCAATCAGAGGTGGACTTGCTCGTGCCCTTTAGATCGTTGTCCTGCTGCATAACCCAATCACACTTGTGCTTCAGATCATGGACTAATGACTGGACATTCTCCTCCATTACTTGCTGGTGGACAGCTGAATTCTTCAATTACGGGAAGTCTCCCACGCAGGCCCTGAAGCAGCAAAGCATCCCCACGCCATCATACCACATCCATAATGTTTGGGCATGATGTTCTTTGTGTGGATCGCTGGAGTCCGAGGGTTTTAGGGAATGCTTTGTACTCCTTTCCTGACTGACATAGTTTAATAACTTGCTTTCCTCTGGTCTTCAGGAAGTTCTTTTGATTGAGGCTTGATGTCCTGCTTCTTCAGACCCCTCATCCACCTCCACGTTGTTGGAATGGTTCTATTTAAGTGATGTAAATCAAACCGCTCTGGCAGCATTTAAGCATGGGTGTGTCTTGTTTTTTGTTACCCATTATCATTTAGATTTTAGTTGTTGGTTGATTGAATGACTAAAGGGGACAGTTATTTTGTCGCATGGGTGATTTTTAATTTTTTTTTTCCTTAGGTGTATCATTTAAAACTGTGTTATGTTTACCCTGAGTTGTCCTTTGTATTATCCTAAATGTGTTTGGAGATCAAAACAATTAAGTGTTATGAAAAATAAAAAAAAAATAGAGGGATTCAGAAACATCCCTCGATACTTTGTCACGGCACTGTAACTCCCAGATCTCAGGTCCCAAGATTTTTGTCAGGGTGTTCAGGTGTTTGTTGATTATGATGCAGTCTAGGGCATAGAGGCACCAGGTGACAGATGCAGATATGAGATGTCACATATATTAGAGGGAACAAGCTCCGGAGCAGCAGTCTAAGCATGTGATGGGCCGTTCCTTCAGTAACAAACGGGACTCCAACAGCAACGAACATGGCTGAAGGCCTGATGGCCCGGAATCAATGGCCACGGTGAGATCTGCAGCCAGGTGTTTGCATAAAGAGAGATAAGTGCTTCCTCGGGGACAGGATGACCGATGCAGCAGCACAGATGGTCGCATGAGTCCGCATCAGAGATTCTGAGATCTTGGGGAAGACTAAGCTGGCTTTAAGGCACTGGAGAGCGCGAGCGTCAATGTGTATGAGGGGCAGTCATGGAATAACTGTCATTAGGATGCCTCTCATGGTGCCAGGAGCTCTTAATGTCTTTGTTTTAATGATACTTATAGTTCTGAAAAAACATCTCAAGCAAAATGCAATCACTTTGCAACATCACCCTGTGTGATCCCTGTACCGGGGGGGGCATGCTAAAGGGGATGCTACCAAAGTCTAATGGACTAAGCGGTTCCCAACCTCTGTGCTCGGTTGTGGTGTTTTGTTTGATACCTGCCCTGACAAAATGAATCCCTCTTTGGATTCAAGGGAATCACAGCACAGTTGGCACATTTTACATTTTCTTTACACAGCAGGTGCTTTTATGCAAAAGAATGTACATTTGAGAAAGCAAGGTCAGACAGTCCCTGGAGCAATTAGGATTAAGGGCCTTTCTCAGGAGCCAATGGCAACATCACTTTTCTGATGCTGGGACTTGAACCAATAACCTTCTGATCACAGGAACAGTGTTCTAGCCCCCTGAGCCTGGGATAGGGAGGCTGGGGTGATATTTATTGAAGGACAAGCTTTCCTATGGCATTTACGAGCTGGAAGTTAGCTAATGTCCTATCTGGTTTGATTTTCCCCTCATATACTTGCTCGGTGATCATTTCATTGCAGATGTGTTCATCAAAAAATAAATATTGACTTTGCAGCAGTTCTGCTTTGAAGAGTAAGTTAAGGATCCTTTTAGTTTGAGGTTTGTGTATGTGAATGGAAACTAGTGTTTTCTGTCACTTTTTCTTTACGACGAAGATGCCAGATTGATATAACAGTGCTTAGAATGCCTGAGTGGATGGAAAGAAGGTTAATAAATCATTGGTGAACCTGCATGGGCAAGGTGGCGGCTTTGTGGCTCTGCGGGGGCCACCATGCTCTCACATGCTGTGTGTGTGTGTAGGACTGGCATTCCTCTTAGGGTGTTCTCTATACTTGGCACACCAGAACCCTACATTAAGTAACCAGTTTCAGACGGTTAACGGATGGATAATTGACCTCAACTACGTCTGCTGATGCCTTGGGTTGAATTGGAAGTAATCCCTAGAGTGTTTGTTTACTTTAAAATAGTTTATGGTGATTGCATGGCTGGCAATGAACCCCCGTTCTTGAGGCTACCATTCTGGAAATGTTGAAGGAAGCGTCGTTATTGAGGAGCTGGTCATGTGAGGCCTGGGTGGGATGTGAAGCTTGCCTAGCGCTCCACATGGGTTTCAACCAAACAGTGTAAATTCAATCAAACCATGACTGACCAGGAGTCAGCATTTCCAACAGTGAATTTCTGGTAGCACGTTAATTCACTGTTCATGCTTGGAGCCGCTCGATGTCTGGATGAATAAAGCAGCTCTTAGCAAAGCATAACATTCTTGTGTAGCAGAACATTATCGCTGGGTCACCACACGCATATTGAAGAGTTTAATCAAGGCGAAATTAAGGCGATGTGTCTCGTTTGGAGCCGTATTCCCAGGCTGACTCGGGCGACGGTGGCGTCTCGCTTTGTGACTGATGGTACGAAGCGGCTAGCGGCAGGGCTGGTATTGCAGAGGTTCTAATAGAGTGTGCAGGAGCCACGGTGACGCATTCATTAAACCGTTCGTTTTCCTGTCTCTCTTCCAGGGCCAAGTTCCACAAATTAAAGTATGGCACAGAGCTCAACCAAGGAGAGATCAAGCCCCCCAGCTACGACTCGGGTAAGCTCCCCAGACTGCTGTGAGCCAGGGCTCCATGGAGACCATGCCGGCATCATTCTCACCCACTGAGTTCTTCCAATTTCAGGCCAGATCTGCCCCATTGGTTTTGCCCATCTGACCTTTGACCTTTTGCGTAGTACAGATGCTCCTCAACTTACGAACTTTCAAACATACAAACGAAGAGGATCTTTAAGTCCAAATTGTGTTCACTGGGCTCCCGTTTCCTCTCCACAACATCAATTTTTTTTTCTGCGCTCCAGTTACGCCTAAGACGACTTCTGGCCACTGCTCCCGTCACGCAGCAGCGTAGCGTGCGTACTCCCAGCATCCTAGTTCTTAGTACTTGTGTATGCCCTTAAAATGATGTTGAATAACGACTTACGAACATTTCAAGTTGCAAACGGCTGTTCGGAACGTATCTCGTTCGCAAGTAGAAGAGTGTCTGTATATGACTCTAACTTCCAGCACAGTCACCAAAATGTCTCCATGTTGACATGCCCACTAATTAAGTCCTCACAAAAGAGCGCAGGGAATTCCATACTGCTAATCTTGATAAGTTTGGGTTATGTTTTTTCTGTGTCTCCCTCTCCTGCACTGGGAATGATGCTAAATTCCACAGCCCATTTGGTAAAGTCTGTTACCTTCTGTGATCTCAGCCGGTTCCCTCTGTACTTTTGACACGCTGGCCTGTGGTCCTGAATCGCTGAAGTGATTGCTAGATCACACTAGATCTTAACTGTTCCCCTGGCTAAGCTCTCCTGGGACCTCACAGTCTCCGGGACACTCCAGATTGGCTTTATACTTTTATTTTGTTGTATTGATTTAATTAACTGGTAGTGCTTTTGAAAAGTATCGTCAGATAGTTGAGTCTTGCTTAGAAACATATATAAGTTAATATATTGTAGAATGATAATGCGGTATGGTTACTTGGTACTTGATTGATGCAGCTGTTTACACTTTCTGTCTTTACGTCCTTTGCTTGAGTTACTGCTCTTGTTAATGACACTGGCACTGGAATGAGCCCAACACAGTGTTCATTGCCTGAATGTAATAAACGTATCGATGTTAGAAGCTTGGCGGGAGCCTGCTGCTCTCTGTGGTACTCTGTGGTACCACAGAAAGAGGCCCGGTCACTTTGGGCACAATTTCAGGACGGAGTTTTATAGGACACCCTCATCTCATGTGTGAATTTGCACACATATCCTAGCTCATAAAATTCAAATATTTTCTGAGGATTAGTGATTTCTAATAATTTAAGTGCCTGTAGGTCAGTGCCAGGAACAGGACTGACAGCTACTGCGGTGGAAGATCACACAGTGATATGGGGGGGAGGGGGGTCTTGGCTCTCTGACCCCCTCCATGTGGTGGTGTAGGGTGATGTAGTGCAACAACAACCAGAACAACAACAAGAAGCCCCTTAAATGGCCGTAACAGTCAGTGCTCCCCTCTGCTCAGCTGAAAACAGGTTGAGGATGCAGGGCGTAGATATAGGTGAGGACAGAAAGGTCTGCCCAGCGAGTAGGGGAGGGAATCCACAAGTGCCAGCGTCTTCACGGTTCAGACCTCCGTCACCTCAGTGGGCTCAAGCCTTAAAACCTCTCAGTGTTGTGTACATTTGTGGCTGTGTTTGGTGAAGAGTTAAATTTTGTTACTTTTTCAATGAGACGTATCTTTCACTGCTGCAACAAAACAATGACCCCAAAAGATGGGAGCCGTTTGGATGCAGTGTTCGTCAATCTGCGAGCATTGGTCTGTCCATTTATATGCTGTCCACTCAGATTTGGGTTTTAGCTGCCGGCCTGGCATTAAGCACAGCGCATCTTTCAGAGGGAACCCCTTGCTTTCCAGGAATCGCACGTTTAATAAGCACCCTGTAGGTGCTGCTCCAAATCTGCCTTAACCCAGTTCAGCCACTCTCACCACCTCCGTAGCGGCTGCTGAAGTCTGCCTCCTGCGTTCCCAGGTTTCCCCGCTTCCGTGCCATTGGGCCGCCTCAGAGCGTTCTCTGTTCCCTCTAGGGTGTTGAACAGCTCTCCTGTTTGTGTTCTGTGTTCGTTTGCGAGGGCTCTTACTTCCCTTTAGAGTTGAATCTCGTCTTGTATCTCATATATAGCAGCAGACTGAAGCTGAAGAGGTGCCCGATTCACAGCTTCAGACACAAGCCTTTTGGCTCCTTTCTGAGCTGTTGCCCAGCAATGGAAATGTGAAGCATTAATGCATAAATGATCCTTTGACTTCCCCTGTTTTTGCCAGCCATTCAGAGAAGGCTGTCCATCAAGCTAAGGAATGCTGCTGGCAAGAGTGACATTCTGCATGCCTAGCTTTGTGGCATTTAGTGCTGGTTTTCCATCCTCTGTTACTCATAGACTTTTGTAATGTCTGGGTGCTGGAAACGCCAAACGGGGATTCTTCTCCCGGTTGGCTGGCGCGGGGTGAGCTCAGGAACGGTTTGTCCTCGTCTTCCAGATGATGGGAACGAGAACGAGAACGACATCCAGGGTCCACAGAACAGCCAACTGACCTGGAAGCAAGGACGACAGCTCCTGCGGCAGTGAGTACCCCCCCCCGTTACCTGTTGGCCCCCTTTCTCGCACGCTGTGACGCTTTCTTCCGGCTGGCCCACACTCATTCCTGCCGACTGTATTTGGAAATTGACCAGGCTGGGTAGAACCATCCATCCTTCCATCCGTCCATTTAAAAAAATATATATTTTAGTAATAGGTATCTGTTTTTTGTGTTGTCTCTATACGATTGGCAAATTAGAAATGGGCCCCCAGGCAAAAGAAAGATGGGCAACAGCGCCCTCTGCAGGCCATTGCAAGTAGTTCTCATGTTGATTGCAATCGGTCTAGTAATTCAGCAACATTCAGAGTTCACTACTGAAGGCCCTAGAGCTTAAGTGTCATGGAGGAAAAAAACTCAAAATTTGAGTGACATTTTAAATCCAAGATTTTAACAGCCAGAAAGTGGGGATATTCTGTTTTTCCAACACAGCGACAAGAACATTTAAGTTGTAAGGCTCAGGTTTATTTTCGTAAATGTCAGTAATATTTGATGGATAGCCTCACGCCCTCTGGGTTGGGAGTTCCAATCCCACCCCATCGTATTTGTGGGGCTTCCAGGTTTTTCCATGTCATGTGGGTTTCCTCCAGGTACTTCGGTATCCTCCTGCAGTCTGAAAGCACGTTTGGCGATCTGATGTGTCAAAGTTGTTTCCCATCCAAGGGATACTCTGCCAAGTGCCGTCAGCTTCCCAGTTTAGGCTCTGTGCTTACTGGGAGCCGGGTCTAGATAAGCGTTTATGGGAGATGGATTGATGTCACTGACGGATCATTTTACCTTAATGGTCCTAAGTGGGCTTTTTGCTTCCTGCTCTATCAGATGTGTTATACCGATTCTTCAGTTCCAGTCTAGTTTTTCTTTGAGGTAAGTGAAACGTTTCGGGGAATTGCAGAAAGGGGGCACTAGCAGCCGCTGTATTTGATGCGTCATGGAGGAGCCCACATTCTCCCAGCTGCATGCCAATCCCATCCCCGACCCCGGGCTGCCGTGTGACCCAAGGGCTGGGGTGAAAAATCCCCTGCTGTTTATTAAGCGACATTAGATCATTAACTACTAAGGCACTTATACTAAATGAAATGATTTTGGACCATGTCCTAAACATGCTTTGTCTAACAGAGACATGGGTAAAACCCAATGAGTACTTTGCCTTAAATGAGCTGACGCCTCCAGGATATAGTTATGAGCACAGACCCCGACTCAATGGTAAAGGGGAAGGCAACAATTTATGAAGAAACACTTTCAATAACGAAGAAGTCAGGATTTAAATTTAAATAATTTGAATTATTGTTCCTCAGAATTTCAATCACCAGTACAATTCCCCCTCATTACAATTTACCGTCTACCAGGTCCTTATTCGGAATTTTTAGCTGAATTTGCAGAATTCCTTTCAGACCTGGTTATTTCGACTGAAAGAGCAATAATTGTGGGGGATTTTAATATTCATGTAGACAACAAACAAGATCCCCTGACAATAGCCTTTACTAATATACTAGACTCTATGGGTGTCATTCAAAATGTAATTGGGTCCATCCACAACTGCATTCATACCCTTGATTTAATCCTATCGTTTGGGCTTGATGTAACTCTACTGCCTCAGACCAGTATTATCTCTGACCATCATCTTATTACTTTCAATATTTACCTTAGTCAAAATATTAACTCCCCAACTCGCTGGTATCCCAAATGTACAATCACATCAAATACAGCTAATAACGTTATCGATAATCTCCTTGAGCTATCGTTTTTGACAAAGGTAATGTCGAATCCCGCTGAACTTAATAATAATAATAGTAATTATTGATACTTTATTAATCCCCGTAGGGAAATTGTCTTTACGCCTCCCTCAACTTGCTCTTTGCAGAGTAAGTCCGCGAAGGGCTGCCACCTGTAGCGGTGCCCAGGTAGCTGGGGGTTAAGGGCCTTGCTCAAGGACCCGCAGACGTGCTGAGGCTGGGTTTGAACCGGCAACCTTGTGATTATAAGCACACAGGCTTAGCCCACTGAACCACACGCTGGCCCTTGATAGTATTACAGGTTGTTTAGCATCTGTGCTTAGTTCCACCTTAGATAAAATTGCTCCGTTAAAAATAAAGATCAGAGAAAATAAAACTGCTCCTTGGTATCATGGCCACTTGCATACTTTAAAACAAGAGACACGGAAATTAGAATGTAAGTGGCGACAAACTAAACTAGTGGTGCTTGAACTAGCATGGAAAGAGGCTATGGGTAGCTATAAAAAGGCTCTTACTCTGATTTAGCGGCACTATCACAGCTAATTGAAATTAACAAAAACAGTCCTGGTTTCCTATTTAATATGGTGTCCAAGCTGACTAATAACCAGACCACTACTCAAAGTGTGCCCGTGTTATTTTCCAGTGATGACTTTAAGCAATTTTTTAAATCAAAAATATGTTCAATTAGACAGAATATTTCGAATATTCCAATAACTACAGTTTCTGGCCTTGACCCAACCTGTGCTAATGCTGCAACTGCCCTATTTGAATCATTTACCTTGGTTGACCAATCAGAATTGACTTACATCCAGAATTGATTTAAATCCTGACGTCATCTACTTGTATGCTAGACCCTGTTCCAACAAAATTATTCAAAGAGATGATTCCTGCGGTGATTGAACCGCTACTAGCAATAGTTAACTCCTCAATCAGCATTGGCCATCTACCAAAATCTCTCAAACTAGCAGTAATTAAACCTTTGTTGAAGAAGCCAAACTTGGATCCCTTGGAAATGATAAACTATAAACCAATCTCTAATCTACCATTTATCTTTAAAATAATAGAGAGAGTTGTATCTAGTCAACTAACCTCATTTCTGCAGGAGAATCAGATTTATGAAAGATTTCAGTCTGGGTTTAGAGCTCATCGTAGCACAGAGACTGCTCTATTGATGGTGGTAAATGATCTTCTTCTATCTGCTGACCAAGGCTGTGCCTCGTTCCTAGTGCTGCTTGATCTTTAGTGCTGCTTTTGATACTATAGATCCTGCCATTCTCCTAGGCAGGCTTGAACATGTTGTAGGTATAAGGCGATTGGCACTCTCTCGGTTTAAATCTTACCTCTCAGACCACTATCAGTATGTGAATTTAAATAGTGATTCTTCAGAACATGTCAAAGTCAGATATGGAGTCCCACAAGGTTCAGTTTTAGGTCCTCTACTATTTTCGCTATACATGTTACCTTTAGGCTCAGGTATTCTTACGCATGGAGTTAGCTTTCATTGCTTTGCAGATGATACACAATTGTATACATCGGCTAAACCAGAAGATATACAGCAACTTCAGAGAATGGAAGAATGTTTAATTAACATCAAAAAGTGTATGTCGGACAACTTCTTCCCGTTAAATCTAGACAAGACTGAGGTTCTTCTTACTGGCAGTAAAGCCACCAGAAGTTGACTATCTGACATCATAGTCAATCTGAATGGACTATCTATTGCACCAAGTACTATTATTAAAAACCTTGGTGTTATTCTAGATTCCGATCTTTCGTTTGATGTACATGCTTCTAACATTAGCCGTACTGCCTTCTTTCACCTGCGTAATATTGCCAAATTAAGAAACATGCTGTTACCTCCAGGCTCGATTACTGTAATGTCTTATTCTCCGGTTGTCCAAACAGGTCATTAAATAAACTCCAGCTATTCCAGAATGCAGCAGCCAGAGTCCTCACCAAAACCAAAAAATATGATCATATTACCCCAGTTTTATCTTCACTCCACTGGCTGCCAGTTAGATTTTGTGTTGACTACAAAATACCACTCTTAACTTATAAAGCTGTAAATGGTCTTGCACCACAGTATGTGAGTGACCTCATTTGCAACTGCATTCCGACTCGTACGCTTTGATCGCAAGATGCAGGTCCTCTATGCTCTTCTATACCCAGAATAAAGAACGTTACTTTTGGGGGAAAAGCATTTGCTCATAAAGCACCACAGTTATGGAATAAACTTCCTATTAGTGTTCGGAACTCAGAAACAATCTCTGCTTTTAAGTCCTGGAAACCCTCATGTCTGTGCTTCCTTCCAGGTCTCCCTTTTAGCCAGGCTGCCAGTTACTTTCATACTGCCGGAGGTTAGGTATAGGGCACTAACTCTCTCCTTCATCTTTTGTTTTCCGAGCTGATCCCGAGCTGACACTTCACGGCTTGAACCCTCACCTGGACTCCTTGGAGATCATTATCTGGAACCAACTGGGACTTTTATACTATATGGACTTGAACTCAATTCCAGTTTAATACTGAACCAACTTTAGCGTAATGTTACTGAGTGGATCTTAGCATGCGGTCGAAGCAACAACACCTGCAGACTATTTTTATATCTTAACTTCTTTAAAAGTATAAATTATTAATCTTGCATTAATGTTAATGTGAGTACATTTTCATGCACCCCGGTCGCCCAGAGGAGGATGGGGTCCCCTTCCGAGTCTAGGTTCCTCTCAAGGTTTCTTCTGCTAGAGGGAGTTTTTCCTTGCCACTGTCACCTCAGGCTTGCTCGGTGGGGGTTCGGGCCGGTTATATGTGAAGTGCTTTGTGACAATGACTGCTGTTAAAAGCGCTATATAAATAAAATTGAATTTAATTAAATTGAATTAAGCTGAGGGCAGGTCGGGACCGTACACAGCACAATGAGTATGTCGCGCAGCCCGCCACCAGGTACCGTATATTCACGGACTGCACGCTTCCGTTGGCATGCGGCACTCGAGGAAGGGCTGGCCGTGTGAGCTCTGGGGCGGCGCCCCGGTTACTGTGACATCGCCGGGTGAAGAGGCGACTCCCAGACAGCCAGCCTCGCATTCCTGGGGTCCAGTTTCAGGCTTATTGTCTTGCATGTTGACTCGCACACCTCCTTCAGGCTGGCAGTGAGTCGGCACACCGGCGAATCTCAGTGAGTCGGCACACCAGGCGACGAGGGCAGAGGAACAATAAATAACACTGACCAATAAATACACATGAAATGACGCCAAACGACATGTGCGTCAGAACAAACAGCAGCTGAGTGCTGCTGCTACCTAAGGCAAGATGGCTGGCGGTCTGATCATGGAGCCACATATACACCCCCCTGGTGGTGCTAACCTGTAACCTCAGGTCTGAATACCAAGTATTGCTTAACCCCCCAGTGCCCCAGAGTGGCCTTATAGCTTCCTGCTCTGTGCCCCGTTAGCATGTTAGCTAGGTAGTGCCCCAGAGTGGCCTTATGGCTTCCTGCTCTGTGCCCTGTTAGCACGTTAGCCTGGCAGTGCCCCAGAGTGGCCTTATGGCTTCCTGCTCTGTGCCCCGTTAGCCTGTTAGCCTGGCAGTGCCCCAGAGTGGCTTTATAGCTTCCTGCTCTGTGCCCCGTTAGCATGTTAGCCAGGTAGTGCCCCAGAGGGGCCTTGTAGCTCCCTGCTATGTGCCCCGTTAGCACGTTAGCCAGGCAGTGCCCCAGAGTGGCTTTATAGCTTCCTGCTCTGTGCCCCGTTAGCATGTTAGCCAGGTAGTGCCCCAGAGTGGCCTTATAGCTTCCTGCTCTATGCCCTGTTAGCACGTTAACCTGGCAGTGCCCCAGAGTGGCCTTATAGCTTCCTGCTCTGTGCCAAAGTGGCCCTGCTCTACATCCCTGCTCACTGAAGCCACCGGCTGCTGGCTCGTCTCCCATGAACCCGTTGACCGCGACCAAAGATGGCACCGCCGGGGACTGGAGTAGGGGGGCCCATGAGGATGAGAGCGGTCTTTATCTGAGCTGTGCTTGGCTCATGCCGCCAAGCATTTCCCGTCAGTGGCTGTTTAATCAACGGGGCATCCTGGCGTGTCCGTACTGCCTCTCCTGGAATACAGCTTCTTCCCGGAGCCTTGAGAGGGGGCCACCTCTGAGCCATAAATCCCACTGCACCTGAAACCCGGGGGGCAGGGGCAGGGGCAGGGGTGGGGGGTGTGCCACGTTCCCGGTGAAACTGAGTGTAGACCTTCCAGATGATCCCCAGAATTGTGGACTGTGGGCTTCTTCTGGTGCCTAACAGGAAATGTTATGCGTGTGTGCTACCATAAACCAGACGTCCTCAGCCATAAGCGTTAGCCCCCCCCCCATATACAGCAACTGGTGAATCGCATTACTCCCAGCTGACATCCCTGCCGAATGTGAAAGCAAGCCCCCCCCTGCTGAGAATGGCCAGTCTGTGTGGGCCAGCGCGGTGCTGGGGACAGCGGGGGATGAATGGGGGATTGTACTGTGCCGGGCTGGGCATTCAGTCCTTCTGTGAGCGGGGAGGCTGGTACAGCGCGAGACGGGGCCTTTCTCTCTCTTAGCGCTGGTACAGGGTGATATTTCAGTGAGCGCCCTCACAGCGGCGGCCACAGACCTGGGAGTCCGGGCAGCTGAGCGCGGCCGGGTATGTTACCCCGCACCTTCACGTCTCACGGGGTGGGCGTGGGGGCGGGGGGTGGCTGAGTGTGCCCGGGTACGTTACACTGCGCCTTCACGTCTCAAGGGACAAGCGCGGGGTGGCTGGCGGCTGAGTGTGCCCGGGTACGTTACACTGCGCCTTCACGTCTCAAGGGACAAGCGCGGGGTGGCTGGCGGCTGAGCGAGGTCAGGTATGTTACACTGCGCCTTCACGTCTCAAGGGACGAGCGCGGGGTGGCTGGCGGCTGAGCGCGGTCAGGTATGTTACACTGCGCCTTCACGTCTCATAGAGCAGGCACGGGGTGGCTGGCGGCTGAACGCGGTCAGGTACGTTACACTGCACCTTCATGTCTCACGGGGCAGGCACGGGGTGGCTGACGGCTGAGCGCAATCGGGTATGTTACCACACACCTTCACGTGTCACAGGGTGTGGATGGGCGTGGGGGTGGCTGAGCGTGCACGGGTACGTTACACTGCTCCTTCACGTCTCACCGCATGGGCGCGGGGTGGCTGGTGGCCGAGTGCAGTCAGGTGCGTTACACTGCACCTTCACCTTTCACGAGGCAGGCATGGGGACGGAGGACGGTTGAGCGCGGCCGGGAACGTTACACTGCACCTTCACCTCGGGGGGCAGCTTGGGGAAGTTCAGTTGTTCTCCAGTTAGTTTTACTGAATCTTTGCTAACCGGCCTTGATTGCTTTGCCACAGACAGTAGCTGCAGTAATTGAAACGTAAAGAGACACTAATGGTTTTATATCTAGGATTTGTGTTGATTTAGATTTCAGGCTTTGTGAGCTCTGCTGATCTGTGGGTGGAGTGCATTAGGTGCATTATGATCAAGCAACTTTATTAACAGGTCTGTAAAATGCACACACACTGAGCGCACTCTGCTAATTTTTAGGGGAAGTAGCTTTGTCTTTGGGGAGGGGGAGCATATAAAGGCCTTGCTTCGGTGTGTACTCGGCATCTCTGTGCCTGTTTCTCACAGGCG
>JAODKC010000045.1:14708959-14722665 GCA_026777985.1 Mormyrops attenuatus
CCCGAAAGCTCCACTGCAATGCCCTTCTCCAGTGACTCACCTTGTCCCAAAAGCTCCACTGCAATGCCTTTCTCCAGTGACTCACCTTGTCCCGAAAGCTCCACTGCAATGCCCTTCTCCAGTGACTCACCTTGTCCCAAAAGCTCCACTGCAATGCCTTTCTCCAGCTCCAAAATTCCCTTCTTGTACCACTGAACTGCTTGCTCCTTTTGACCTGGAAGAATGACAAACAGGTTAAGACTTTTCAAATGAGGATGCAGGATGCGTTCATTTTCAGCTTGAGGAAATTCTACTCTTGGACAAAAAAAGATGAAAGCTTAAGCTTGCTGTAGAACACTTTATCCTGATAAGTCTGGGATAAACAAATTTATATACACATGGTTTCTAGTCCATCTCACACATCCTTCCAGCTGCTCACATATTGCATTGATCCCCAGTTTCTACCAGTTCATCCATGTCTAGATTAATGCTTCATAAGCAGTGAGGTCTACTGGAGTGTTATGCACCGTTTTAATACGCTTTCAAGAACATTAAAAGCTGTGATTAGCATAATTCAGATTTACGACAAGAAGCCGGATAAAGATCTATGAACATCTTTGTGTATAGATCTTTGTTCATAGATCCTTCATGTAGATGCATGAGGACCATCTTCACACACTGAATCTGCATTCAACCTGGCTTTCCAGACCAGGGTGAAAGGTTTTCCACTTTGTCTTGCCCCGTTTACACATCTCTGCTTTCCTTTACAGCCAGGAGGATAAGCCTTTAATTTAGGGGGTCCCAACCCCCTCAGCACACGGCCAGTATTGCACTGGGCTACTGAACGCTGGGGGTTGGTTAGCTTCCAGAATTAAATGATTTTTACTACGATCCTTCACATTCAAGCGTTCTGTTCGCATCTGAAAAAAATGGAGAAGATTAAACAAACAAAGATGAAATAAAATCTTGGTCTGGATTTATACTCTCTGGACCTGAACTCTCAACCTCAGCTAAACAACCACAAGTCAAACACACAGTCAGCATCCATGTCATTCTGGTGGACCTAGAAACTGCAAAAGGTCAGCCAACAAGGAGAGTCTGTGACATCACAGTACTTCTGTCACTGAACATCAGTGTTAATTTCTCGACAAAATTTGTGTCATAGTTATCGTCAACGACCTTTGTTTTCAGACTAAAACGAGACGATAACTAAATAAAAATGATCTCGCGAGGCCTAAGACTATGACGACGTGTACTGACGCTTTCGTCCAGATGAAAATGTTCGCCAGAGACCATATCCAATCAGAACTAATGTAGTTCGCATAAGGCAGGGGTATTCAACTAAAATTTAAAGAGGTCCAGTTAGAGAAAATTTCTTGAAGCAAAGGTCCGGAAGTTCATACTGTCTGCCTATTTAGTGTGATATATATTTCAGTAGCCTATTAGTTGTTTCAACATTGCATGTAATCAATACCTGGCTGTCAAATCAAATGAATTCAGTACAATTCAAAAACTTTGACAATATTGTTACATGACATAGAACTGAACATACATGTATGACTGCCGACGTGTATAATGTTCTCATCTACTAAATGAAAGAATGGCTGCATTTCAAAATAAGAGAAAATAAAATGTGAAAACTGTGCACATTTAAATAAAGTGCTTAAGTTAAGCCATAAAACCCTAATACGGTCGTGTTTATGTCATATATTTTAGTGTTCATGGATTTAAGTATTGGTTTTGATAATCCCACACCGGTAATAAAATTAAAGTCTTGTTTTAATATGAATGCAAACAAACTTATCACTTTAAAGTCGCTGTTAAGAGTAGGATATGGGCGGTCTTATTATTTCGAAAATAATATGTGACGTTATGTTTCTCATATTCATTTCATATTTGTCGGAGTAACAACGCAAGTGAAATGACAAGCCGGTTGAGACGAAAACAGTGCATTTTACTTTTCATTTCATATAAAACGCGGGTTTGCCAACTTCAGCCAGCTGGCTGGAGTGAGATTTTCAATTCCAGATGTCTGCACACATATGTAATATGTAATGTGTATTACCTTGTAAATAGTCTGCTTTTGTATTTAACCGTGCAAATACACTTTTGACGTAGCTAATTTTAGGTTTATATGCTTGAGATTAGGTTCAGATGCTTGAGATTTGGCAACCGAGTTGATTTGTATAACAAATAACATTACTTTATACCATTTGTTAAAGAGCAGAAACTTCAACGAAGATGAAAATCACCAATAAACTACGTCTAGAAATATTTATTTTAATATTTCTATTTTAACATTCAGAGAGAGCAGGCCTGCTGGCATTACAGCCTATGCATTTTTTCTTTTGAAGTGATTTTATTTTTGCACTAATGGCACTACTGATTTTACAGTACTCAGTTTCCAGGTAAATAAATATAAAAGTTTGTGTTTCAAATAGGAGAGAAACGTGTGTGTGTACTGCACAGTCAGACCTTATTACCATTCCTTAACATTGGTTTCATTTAATCTTCGCGAACATAATGACTTTCAGAAATCGAAGGGAAACTTTAAACATTACACTTTGCACTTTAAATTTTAGTCGACTAAATCAACTGTTGTTTTAGTCGACTGTAATCTTATGATATTTAGTCAACTTAAAACTAGACCAAAACTAAAATAAAATTTAGATGACTAAAATATTATTTAATTTCAGTCATAATTTAATCAAAAGACTATGACTAAAACTAAAAAATTTGCTGTCAAAATTGATACTGCTGAACATGAAACAAAGACTTTAATCCTTTGAATTTAATCCTGCCAAAGAAAGACTGACTTTCTGCACAAAGGCAGGTAACAGGGAGTCTAATCTATATAGCTTTTTCTGCAGTAGGGGAAAAAACTCACACAGGGCAGGCCAATCTTATTTTCATACACTTCTAATGCATTTCCTGGGCTACGCTTCTCTTCAAGCAAATGGTGCATAGAAAAAACAAACAGTACAGAAACTGAATTTTCAAATTTTCCAAGAACTGACTGAGTATAACCGAGACAACAGCCAGTATAAGACGCTCATGTGACCCCTAGCCGAGACCTAACCACCCTGTTTTGGTATCTCAGCATGCCAGCCAGCCTTCGCACCATGTGAATGTCTGCTGCCATGGGAAGGTTCCTTCCTCTAGGCAAAAATAAATCAAATTTATATATCAGCACTGGGAATAACCGGAAATGATTCTCAATGCGGAACAATTGCATCATCGGACATACCACCTTCTCTGTGTGTTCAGCAGTTTAAAAGAAAATTCAGAATGTGAAATAATGACAAAGCGCAAATTCACTTCAGGCAATAAGACAGCGTGAGAAAGGCAGATGGGCCACAAGAGCCCTTTCTGCAGGGTTTTCTCCGCCAGAATTATACAAATAAACATAATAATGTCCATCCCAAGTACAAGGTCACAGCTCTAAAGGTTATTTAAAATAATTTAAATTGACGCCCAGTGTTTCCAATTTGCCAACAAATGACCCAATGGACACAGGACAAATGGGGCACAGAAACTTTGTTACGAGTGGATATTTAGACATCCAGAAATGACACAAAACCTATGAGGCATGCTGTGCTGGGCTTGCAAGTTATGGCAAATATTCTGCACCAACTGAGGCAATTTTCTGCTCAAAGAACAGATGAATATTAAAAACCTAAATGTATCACATTAACTGTGATGGTGTCAGACACAAGGAGCTAAGGATTATCTTCGATCTAATGGAAACTCATCAGTAGGGCATGGATTAATTTCCCCTTTTGGATAGCAACTTCGGGGGGGGGGGGGGGGGGTTCTCATAAGAATGCAGCAAACAGAAAATGCAGGAGGAAGACAAATTTGTCTTCTTCATTAGCAACTTTTTCTAAGGATGGAGAAAGTACAGACCGAGCTCAGCCGTCTCGTGGGAAATTGTTACGGAAATCGTTAATCCCACACTTATCTGACCAAGTCTCTACACGGGCCAAATGAGGTGTGGAACAGGAAACATGCACAGCATAAAGCCAGATTAAGTACGTGGTTACTCGACAGGAGTAACAGGACACAGGGACATGCATTCTGCCTGCACTTCGCCATGCCTCAGCGGGACGAGATATTCCTTTCTGATGTGTTTTTCCCTTGCTTTTAGTAACAGAAGAAACCAGTAAAGTCACTTTAAAACCCAGCACAGGAGTACTTGTGTGACATGCACGACTATCCCAGAGCACCCTGGCTTCCCCATCAGGTTTCGGGAAGGAATAACAGGAGAAGTGAAACTGCATTCAACATCGCGATTATAGTGCGCAAAATGATCACGGTATTATTAAAACGTGCAGAAAATGTTCAGGAAGTAGAGATACACAGACTGCAATAATTTCACATTTAACTGGCTTTATATTGGAAACTACAAATAGAATTAGCAGCACTAGAGCACTTTTCGCTTTAATGAACATTAAAATCGCATAGGCAATACTTATCTAAACACAGGAAATCCATATCAAATGCGCATTAACATTCAAAATCTCCATAACGCTGTTACTGCCTTCCACCATGTTTTCTCTGACACAAAATAAACGAACGTTGCCTGAGCACCTGCTTCTGGGAGACTGTTTCTAACTTCGATTGATGCTGGACAGTATTTAACTTGAGTTTTTCCAAAGCGTGATTGGTAAACAGCCATGGTTTTAATGATAATTGAAATTTGAAATGGTAATGTTATCCATCTGGAATTTTACCATGGTTCACCATGAAACTGATAACCTTTTCATCCCCAAGTAGGACAATGGATAACTCTTCAATCCTCATGGTGCGGTCATCATTTGTTTGACCGTGGCTGTCAATTCATAATGCTGCACTGGCAGATCTGAGATTATACAGGCAATTCCACTCAAGAATATTACTTAATGCAGCAGCAAAAAATGTAATGTAAACTACTTTACTACATTATATTACTAATGTAAACATAGGAGGTCACTAATCAGCCCTTAAACCCTCACACCTCAATTTCATTGGCCAGCAGCTGCACACTGGCCCCTCCCCCTTTCCCATCAGCACACCTCAGCCCATTTCCAGCGACCGCGTTGCCCCCAAAAATCGACCGTGCTGTCAGACTCCCCGCTGCCGTTCGCCTACACCCCTTCTGCATTATTAATCAGGCCAATGATTGCGATCAGGCAGCAGAGTCCTAAACAAAAACTACAGTATAATGCCGACGGAATAAAGTCACCGGCTTTACTCAAGACTGATTCATTTGATAATTAAGGATACAACTAAGGTTGGAAAAAAGACAACCTCCACATAACTTATTATTAAACCCCTTGTAAAAATAACATGCTGGTCTTTTAATGTCAGTTACAGCAGAACTAAAGATATCCAGCGAAAAGGAAACTTTAGTGCTTCGACAAGCTGCCAATTACAGCAAGTTGTTTAACACTCATTCTGCTAAATCTCACTTTAAATGGTAACATCCAGCTAATGCTTTATTATTAAAAGACTGGCTACACTGCTTGTTTACTTGGCACAACATATACACCCTGTAGAATGATGTAATGACTTCCATTCTATTATAAACATAAAGTCATATCAGAGTCACAATCCCTCCAGCCCCCAAACTCTACAAGCAGGTTAGTCACTTATAGGGTTTCAGAAACACACACACACACACACTTTATGCTTGCCCTCGAAATCAAGATCTGAGAATTAAATGGCTTTCGGCTCTTACCCCATGGTTTCCACTGTGTTTTACAGGAGCATTAAAGTTCCCTACTATAGTCCAATAGCAGGTTTAAGAAACTTAATAGCAATGCAAGCGCAACTATTAAATTAAAATACATAAAATGTTTTTATTGCTGAAAACAAGCATGTATTGTGATTTAAGTATGAAATGTAAAAACGGAGTCAAGGACATTGGACAGCTGCAGAATATTTGAACATAAAAGGAAAATGAAAAAACTGAAAAGAATAAGGAGTCATACTAGCCGTTTGTAAAATTCAAGGATGATATGCGTTAAATACGACATCAAGAATTTAATATAAAATTAGATTTCGATTTTGTGGCAGTCTAATTTTTGAATGGACTGGATTTCGACTCATCAAACAAACATGTATACACCTGTTGACAAGCGATTTAGAATCAGCCATTCATGCTGATCAAGGACCGAAAACTTGTGTCACTAACCCAGATTTCTAAACACACGCGGCAAAACAGTAGAAGGCAGAAAACAAGCATGCAGAATTGTTGTCTTTGTGCATCATCACTGTATTTCGTACAGATTCAAGGAGGGCATGGACACGACAATAAGAGGGCACTTACCCATGTAGGGTACATACGATTAATCTGACAGCATGAAAACACCCGTACAAATCACTCAAACATGTAATCAACACGCTAATACTGTCGAGTATTTTTACACAAGCTTAGACGGCTGACAGTGTGTTGTGAAAATGGTCCTTTAAACAATAGACAAAAGAAAAATGCGGCTACAGCAGTTATCAGATAACAGTAGATCATCGCTTTTAATCTATATCTCTATTAGTGTTGGAAAAATATGATGCGTAAACAGATGGCAATGTCACCACCACCCCCATCATCATCATCATCATCATCATCGGAAGGCGATGCTGCTCACCCTTGTCATCCTCGTCGATCCTTAAAGCCACAGAGATGTACTCGAAGGCCTGCTTGTGGTGGCCGCGGATCTGCTCGCCGCAGTCCTCCGTTTCCTTGCCGGCGTGCTGCTCAGGCAGCTTGGCCCTGGTCGCCATGACTCGGGACAGGCGCTCGCACACCCAGGCGAATAACAGCCCCATGTAGAGGGCCAGGAGGCGCAGCACGGAAAACGCCGCCAGAAGCGGGTACGAGAAGTAGTACAGATTCCTCCCATGCAGGGACACCTGATCGGAGCCGGTGCCTTCTAACGGTGCGCTGGGGCCGCCTGAACCCTTCTTCTTTCTGCCTCTTCCACCCGGAGAATTCATTCACCTGACTCGATGCCGCCTCCATAACATGTTACATGGCAGTTTCATGGGACTGGGCGTCGCTTCGCTCCCAGCAGCGGGCCCCTCACAAAAAGCTATATTATCCCAAAGCCAAACGAAAAGGGGTGTGGCCGGGATCCTGGATCAGATGTCATGCTCCCGTTCATTGGTTATAAAACGAGTAGGCGGAGATACGGAGAACTACAGACTCAGTACGCATGCCCACATTTTAGTCCAATAAAACTTGATTTGCTAAAGAGGGCGCTTCCGTAACTCTATAATTGAAAAACAGAAACATATCAGTTTAGTGCGTAATTTAAGTAAAATATAACAAGGCATTCGTGAATATTTTAGTCATTTTGTTTGTTCAGTGCATTTTATTAACCAAAAAGGCATTGAATAAACATGATAGCAGGTGTTAATTCTTTATAGCGTGCCAATCACAACGTCAGTTATACATTTTCATATACCACCTATAATAATTAAACTATTCTGTCTTTAAACTTAATGCTAGTATCTGCCAGCAGTTTTTGATTTTTGGGTTTCCAAATTAATCGATTGGGATCATTATCGACCAATGTCATGTTAAATTAAAATCAGAGTTGTCCCATAGCGTGAATGAGTGGTTTCCTTCTGTGCTACTGTTTAAAAACACCGCACCTATTATTAAATTCATATATAGCATTTTGGTAAAGAAAGTAAATTTACATGAAAAACCTTCAGAACAATCTATCAATCAGAATAACTGGCTTTTGTAAAAGTAAGTGCACTGAAGATTAAAAGAAGCCTGCGAAACTACACCGTCCAGTAGCGAAAAGCTTCCGGGTTCTCATCCACAGCCAATCGGGAAGCGCCTTCTCAAATTCTAGTTCTGATTGGTCTACCGCGTCCGTGTGTGATCGTTAGAAATCGACAACAAATATGGCGGACGGTGAGTGGTTTTTCTGTAACGTTTAATATACGTTACCAAAGTTTCGAAGACTAACAATGAGAGGAAATGCTATTTGGTAAGGTAGCAACGTTTACTTCGCCTCAGAAAAAATACTCACGTGTCGCAGTTTTCGTGGGTAATTTCGTACTTATTGTGCACCTCGTTTCTTTCCTGAAAAAAAAAAAAAACGTAGCCAAGACAGAAAAGAATCCGTCACTAGGACGACCGTACGTTGTGGTGTCCCTTATTTTAACGGACTAATGTCTGCTCATTTGTTATGTAGTGTGTTATAGTTTGTGGAGGTATTAGTAATAGTAACAAACTTTGAAATCAGTCGTCCGGTATGTCTTCTGTCGACCTGTCTAGTGGGGATGACCTGCGGGTGTCGGTGATGAATGGTATCAATTAAACATGTACGATGCTTGTGTAATAACACCTTTCAAGTATGCAACATCACAACAGGCAATTACAAAAGGTCTTCGGTTCAAACGTATAATACTGAACGTCAGAATTAGTCCAATAGACATGATAATAAAGTGCCGCAACAATTTTAATATTAAGTCTGCTGGCATTGATTAGTTAGACGGTTTGAGTAAAAGCATTCAGTAAAGTAGTCGTTAATGAGGTGTTTATTAGGGCTGCGCGATATCACATCGCGATTTGTGAAATTTCCGCGAGTAATATCACCATATTTATAAAGCAAAATGGGATGAAATTACGCCAAATGAACTATAGCCAATTGGACTTAATGCTTATTAAGTTTGTTATTACGTACCAAAGAACGTGTCGTCTAAGTGTTGCCACGAACTGTCAACAAGCAGCGCCGACAAAATGCAATGCCATGCGATTATTGCACATGCGTACGATATACCACGCAGCCCAAATTGTTTTTAAATGTGGTTAAGGTATATTAAGCAAGCTTTACACTCCAGAAGAATGTATATGCATATCTGTATATTTAAGTTAATTTATCCTCCTAGATCACACTGATGCCGAACAGAGCATGGAGGGTCACACACCTGTAAGTAATGAGAGATCATTTATTTATTCACAAAGCTGTGCTTTATATATATATATCGAGAATCACTGGTTTTGCAGCTCTCTCTAAAATATCTTATCTTTTAAAGGTGGTAGAAAACCCACATGCAGAATACGGTCTTACGGAAAATGTACAGGTACAGAATACTCAGTTGTTTTCACCGTGCAATCAGGACACCCCCGTGTTAGTGTCAGTTAGTTTTTTTGTTTTGTTCTGTTTGTTTGTTTCTTTAGAGGATAGCAGAGAATGAGAAATCCAATGCAGAGAAGGCTTCAAAACAGAAGGTGGACCTGCAGTCGCTTCCTACGCGGGCGTATTTGGACCAGACTGTTGTGCCAATTCTTCTACAGGGCCTTTCAGTCCTTGCTAAAGAAAGGTAATTTTCTGTAGATATTTGAGATTTCATTTTCATGTTAACTAAAATTTTAATATATAAATACATTCACAAAGATAATGGAACCCTGTTGCCCAGAAACATTACAAAGATAAATGCCAATACAAGAGTCTCACTCCAAAGAAAATGAATAAAAAACTTCTTACCTCCTGTGCGGTACTGGACACTTTCATGTTGACTTTTTAAAATCTATTCTTCTGTTTTTCCATAGACCTCCAAACCCCATTGAGTATTTAGCAGCTTATCTCCTCAAGAACAAGTCACAGTTCGAAGATCGAAATTGACTTCAGTGAAGGCAACCGAAAAGCTCGAGTTGCTATGTTTTTTTTTTTCCTTTCTTGTTCTTTTTTTAAGACCCATTACTTTTTCTGTTAATGTGACTGCTCACTGTACAGTTCTTTTAAAACAGTAATAAAGTAGATGCTATATGGGCAAGTTACTTTTGTTCATAGTTATGCACAGAAATGCTAAGACGTGATCCTGCAGTTTGCGCTCTAGTAACAACATATGTTTAGTATTGAAATCAGTGTTTCAATGTCAAGTGGATAAGCAGAGAAGTAGTTTGTTTTGAATACTGGGAGTATTCTTGATAAAATTATCTTGGAATTACAAGCCTGTTTTTTCTAGTTGATTTAATCTCATCATTTAGGTATTGAATGCTATCCTACTAACTTGCATGTAATTCAGTAATTTTAATAGATACTTAATTGTACCAAAAAGTTCATCTACGTGGAGATTCTTGGGCATTCACATATCCCATCTTACTCACCTTTTATACACATGCATACAGGTGAGTGTGAAGCTTGGAGTCAGGTTAAGGGCCTTCCACATTGTCCCAGTACAGATATGACAATTTGGCTGGCCATGAGATTCAAACCAATGACCTTACAGGGACTGTCATAGCCTCTGAACCCATCCCTTAACATGGTTGTGCTGAATGCCATGGAACCTAATGATGTTGATTTTTGACAGTTTTTCCCCACAACAATATGAATATCAAAACAAATGTTCTTGACTGAAATTATCCTTTATTTGCCATTGGTACAAGTGCGTTGGGCTGTGTCTCTTTGCCTACCCCTTTTTCTTTCCATGAGATACACACACACATGGAGGTAAGAGCAAGTGGGGGGGTTACTGTGCAGGGCTGGCCACCCCTGGAGTAGGGGGACTTGCTCAGGGGCCAGTGGATATGTAACTATTCTGCTGAGGCTGGGGCTTGAATTGGTGACCACCTGATCACAGGCACAGAGGCTTTGCCTGCTCAGCCACACACTGGCCCCTGGTGGTTAGTGAATTAAAAATTAAATGAATAAAAACACAGAATGTATTAATATTGTATTTCATGTAGCACAGTTTATTTAACAGTCTGTATTGTGCATGAATATGAACCATCATAAGGAAAGGACACAAGGTGACTATTTACTTTTCAAATAACTACATCTTAAAACATTGGGAAGTTGCTGAATTTGTAAGTGTGAATTCTCTTTTAGTTGAGAAGTGGCTAATGTAAACCAATGTTTCTCTAACCAGTTCTTATCTATTAGAAGTCAACACGAGTGGCTTTCCTGAAGACTTCTAGCAAAAGAATTCTGTTTGGGTTGCTAAGAATATCTAATGTGATGAGAACCTAAAAGGCCTTTTAAGCGAATGTATAAAAGTATTGGAACAGCGAGGCTTTTATTTTTGCTATACACTGAAAACATTTGGGTTTGACATCAAAAGATGAATATGAGACAAGAGATCAGTAATTCAGCTTTTATTTTCAGGTATTTACATATAGATATGTTGAACAACTTGGAAGATATCATTGTATCAAATTTTTAGGTGAGCAAAATTATTGGAACATGTGACTGACATGTTTTTTGTTGCACAGGTGTATTCAATTACACTGATTCCTCAAAAAACACATAGCACAGAATATCTACTGTCAGTTTCAGCTCTGGGCTTTGCCTGTGCAGACTGCATTCATAGTTAAAAAGGAGAAAAGCAAGCAATTTTGAAACTGTGAGAAGATGGAAAATTCATCAAAACCATCGCACAAACATTGAGCATAGCCACTACAAGTATTTGGAATGTCCTGAAGAGGAAAGAAATCACTGGTGTACTGAGCAACAGACCATGGAAAACATCAGCAGTTGATGACAGAAACGTTGTAAAGAGAAACCCTAAAATAACTGTCAGTGACATCAGCAATCGCCTCCAGAGGGCAGGAGT
This sequence comes from Mormyrops attenuatus, assembly GCA_026777985.1. Classification (NCBI taxonomy): domain Eukaryota; kingdom Metazoa; phylum Chordata; class Actinopteri; order Osteoglossiformes; family Mormyridae; genus Mormyrops; species Mormyrops attenuatus. The sequence continues at coordinate 14,720,492 of JAODKC010000045.1, forward strand.
GAAGGTAACACAATCCACTGTTCGCAGAATACTTCAGGAACAAAATTACAGAGGCTACACTAGAAGATGCAAACCATTTATTAACAATAAGAATAGGAAGACAGGATTGGAATTTGCCAAAGGGTACAGAGACAAGACTCAAACATTCTGGGAGAAAGTTTTATCGACTGATGAGACTAAGACATCTTCTCATGATCCCAAACGCACAAGCTCTTCTGTGAAACATGGTGGAGGTAAGAAAATGTTGAGTATTACAAGCACGACAAAGTATTGTCAAAACATTATGGAAAAACAGCATGCCGATATGCAGAAACAAATGCGCAAATAAGAATGCACATTTATCAAAACTCTACATCAACAAATTTTGCGAAACATCGAAAAAAGACAGTCAGTCCAACACTTTTTACTCTTTAAGTTAATAAAAGAGTAAAAGGGAGTATGACCACCTATCCCGGCAGTTTGTTTTTTGCCGCTGCCTTATACGTCCGAGACATACACTTGTCAAATTCTCCGCAAACCAAATAATCGGAAAATGCTTCAGTCTTCCAATCAAATAAGCCTTACGTAATTCATTGCACAGCTCAAAGTCACGCCCCTACCTGCCTAAAGCCTGCAGCCAATAGGAGCAACGCGATGGATTTCTGCCCAATGAAAGCTCTGCTAAAATGACGACGGCAGCCGAATTATGCCAAACTACGTCCGGTCAGCAGCCTGGTACATTACTAGGGAGAGCGACCAGACCGGTGCTGGCTTTTGTTCTTTTGCGAACTGTCAGCTTTGCCGTCTGCCTGCTTAATCTTCGGGGTGCTTCCCCCCCCCCTTTCCTGTACATTGTTTTTTCTTAATCTAGTTGCTCCGTGAGTTTTAGTTTTATATATCGCTCTCTTGATTTCCATTTCACTCTAAACAGCACCGTTTGCAGCACACTCCCTTTTAACTACTTGTTAGTGTCCGATGAACTAGTGTCTTCCCGTCTTTTTCCGTGCTGGTACTCCTTTCTTGTCCTTTTTTTTAATGATAAGGCGCTAACTGGACCAAGATAGGCGGCTCGGGCGCTAAGATGTCGAATCGAGCGGTGTGCAGAGAAGCGAGTCACGCCGGCAGCTGGTACACCGCCGCAGGTAAAGGGCTGCCTGGGCATGGCTCGGCTGGGGGAGTCCGGTCACTTTTCGGTGGGGTGGCCCTGCTTCCGGTCGGGTGGGGGGTTTGTAAACACGGGGATGGCTTGGGGGGGCTGGCCGGGGCCGTGCGTTTGAAGGGTCACCGTCGGGCGTTAAATGACGGCCGAACTTACTTTAGGGTCTTTGGGTCGGAGCCGCCGCGGCTTCCGTGCTGTCACGGCATTTCTCTCCCTTTCAAAGCCAGTATTTGTCGCTCGTTTTTCTTCCTGACAGGCCGCCCCTCTTCTTTTGTGGGAACAGCTAGCTAGCCGCTCTCGGCTACCACTTTGCTACTCGGTAGTCGGTCATTTAGTACAACAAAAAAAATGTAAACTGCCACCGGGGGACTTTGGGCTGAGTTTGGCGGAACATTTCGTCCGTCGGCGGGCTGCTCTTTGGCTTCGACGAGCCCAGCGTCCCCTGTCTTTATGTGCATTTTGTTCACCGTTAAAGCCCACAGGGGCTAGCTAGCCGGCTCGGAAGTGTTAGCCGACAGCGCTAGCAGGTAACGGAATAGTGTGAGCGGGGCGGCTATTAGCGCGCTAGCATGCTAACGCGGCACACAAACGGTGTCAACCCGTCTAATTTGGTTTTTAACCCCCCCCCCCGAGCTGATTCAGCACTTTTCTTTTTCGCCCAGCTAACTGAAAGACTTCAGTTACAACAAAAGACGGTCATACCCCCCCCCTTCCCTCCCATGTGCGGGGCTGGGCGGCGTGTAATTGGACCGGATCTCAGTGTCACGCTGCTGCGGAGTCCGGTCCAAGTCCGCGGTGCTGCTTGAGTGCGGGGATTAAAGAGGAAACGGCTGCGTGTTCTGCTGCGAGTGGGTCAGGGCTCAGACGTGCTCTGCAGGGTAGCACCAAGCATGCGAAAACGTCCATAAACATCTCGGATTGTCTTAAATGTGCAATCAGGGTGTACTTATTAAGCTGGGAGGTGTAAGTTAAAGTGCATGCTATTAAAACGGCCCCATAAAGCTTTGGTAACTGGAAGTTTTAGTAGTCATATATA
>JAODKC010000045.1:14723981-14735924 GCA_026777985.1 Mormyrops attenuatus
CCCCCCCCCCCCCCCCCCCCCCCCCCCCCCCCCCCCCCCCCCCCCCCCCCCCCCCCCCCCCCCCCCCCCACAATATCACCCTGTTTTATTTTTAACCCATTTCTGTTTCTCTGTAATATGCTACCGCTTTAAGAATGTGGTTGAATGCAAAGTCCTTTGGCCTCATGTGGCCAGTCCTTTTTTAACCGTGTTCTGAGTGTTCATTACATGCCAGCGCAGGTGCCATCTCTGACTGGTGCAGCATGACTTGATATGAAAAGCTGCCAGGTCTTAAAGCTGTAGACTGTCACTTGTTAAATATCTTATTCTAACATTTGTGCCTGTGATATCAGAATTGCACTGGGTCATTATCTGTTTAATCATTCTGCCCCTGAAGACAGGTGTGTTTTTTTACATTTTTTTTCCCTTCCCTTCTCTCTCACTTGTGGTGTATTCTGAACACGAGATTATCCACAATCAACGCAAACTAATATTTGTCCTGCAGTGTGAGTGATAGAGATGTTTCCTGGGGACAGGTCCTTGGTATCATCTGGCTCTGTCATCATTTTAACAGTAGCTGGGGGGAGGCAGAGGGAGTCTCTAACACTGTCGACGGACTGCCCTTCAGAACCTCATGTAAAAGAAAGGTGGCAGATTTACTGCTGTGCCCTGTTAAATCAAACCATGTCTGGTTTCATTTGTTTTTAACACTTTCAGTCAAGGTCAGACTACCAGTCCTCCAGTGCAGATTAAGATTCATTTCTTGTAATGTTACAAACCATCTGTCATGTAACAGGCAGGTAGACTGCTGCTGATAAGACTGTAATCGCTCAAGATCTTGTCCTATTGATGCAGCTAAGTGGAACTGTAGGGCGCTCTATTATTATCCTTTTTAGCCACCCCCACCCCCTTTAGACTGTTTAAAGAAAATGGTAATGTAATCAGCCTTTGGCCTGATGTACTTAAAAATACAGTCTCATATAGTCTGTTTTCTCTGTTTAATGACTTTCCTCTGTCTCCTCAGGGTCCCAGCTGAATGCACAACTAGAAGGCTGGCTTTCTCAAGTGCAATCCACGATAAAGCCCGCCAGAGCAATCATTGCACCGTAAGACACAACCTTATAGCTGTGATGCCAGGCCTGTACACCTCTGGAATGACAAATCAGATGAAACATATTTCAGGGCAAGAACGCGCCAGAGTTATGTTGAACTTGGCACTTATCAATAATGAAGACAGACTGATACTTTTATGTAGGGCTTGTTGGATGCATTACATTAGCTTTATGGCAGCTGTAGATCAGTGTCTTCTGTGTTGACACATGCTAAATCTGGGTGTTTTTGTCTTGCAGTCACGCTGGTTATACCTATTGTGGTTCTTGTGCAGCATATGCCTACAAACAGGTGGATCCTTCTGTCACGTGAGTCCTGCCAGGCTTGTATTAAGCCTCATGTTCAAATGGTTCTTTTTTTAACCATCTTAAAAGAATGAATTTTAAGTTGGATTTCAGTCAAGAGTGTTTTATGTATAGTACATCTGTTTTATTGTGTGAAGGACTGCAAATGATGTTTAGTGAAATGGTTTCCCAGCCAGAGACGCTTTAAATGAACTCAGCATGCGGTCCTGTCTGCCTTCCCCGTTATTGTCGAAGGATTTACTTGTAGCCATTATTTTGTTTTCCCCTCTTGTGAAATCATAAATGCTGTGTGCCTCAGGTACAGCTTATGTCCTAATCAAACGTCAGTGTTTACTAACCCCCTGATAGTGAGGAAGAATAAACTCCATTTAAACACCCCAGAGTACAACCCAATGAAAAATGGTCCTTTTACTGGTATGTAGAGCATAAAAATGTGGTTATTTCACTGCTGATTTGATTTCACAGTGTGAGTGCTCCAATATCCCCTGCCGATATCTCCAGATGTTAGTTATTTTGTTTTTTCATTGCCTGATTCTCCTGCGCAATACACTTGTATCCATTTAAGATGTACAGTCAGTGGCTGCTCAGAATGGAGTGTTTAGTATTTCGGAGTATGGCAGCCCCTCACTTAGGGGACTCTTAACTTAACTTGTAAGATCAGAAGAACCAACTCCTGGTCAGGGGTCCACTTGTCCCCCAAGAAGCTTCTTGAGCGGGCTGACACTGAGCCATCCCCCTGCAGACGAAGGGTGTTCATCCTGGGACCCTCGCACCACGTCCCCCTGTCCCGATGTGCACTGTCCCCCGCTGAGATCTACAGGACGCCGCTGTACGACCTGAAGATCGATCAGAAAGGTAGGAGATTCACACCAGCTCTTATGAACACATTTATAAATGCAGGAAGCTTAACGAAAATGAATCGCATCAGAAATGTTTTAAGTCCAAACAGGGGGTTCAGGAGGGATTGCAGGGCCTGTGAATGATGGCAAGTTAAAGTTTGAGCATAAGGGAATGTGAGAATGCCAGGCTCCTTGTGCTGGAGATGAATCGCAGCTTTATCTAGGCCTGCAGCACTGGGTGTTCTCTCCCGGCTAATGGGCCCGGCGCATGAACCCCCTCCCGCATTATGGCCGCTGGCCGCGTGCCTTCTCTCTCCCCCCACCCCCCTTGCAGTTTATGCCGACCTCTGGAAAACGGGGATGTTCGAAAGGATGAGTCTGCAAACGGACGAGGACGAGCATAGCATCGAGATGCATCTGCCTTATACCGCGAAAGCCATGGAGAGGTGAGTATTTTGATGACGAGGGTGCGGTAGGTCCTGCCAGAGACATTAGAACAGGGCTCTTCAAATCTGGACCTCGAATCCAAATCCAGGCCTTGTTTTCAGTTCTCCCAGGCAATAACCCAGCATTAAAAGTTCAGAGAACGTTTGTCGTGATGCCCCCCCCCCCCCACAGCTACATATTATTCAAAAAAGCGAGTCATTCAGTCATTCTTCAATCTGACACCAGTTCCACTCGTTTAGTTTATGCTGAGGCCAGCCTAATAAGTCCCCGCGATAAATAGATCTGCCGGTGTGCTGGCTGGAAATCGTCCCCCCCCCCCCCCCTTCTGATGGGGCTGCATTCAGCCGAAATCACTTCCTCTGGCACTGATCACTCTTCTGTCCCCTCCCTCCACCAGCCCCTCCCCGCTGGCTTTTCTCATTTTATTTCATTTCATTTTTTTGTGTACTGCAGCCATAAAGACGAGTTTGCCATCGTTCCCGTGCTCGTGGGCGCCCTTAGCGAGTCGAAGGAGCAGGAGTATGGGAAGCTGCTCAGTAAATACCTGGCCGACCCATCCAACCTCTTCGTGATCTCGTCGGATTTCTGTCACTGGGGTGAGTTTTGACATTGGAGCCAGCTCGCAGAGGTCCTTAAGTCTCACGGACAGTGTGCCAACCTGACGTCGTGTGACATGCCTTGATGAAAGATCACAAATAAATACGGTTCTTGTTTTGTAAGCAGCTGTCAGTTAGCATTTGTTTTCAAAAGGTTATTTGTTAGTGTTTCACATGTACAGCATGCAGGTCTTCAGGTCTGTTATACAAATTTTCTGAGTACCGTTGAGTTTCACATAAATGAAGTGGAAATGAGCTGTAGAGGTGATATTCAGCGGATACGTATCGTCCTTGTGGGTGCGGTGCATCATGAGTGCTCCTTTTCTCTCTGATCCCGTTCCTTCCTAAAGGGCAGCGGTTCCGCTACACGTATTACGACGAGTCCCAGGGTGAAATCTACAGATCCATCGAGCACCTTGACAAAATGGTGAGCAGCCCTCCCTTCTGCACACGCGTGTGGTCCTGTGGGAATGCCGGATGGTCGTGCATCATTTTCCTTGCCAGCTGTTTTTCTGGAAGGCAGATGCAAACTAGCATTGGGTTTGTACAACTGCACCGTAATAAGATTGCCTTTTTTACATGAAAAGGCAGCATTGAAATTTCACTCAAACCGTCGCAGCTAGCGTGCCTTAAGCTCATATCATGGCTGAATGTCAGCGGTCTGCTTCCACATATGGTATAGCCATGAGTCAGGCACGCTCTGCTTCCCCTTGAGTGTCTTGGTTACTTCAGAGATGTGACTTTGAATATGCCTGTCTCTCAGTTTGGCACTAGGCCTTCATAAACTGCAAATAACGCCTGCCTGTTTGCATAGATGACTGCTGTGGCTTTCGGAGCATAGAGTCCTGGCTGTGTCTCAGTGGGCTGGAGAACGTCTGTCTGAGTTTGCTGGTTCCCTTCCTTGCGAACTAAGGCCTGAAACACATCAATCGCCCCTAGCAGTCAATATGAGGAATGACATGGACTGAAAACGTACTAAGCTTTTCCTGCACATTACCAGTCCGTTACCAGTACCAGTACGTTTGTATGTACTGTAAAATGGTCATGAAATTTTTTCAACCAGGAGGTTAGCACTCTGGAAAGTAACACTGCCGATCTTCCTAAGCTAACGGCAGAGCTCCCGGATAAGTGCGGCTGTCTTTCTGGCTCATGACAATCCATCTTGATTTTTACTACAGGTACCTACTTGGGGTACTGAGTCCTCTGATTTGCCTCCATTTTGGAGGAGCTAATCCAAACGGTATTGTCACGGTCCACGGCCTTGATGAGCTTCTGCCATAGTGATGCCCAGGCAAAAGAATTGATAGTAAACCCTGATCATAAGTAGCCTCATACAGGGGTTATTCCTCCAATACCGTTCAGGTTCTTCATGGTACCTGAAGGTTGTTTCCTCTTCCTTTTACCAGGGCATGGGCATCATAGAACAGCTGGACCCTATATCGTTTACTAACTACTTGAAGAAGTACCACAACACTATATGTGGGCGTCACCCTATCGGAGTGCTGCTAAACGTGAGTAACTGTATCGCTGGGATTTCTGACACTGTAAAGGGTTAGTTTCTCCACAGTTGAGCAGAAATGCTTTGAAATACTACTACAAATATGGATTCTGTCAAGAAGGTTATGGATTGAAGCTGTTCTAGAAAGTTAAATGTCCTTTTGTCTCTCTCTCTGTCTCCTCTGTCTCTTTCTCGCTGTCTGTCTCTTGTCTGTGTTGCTCTCCTTGCTGTCTTTCCTTGGGTATGTTTCTCTCTCCATTTTTCTCCTCGTCTCTCTGTCTTTCTGTCTGTCTCGCTGTCATTCTCTTGCTATCTGTCATTCTCTCTCCTTCTCTTTCGCTGTCTTTCTCTCTCCTTATCTGTCCTTATCTCTCTCTCTTTGTCTTGCTGTCTCCCTTTCTCCTTATTGCTCTCTCTCTCGCTGTCCACACACACACCCCTACACCTCCTGTTCCACTGTAGGCTGTGGCTGAGCTGAAGAAGACGGGCATGGACATGAAGTTCTCTTTCCTGAACTACGCCCAGTCCAGCCAGTGCAGGAACTGGCAGGACAGCTCTGTGAGCTACGCTTCAGGCGCCCTCATAGTCTATTGAGAACCCGACACCCCCTCCCCCCCTTTCCTTGGGGAGAAGTAGCAGCTCTGGTCCCCAGTCCCCTGTCCATGGCCTTTACCAACATCCCACCACCCAACTGTTCAGATTGAAGCCCTGGGGCGTCATGAGCTTTAGCTGAGGATGATTGATAGCCTTGGCTTTGAGTTTTGTGTTTGACATTCTGGAGGCAATTTGGATGGTGGGGGGGAGGGGTGGTTAATCATGGAGTCCTTCAGCCTCCATGCTGCCAATGTTCTCTTGAATAAGAAAAAAACAATTAAAAATACGTTTCCTTTATATTTGCACTCCTGTTCTCAGAACTGTGCAGTCATATTTTTTCGAGAGCAAAGCTCTTTTTAGGTTTTAGTGGATGTTAACAGACCGGTTTTAAAAAGGCTTGAAAAGACAATACCGGACAGGAAAGTGAAACACCTTCACGATACAGTAGAAGCCAATGAAAAGTGGTAAAGGTAGCTATCGCCAACGTTGTACAACAGACCCACTGTTGCAGTCGCTTTACCAAGGGCTACAAGCAACCAAGTCTGGTATTCTGCTGTACGATTGATACCAAATACAAAAACTCCTGTTTTTAGACATGAAGTTCCTTTTTAAGGGTGATTTTTATTATTTTTTTTTTTGTTTCATTACCTGTTATGTATTTCATCCCCCATTGACATATGTTACATTTTTAGGTCTAATGTTTTGACCCTATAGCAATTAGTAGCATATTTTAGCACTTGCATTATTATTATTTTTCTATTAAAATGAGCCTATAGTAGTTTTCATCACCTGACTATGAAATTAGCTTTGGGTTGAGTGTACAATGCAGATGGCAGGCTTTGCTAAGGAGTTTTAATAGTTTTAAGAGGTACCCTTTCACTTTGAAGCAACACTGACCTTGAGGTGCTAAGCTTAAAGTAAGCACTTGGTGTGAGGTGCCATTGTGGTGGATATTTCGTTTCTAACCCAATGGGATGTACCTCCTTCTCAATTTGTCTGTTGATGTTCATGTCAAAAGCAAAACTCTCATTAATTGGAAACTCACTGGCTGAACAGTTGTGCCTTGAGTTATTTGGAAAAATTTCAGCCCTCTCTAAATACTTCCATGGCCGCAAAATAGTTTCCCCTTATATATGCCATGCTTTACCTCCCAGTCGCTCTTTCCCATCTTACCGTTACGGCTCTCCATTTTTTTAGGACTCCTGTTATTATTCTTCCCTCAGTCTTGGCTCGGATGAGAACACGTGTCAGCTGTACCAGTTAAATAGCTGGCCAGTTTTGTCTTTCACACAGTACCTGTTGCTGAAGGTTCATGGGAGTTATACTTACACAAAAATGTTCTGAGAGCACAATGAAAAGTGATTGGTTCAGAGAGAACCAATCATATTGTAGAGGAGGTGGATCTAAGAGGCTAGAGGAGACTGAACCAAGACATCTGATTGGCTGGTCCTGCTTTCTGTAGTTGCTTGAACCCACCTCCTGTATAATCTGGTTCAGAAAGAACCAATCACTTTTCATTGTGCTCTCAGAACATTTTTGTCTAAGCAAAACTCCCACAAGTTTACTGAAGAACCCCTTGTTCTGTTTTCATGTGTTTTTGTTTTCGCCATGTTTAAGTGCAGTGGATATGACGGTCGGGAGTTAAAAGTACAGGGCATGTTTGTATGTGAAACTGAAGGGCTCCTCTTTGGAGTTTGTTTATAATCTCAGGTTTCATTGACTGAGCACCCAGTAGGCTCTCCAGAGAGTATCAAAAGGTCATTACAATCAAAATGTTTAAGAGTAAAATGCTGAAACGTGCTCTGGTGTTGTCTTCAATTTTGTGCACAATTCTTCACTAACCAGATATGATCGGTATTCAACGTGCTTTGGATTTTTTCCCTGGTGTTCATGGTCTTCACAATCATCTGTGCCATTTAAACCACTCATGACTTAGGCTGCGAGAGAATGTTCAGTGGCCATGATAATTAGTTCAGTCAAGTGCTTAAGCAGCTCAAACTGATTGAAATTTTACACGTGCCAGTTTAGCTAGGCCGGTGGAGGATCAATCATTTTTTTTTTTTGTTTTTTGTGAAGCACTGCATCAGTGTTTTTCCAGGCTAATGCCACATTTGTTCAGTTTGTTGAAATCCTACATTTCCCACTTTTCTGACTTTCCTAAAACCGTTAGCCTTAGGGCGGTGAGGGATTTCTTTTATTTTGGAGCCAAAGTGACAGCCAGTGTAGTTTCAGGCTGGTCAGGCCTAAGATTAGATGACGTTTTCTAAATAGACTCGGGGAAATGTATAAGATTTTAAGAGATTATTGTTCTAGGAAGGAACTGCCTAAGAGACTATACGTACATTTGCAGAGCTGACTCCATCACCCAGCAGAGCAAAATGGTAACATGGATGCAAGGTACATAAAACCAGTGGGAGATGAACAATGAGACACTTCAAACTATAGATTATGAATTACAGTTCTTAGTTCTCTCAAGTGTCAGTGGGAATTGTGCAAGAAAATGATTTGGAGAGAATAGAGTGTATTCATTTTTAATTACAGGCGCTCCTCTACTCACGAACGAGATACATTCCGAACGGCCGTTCGCAACTTGAAATGTTCGTAAGTCGTTATTCAACATCGTTTTAACGGCATACGCATGTACTAAGAACTAGGATGCTGGGAGTACGCACGCTACGCTGCTGCGAGGCGGGAGTAGTGGCCAGAAGTCGTACTAGATGGAACTGGAGCACAGAAAAAAAAAACTGATGTTGCAGACAGGAAACGGGAACCCACTGGACACAATTTGGATTTACAGTCCTCTTCGTATGTCTGAAAGGTCGTAAGTTGAACGTTCGTAAATAGAGGAGCGTCTGTACTTCAGGCAATCTGAACCACCAGTCAGCCTTGTAAACATTTTGTTTTCACTGCATCCAGTGTGCTTTGCATTGGAATAAAAACCCAGAAAAAGATGCAGATGGTTGTGTTATGCCCCAGTGTAAGACTGTCACAAGCACTTCCAAAAAACTAGCATCACGTCTTCAACGTTAAAATCTTAAACCTATTTACCACAAATGTGAAGATTCTCTCTGAAATGTTTCCACGTGAAGATTCTCAGCAATAATGCTCTCCTCCCAGAAGAAGGACTGTGTTTAAGCAGAAAGGAGTCTCTGCAGCTGTCCGCACCCGTGAGACGCTCCAAGTGTCTGATCCTGTCTGCTGTCTCACAGACTATCTTGGCAAAGGGAAGCCAGAGTCAGTGGAGCAACTCATCCGAATAATGAAGAGTTTGAAAGGCAGACTGTGGGAACGGATGCGAGTCGTAGCACGGGAGGCTCTTGTGTCAGCCCCATCTGACAATTTAATTCCTTGTAGTACCAGCCGCAGCTGGGCACGGAGAATCAGTTTGTTGGTGCCAAGATTTTAGAGGACCATGTGTGTCCCCCTCTAGTTAAATTGGCACAGATGTCCCTGGCCGGTGTTGGGGAAGTTACAAAAGTAATCCATTACAGACAGAGGTGGAAAGTTCAGGTCCAGAAAGTACAAATCCAGACCAAGGTTTTATTTCAAACAACCAACTGAGTACTCTGTGACTCTTTATATTCAACTGGTTGGTTGAAACAAAATCTTGGTCTGGATTTGTTAACTTTCTGGACCTGAAGATTCCACCTCTGTCTGTAATCCTTACAGAAATGATGTAACTTTCCCCAACACTGTCCCTGGCAGATTTGCAATGTGTAGATGGCACTCTGACTCGTGTTGGGGTTCACTCATTGTCTACTAAGTCTATAATGTGGTTAAAAAGCATGCAAAAAAAAAATGTGGAATTGATATGCATATTAAGACATAAACCAAGAACCAGCTAGTGAAATTAATTATTGACCGCAATTGTGTATAGGGTGAGATAAAATGTAAAATGCCGAACCTTAAACCTTACGCTGCTAGTTCAGTCATGTCATTTGCAAGATGTGAGCAAAGTCAGCATTAAAAGCTGCACCCGGATTGTCTGGTGGTTACTGGTGCAGCCATGAGCATCCGAGGCGGGGAGTATTAACATTTCTGGTTGTTTGTAGTGCAAGATTATGAAGAGGGGATTGTATGTGGTTCTCTAATAAGCACATTAATTAAGTGCATCTCGCACAAAAAACGTCATTAGACATGCTTATCGGTTCAGCCCCCGGCTGGAAAGTGAGACACTTATAACTAATTATCATACTTTCATTACATACATGAAATTCAAATAAAATTCTATTTTCATTAAAATGCATAAGGGATGAAACGGCAATCGCCATTATTTTTCTAAATTAATGACAGTAAGTGTCCTTGACGTAATCGTTCATGTATTCTCTTACCTATTAAGTTGAAAAAGATCCGTCAGCATGAAGCGCTACGCATATTTATGAGGGGTGACATAATGGTTTCCTTTATTCTGCTCCAAATGTCACACCAGGTGGTAATTAGAGGTTTTACAGTGTGTGGAAGATGTCGGACAAAGACACCCGACTACAGTAATTCACAGAGTTTGAGCATAGCTCCATGTGATGGCTGATTAACACCGGAGTGCTTCTGACACTCGCGCAGGGGCGGCACAATAGACCGGAAGGTGGCGCTGTTCCCCACTACGCCAGCATTCAGGTTTCGAATCCGAACCTAGTTTTCTGTTAAGGTTTTGCGCACTTCTTGTATTTGAATGGCATCCTTCAATATAATCACACCTTACAAAAATAAATGACACGGCCTCTGTCTGTGATTGCTTGGGATGCAATGTTGTCGATAACTGGCAACAGTTAAATGGAAAAACTAGTCAAACTAAATGAGAGGTTTATTTCATTACCTGAAGGCCTATTATTGTTGTTGATCGTGTTAGTTTGGGGCAACAGGCAGCGCTTTGCTTAATGACATAGACCTAACCTGGTTACTGGTTCAAGTCCCAGGAGAGGTCCTGCAGAAGTACCCTCCAGCGAGGTACTTAACCTGAATTACTCATGTAAAAAGCACTAGCTGCTCGAACGAATATACATTGGTGCAGTGAGCAACTAAATATAATAGCTGATTTGATGACCATACGGAAAACAACGAACCGCTTGTGAATGTGCGCGAAGAAGGTTAAGTGTTTATTCTGACTCACAGAGACAATTATAACAAGGTAAGATCATTTTGTACAAGAGAAACTTGCCCAAACTAAAATATTAAAGATGTGTGGGTTCAATATCCTTTCGATATTTAATGTTTCATTTTGAGAATCGATTCTACCGTGAACATATCGTTTTTTTAAACCTGGTAATTTTAATGTTAATAACAGGACGTAAACTACTACCAAGCCTGCATGGTGGTTCATGAACGGGAAGAATTTCAAGGTCCCTGACACTAGTGACTAGGGCAGAATTCCCCAGCTCCAGTCCTGGAGCGCCAGCATCCAGGATATTAAGTATTTATTGACCATGTGTGATAACATTTCCCTATTCCAGGGTTCTCCAGTTGCGGTCCCAGAGAGCCAGTTTGCAACACAGTTTGTAGATTTCGCTGCTCAAACATCTTATGTATCTGAGCATTAAGAGTTCCCTTCACTTGAACTAAGGTGCCTCTAGTCTAACTCCTGAAAAACACCCCCACACCATTATCCCTCCTCCAACAAACTTTTCAGTTGCCACAATGCAGACAGGCAGGTAACGTTCTCCTGGCATCTGCCAAACCCAGACTCGTCCATCAGACTGTCAAACAGAGAAGTGTGATTCATCACTCCATAGAACACATTTCCACTGCTGCAGAGTCCAGTGCCAGTGTGCTTTGCACCAATCCATCTGACGCTTGGCACTGCGCTTGGTGATGTGAGGCTTGCATGCAGCTGCTCGACTATGGAAGCCCATTCCACGAAGCTCCAAGCATACTATTTTTGTGCTGGGGTTAATGCCTGAGGGAGTTTGGAACTGCCTAAACAAGGAACAGTTAAGAACGAACACCAAACAATAAATACTGGTGTAAAAATAAAGAATAAAATAACATGAATACAAGAATTAAGATGAAAATAGAATTAAAACTGTACCCATAGTGCACAACAATGACACAGTGCAAATAATGGATTGTACTTTCACCAGATTTGTCAATGTCAGCATACTTCACACACTCAGTTTAATAATCATCTCACGGATCCTCAACATACCGAAGGCCTGTCTGGTTTAGCCTGACAGATATCCAATATGGACTGGTTGATAAGCTTAGCATTTGCATTAAGGATATCAGGAAAAGAATTAGTCATTAGTCATTTGGTATTTGGTTGGGTTTTCCAAGATAAGCATATAGCAAGACATGGGAGGCCAGCCTCGTTTCAAGACTAACCTTGGACGCTCTGGAGTAAGTTGTGAGAAGATGGTGACAAATTTGGAAAACATCGTGAGTGCCTTATTCCTTCCTGCTGCCATCAGACATAACATCTTTGTACATCTTTTTTCATCTACTGGACATTATATATTTTTATACCATTGCATTCCAGTATTCAACATACCTTTGTTACCCAGTGCCGCCCCTCCCTACACGCAGAACATGCGCTGTGCGTAGGGCCCCACGATCCATGGGGGCCCCCATTTTCCGCAAGGGGA
>JAODKC010000045.1:14736024-14751253 GCA_026777985.1 Mormyrops attenuatus
CGCTAAGAACGTTGTATAAAAGTTGTTAGGAAAGAGTGCACAGGAAGAGGAAAAGATTGTTAGTGGATTTTTTTTTAACTCGTTTTTTTTTGTCATGGGGGGGGGGGCTCAAAATAAAATTCTGCTTAGGGCCCCAATTTGGCCAGGGGTGGCACTGTTGTTACCCATAAATGTCCTTAGAATTACATTGTACAGCTTGCACTATTTCATTCATTCCTATTATTTTATTCCCACTTATCTATTTTTCTTAATTAATGTTCTTGTTCTTCTATGTTATTTCAATAACGACTGGATGAAAAATGAAATATACGCCACATGGCTAAAGCCAGCCCCAGGCGATACGCTGTCTGCTACATACTCCATATGCTGAGTTAACGTTTTGATTAAACATGAAGGCAAAACTGCTTTAGACGACCACGCTAAAACAAACAAAAAACACCAGAAGCATGTTCAAATCGACAAACAAATCAAGGCAATTTCATAATTTATGATCAGAAAAGACCGGACAAAGTCCGGACAAAATTGCTGCTGCCGAATTAACAACTACTTATCATGGTGTGCGACATGATCATAGCTACCTGTCCACTGACTGCGGGAACGAGGTGAGTGCGAAAATATTCAGCGACTCTAATATTGCAACTAAGATGTCCTGGGGCAGAACTAAGAGTGAGACATTAGTTGAGAAAGTATTGGCACTGTTTATTCAAGAAAGGTTAGCAACGGAGTTCCAGAAAGTGCAGTACTTTGCAGTACGTCCTGATGCATCCGATTTTGGCCGCACATAATTGTTCCCATACAGGGTCCAGTATTTCTTCTGTGTGGAGTATGGATTATTAGATTTTTATGACGACCCCGGTGAATCTAGCGAAGCCATATACAAACAGGTGTCCATCTCTGAAAACAACAGACTTCCAGTCAAGCAGATTAGTGCCTATGGTGCAGATATCAGTTAATTATGGTCAGCACAACTTGTTTTTTCCAAAACTCAAAGAAGTTAACCCATATATTATGAAGACAAATTGCAAGTGTCATATCACAACACTGTGAGAACAGGTAACCGTGTCTTTAGTTATGCAGTGTGTGATGTAGAAGCCTTTGTGCTTAAGATATAGAATTTAAGGAGTTCTGTGAATTAACTGTACAAAATACAGGGAGATTTTGAAGCATGTCCACACACACTGGCTGTCTTTGCCAGCTATAGAGAGGATTTTAGAGTCTTATTTTGCGTCCCATGGAAAAGAGGACTGCCTGGGTATTATCCGGAAATGCCAAGTGTAAATGGAAGATTTGGTAAGATAAGGCCTATAATAGGTATAATAATAAGTAATATTTATTACTGTCTGAATTAACATGAATTTATATGTCCTAATAATCGGTTAATCTTTACATAATGTTTGTATAATGTTTGTTAGCAATTTGCGGTAGTGTTACCAGGGTAATTTCAGCGTACGATTGAGGCATGCTAAGTAAATAATGTGAATTGTTCTATAAATTGCTACAGATTAGGTCTACGTAAATGCAACTCTAATGTCATTCCCCTGCTTACTTCTTTAGCGAAGAGGGAGCAAAAGCCAGCACAAGTATAACATATCAGTCACTCAGCTATTTCTTCTCCTGAATATACCGAAAGGTGTTTAAAATATTCAGGCTTATGCACAACCCTAATTCACAACATGCAAAGCCTTCTCTAATTCTGTTGTCGGACGAAAGGATGTGTTTGCTTATTGGCAACGTGGTCAATCCATTTTCGCTAAGACAGCGTCCAGAACTTTTGTCAGACAAAGGCGGCAACCCTATTCTACAAGTCACTTCAGCCCCTTCCCCCAGTGTAGTGACTGTTTATGGCCAGATACCTAGTTTGACTGTCTGTGAAGATTCTCAGTCATCCAGGTGAAACTGTCTGTTGGTTGAGTCATGGCAACTGGAATTCTCTCTTGTAAAGTAGAAACATTTCACTGCTCATCCAAGCAGCTTCTTCAGTCTGAGTAAGGTTGTAAGTACCCTGAGTAGGCTATTGAGTGAAACAAAGGGGGGGGGGGGGGAGTTGTGTGTAGATGTCACACCATTAGCAGTTCCTCCTGCCCTCATATAGTGGGCTGTTAAGAGTGGTCCACCTGGTGGAGGTGTGAGTGGGGTCTGATTTTCCTGGGAATCATTTTTCTGGGAAAGGATGAAAGGGCAGCAAGATAAATTGAAGACAGGTTGTGCCTAAGGCCTCCACCTCTGTTGAGTGAGGGGTTGTGGATTTGCACATGCAGAGCTTCCCCCACCCCTCTCTCGAACCACTTGTCTTCTCTATCCAGTATCTGGACGTTAATGTCCTCAAAAGAGTGTCCTTTATCTTTCAAATGGAGGTACACAGCTGATTCCGGCCCTGAGGTGTTACTCCCTCTGTGCTGGGCCATCCTCCCATGTAACAGTTGATTGGTCTCTCCAATGTAAAGTTCAAGGCACGCTTTGTTGCATTGAACGGCATATACTAAATTGGTCTTCTTCTGTTTTGGAATCCGATCTTTGGGGTGGACGAGTCTCAGCATGTTGGTGGGCTTGAAATGGACGGGTATGTGATGTTTTCCAAAGATCCTTTTTAGCTTTTCAGACACACCAGACATGTATGGAATAACCAAGCCCACACCAACCCACTAGTTCAGATATGTGGATGACACCTGGGTAAAGATCAAGATTCAAGAGGTACAGGCCTTTACAGACCACATTAACTCAGAGAGGGGTGAGGGAAGCCTTGCATGTGCAAATCCACAACCCCTCACTCAACGAGCCTACTCAGGGTAGGTGCAAAGTGGAACTACCCGGGAGGATAAATTTGTGGACACTTACAACCTTCCTCAGACTGAAGAAGCTGCTTGGATGAGCAGTAAAATGTTTCTACCTTACAAGAGAGAAGTCCAGTTGCCATGACTCAACCAAATAGACTGGTTTGAGTTGCGCTTGCGTGCAGTGCCGCCCCTGGCCAAATTGGGACCCTACGCAGAATTTTATTTTGAGCCCCCCCATTACAAAATGACTGTATCACGAAATGCGATTTAGGTTTACAACCTTGCGGTGCCAGATTACTCGTCTCTTTTTTTCTCTCTTGCCTTGGGCTGACTTGGTGCTCTACGCGCGCCTCACGGCAGCGATGCGCATCCTTTGCGCCTTTGCAGAGAATGCATCCCCTTGCGGAAAATGGGGGCCCCCATGGATCGTGGGGCCCTACGCACAGCCCGTGTTCTGCGTGTAGGGAGGGGCGGCGCTGCATGCGTGTGCGTGTGCCCTGCGATAGACTGCCATTTCAACCAGGGTGTCTGAAATGTTTCAACCATGTGTTTTCGTTTTACATTAGCTTCTGTCAGTCTTCACTAAGGGTGTCAAAAATGTGGAATGCGTTATCAGAGACTTGACTTTGAAAAGTTCGGAGTATTTGTTACAGTGTGCGAAATACGGGGGGGTCCGACACCCCCGATTAAGCCATGAGACCCCCCGAAAGCCTCAAAAGTATAATATTAAGGGGGTCTCAAGATCTGTATAGCGCAACAATAGGGAGATGGGGACCCCCCCGAATATTGACGGGTATTTCGCATACTGATTTGTTAGCTACTGTTGCGATACATATTGCGACATATTACGTGGACAGATAATTTGTCAGCTTGTTAACTTTACGCGACCTCTTCGGGACGGGGCACTTGTGTAAAGCCGCAGCTTGCAGAAGATTTGCACAAAGCATCCTGTCTCCCGTTATCCAACTCCCTCCGAACTGACGCGGGGGGGATTTCTTCGTGGCGGATCGCTGTCAGGAGGAAGATGCATTGCCACGGCAGCTTGGTGACCGCCTACTGCTGCGTTCTGATCGCGGGGGGCATCGGGTTCAGCTTCAGGCAGGCTCGCAGCCAGACCCCCTACGGCCGGTATGCGGCGCAGTCGGCATCGCGGCGCTGGGTGCCGGCCAAACCGGCGTGGTTTTTCCAGGAGCTGCCATCTTTCCTGGTGCCTGTGCTGCTGTTTTGGGGCACAGGGGCGAAGCTGGGGTTAGGAGAAACTCTGCTGCTCTGCCTCTTCTGTGGCCACTACTTCCAGAGGTAAAAGCGAACAAATGACTATGAAAAATTATAAACCATTTTCATCACCTTTCTAACAATCAGAAACTGCACCGTATGTGTTAAAAACGGAACTTTACGTTTATTTCGAAACTTTACGCCCTTTACGACTGATCAAACCAGAGCTGTTTATATACATGCGGATACTAAAGGATACAGCATTACCCCTGAGCCACGATAATTTTGTTTGTAGATTGTTCATACTTTAATACATGGAAATGTAACATAAACGACGTATGCATTATTACATAAAACTCAATAAATTCAGTGATCTTTTCATCAGGCAAGCAATTCGGAGTAGCGCCAACTATTTCCTTAATAGCGCATTAATTTCATAGTGGAAGCTGATCGCAAAAAAAGAATAATGGTTCCACTAGAGTCCGGGACAGATTCAAGATTTGCGACTGACATGAAAGGTTTAGGGCTACTAATTATATTATTCTTAAATGAATGGCATGATTTAATCAGCTGATATATGTGGTGTGGAGTGATGAACTTCTGCATTATTCCTCAGGACGTTCGTGTTCTCCTTGCTGACGAAGGGCCGTCCCTCCCCCCTCCGGATCGTACTGTCCTCCCTGACCTTCTGCTCCGTCAACGGATTCGTGCAGAGCCATTATCTGCTGCACTGTGCGGCGTACGACGATGCCTGGCTCTCCGACTGGCGGCTGGTGGTCGGTGAGCAGCTCATGCTCTTATCTACCACAACGATCTCCTAAGGCTTGTGTTTCCAGCGTTACTGTCTTAATTTAATTTTAGGTTGCATATCATAAAACATGGTTAGTCCCTAAAACACGTGACTCCTAAAAAGCCTAACTTTAACTTTGATTCACAACAAGAAATGAATGTTTTCCTTCTGTGCTTGCGTTTAGGATCTATCGTGTTTTTTATCGGAATGGGGATAAATGTCCATAGTGACCACATACTGAGAAACTTGAGGAAACCTGGAGAACTCCACTATGCAATTCCCAAAGGTTAATAGCATGTTTTCACATATTCACATAAAGCTGAGTACTTGACTTATTCCTGTGAATGAAAATTCTGTATGCTTGCCCTCTCATCTCTGTTAGGTTATATGCATTACAGTAACTATAATGGGGTGCTGGTCACCTTTCATTCAGGTGGCATGTTTGAATACGTCTCGGGTGCAAACTTCCTTGGGGAGATAATCGAGTGGTTCGGCTTTGCTGTAGCTGCCTGGTCCATACCTGCCCTTTCCTTTGCCGTCTTCACGCTGTGCTCCATCGGACCACGCGCTTACCATCATCACCGGTAACGGGCACGGCCCCTGCATCCCCCAACCACGGCACATTGACGTGAATTCCAATTGTAATAACGTTTTTTCTTTCAATGTCATTATTTCTTTGTTTGTTTGTTTTTTCTATGTTTCAGATTTTACCTGAAGATTTTTTCAGATTACCCACGATCAAGAAAAGCAGTAATACCGTTCCTATTTTGAGAGGCTTGGCCGTCTATCATCATAGTTGGGAAAACTACCAAATTTCAGACATACTAAACTTACAGGAATGCCTGGGAGTATTCCAAAAACGAATCATCTCTCTGGGATGCTGTTAACCTCCTGGATTCATGCATTCCGAAGAACCAATGTTAATAGTTTCGGTCTGACGGCAGATAGCCAGTCTGATCCAAACACCGCTGTTAAGATCTGCACGAAACTCCAACCTGCACGTTGGGATTGATCTGGATGCATGAGTTTGTAGCATATCTGTGGGTGTAGTCTATCTCGCAGACAGTAAAGATGGTGAAGCTGATTGGCAAATGTGCAGTTAAATGAAGGTACTCTTTGTCTTTTTCATTCTATCATTGAAAAACAACATTTCTACATTGCTACATTTCATTACTGCTATCTTTCTGTAGCTTTCAACAACACGTTGTGTGTGAAATAAAAGTAGTTTTTTTACAGTTACTAGTCGCCTCATTTTGTTTTCAGTTCTCCCAGGTAGTCAGTTTAATAATTACTGATTCTGATTGGCCAGAGCCTTTACACCCAGCCGAAAGGTATGGGCAGTATGCCGGTGTATCAACGGGCATATACACTATAGCTAAATGATAGATGTTCGTTCACCTAACTGCATGTCATTGGAGAGGAAATGCACCCAGCACAGGGACGACAGACACGACAGAGGTGGAATTCGCCCCCCCCTGCATAGGTCTGACGCCACCCCGCCACCCCCAAGAGGCTTACAGCAACTCATTTTGCAAGGCCTGTGGTTCAACGGTCATAGCAGACAGTATGTTGTCCCTTGACAAACTTTTAATTTACTACTTTCACAGAGGTTAGGGTATAACTTATGATGTTGGTTTCATTTTAGACTTGTTGCAATGCAAGTAACACTAATTAAATTTTAAAAACGGCACCCTGCCAACTCATTAGAAAGGCAAATAAGATAAATGTTCAAGTGATTTAAGAATAATAACTGCACAGTAATTTCTCAGGGAATAGCACTGCGGCCTTGCACCTGCAGAACTGCAAGTATGATTCCCAGCCCTGGCTGTGTGTGTGCAATTTGCATTTTCTCTCAGGTACTCTGGTTTGTCTCAACACAGTCTAATACAGTGTGTGTTTAGGTGAACCGGTGTTTCCAAATTGCCCGTTTTGTATCTTAGAATGACTGACATCCAGTCCAAGCGTCTCATGCCCTGTCCTTCCTGAATTAAGCTTCGCACTTATTTCCACGCAGTACTGGATTAGTCGCTGTGGAGATAGATAGCACAAATTACTTTACATTGCCAAATCATAGCAGGCAGGTATTTGGAACATGTGCAAGAGTAGGGGTGGGCAATCTCATCCAGAAAGGGCCGCTGTGTATGCCGGTTTTCCCTGCAACTCGCTAATTAGATTATTGATTTGAGGACTGATTGGCTGAAGAGTCCTTGCACCTGGGTTTGAACAGCTGACCTATAGGTTATCCCAAAAACCTACGGACACACCAGCCTGTTGCGGATACGATTGCCCACCCCTGATCTAGAGTCTTCATTTTATCTATATCAGTCCTGTTCTCGCTTCCGTACGTTATATTGTTTCACGTGATAAATTGATAAAAGGTTCACCTAATGATATATGCAGTGAAAACATTCATTATCTTCAGTTATGGTTTTTAAACATAATACACAATATACATAATGTATAAAATACACAATCCACATAATTTGCATCACAATGCAAGGTAACATTATTGCGGACCGGCTATGTTTTTTTTTTTCCTATGCGCCCTTGTCGGAAGTCTGCGAATATATTTAATATTGAACCTGTATGTCAGCACTGCCCCCTAAAGGTTGGATTTATTTATTGCATCAGTATATCACATATCACAAATACAGTACAGCACTCTTGCCTCTCACGATTGGAGAACTGAAACCCCCTACTACTCTATACATGTTATCCAAGGGCGTTGATTTGGGGATGGACAATAGGGATGTATCCCTACCAATATTGTGTGAGTACCATGTGCTTAGGAGGGTGAAGGGGGTTCTGCACTGATTTGGTCCCTAGCAGTGATGAAACCAAACTTACTCCCTTGGTGTGCTGTTTGAGTTTCTCCTTGTGGTGTGTGTAATTCCTCCTGCAGTCCAAAGACATGCGATTAGGGCAGGTGTTTCTAAATCATCCATAGTGTTTCTGCCTGAAGGACATAACATCCTTGTACCCTAAGCATCCTGGGATAGGCTCCAGGATCCCTATACTGGATAAACAGCTGGATGAGGAATTAATGAACAACTGTATTATACACTGATCTATGGCTAATTCCATCCAGTTTCTGTACTCGCTTGTCCTATTCAGGGTTGCAGGGGGTCTGGAGCCTATGGATGCAAAGCAGAGAACAACCTAGGATGGAGCCCCAACCCATTTCAGGGCACGCTCACACACCATTCACACCTACAGACAATTTGGTAGCTCAAAATTAGCCTCAGCATGTTTTTAAACTTTTGGAAACGGGAGTACCCCCAGGGGAAACCCCACAACGACACGGGGAGGACATGCAAACTCCACAAACCTCAGCCATGGCGGAGACTCGAACCCTGGTCCCAGAGACATGAGGCAACAGTGCCAATCACTGCACCACCATGCCTCTCCATGCCTGGTCGTAATACATATCACTGAAGATTGTGAGGCATAAACATATAATAGTCTGACACATGCGATCCCAAGTAATGTACTTCAGTAACAATAGCTCAGCCTGCACTTTATTATTATGTATATAACAACAACAACAGCAATGCTACTACTACTATTACTACTAATAATAATAATGACTACACTCAATATATGTACAAACACAGCTGATATATTTCTTTCAGGCACCAGGTTTAATGAAATGCTGTTTAAAACACATTGAACATTAAT
The DNA here is from genome assembly GCA_026777985.1 of Mormyrops attenuatus. Taxonomy (NCBI): domain Eukaryota; kingdom Metazoa; phylum Chordata; class Actinopteri; order Osteoglossiformes; family Mormyridae; genus Mormyrops; species Mormyrops attenuatus. Next base: position 14,744,482 of record JAODKC010000045.1, read on the forward strand.
AGTCCAATCGGCCACTACCGTTTAACTTAGACAATAACTTAGACAGAATATCATTACACTTATCTTGAGCATAGCTATATTCATAGTGATATGCTTTATAACGTATGTCATTATTTAGATCTCACAGTCCTGACCACGATAAGCAGTTAAAGGATGGGCGGATCATTATCTAGTATATATTAAATGATTCATGTTTTTCCTTTCTAAACCTCAAGTGTATGTATTTCCCTACTGAGCCATGTGTGGGCGATTATTACAGAAGCACGACGACCACATAATTGTTAGCTCATACCCAGCTTTGCCGAGGTTCACGCACACACCTGCGTTTAGCTGCACGCTTTATAACGTGTGGCGCGGTACCGGTGATCCTGAAGCGGGCTGAAGCTGAGGGATCGCACGCGTTTCTGATTTAATAGTGGGCCACGGTCATCGAACCAGGAGGCCAATCATATTCCAGTACAGTATAGTGGAATATCTATTGCTGAGGGTCCGTGTACCACACGTCGAAGACAGCGAAAAACCATTCACCTCCAAACAGATGATAAAGGTTTCACTTATTTCACTGAATTAACAGGAAATTAAGTGACACACAGACAGTAAAACATATATTTTTAGAGCCACAAAACAAACTTAAAGAAGAGCATTGATGGCTCTTAATAGCATTACGTCCTGGCCAGGACCCACTTTTGGAACTGATAGTAGTTTTTTTTTTTTAAATTTCTGAATGTTTACAGATGTTTTCTGATTTGCTCCAGTGTCCCAGATAACACCAGTCAGGCCAAACCACCTAAATCAAAATGACCGTCTAACTTGGTGTTCTGTGATGCAGGTTGGGGGAGAAAGTGGGGAACCAGTACTAGCTCCGTGGGACAGCTCCTGAGCCCCACGACCACCTCCGCCAAGCGGGACAGGATGCAACAGACCTGGTGCCCTCCCAAGGAGCAATACCTGTTTTTTTTTTCAGAAAAGTGAAGGGGAAAGTAAAGTTTTAGCAGTTATTTAAATCAGGCTCGTGGGAGTTTTAAGATACCTTGGTCCCGCCTCCTCTAGTTGCTCGGCCCCACCTCCTCTACAATCCGATTGGTTATCTCTCTGAACCAATCATTTTTCATCCTGCCCTCAGAACATTTTTGTGTAAGTAAAACTCCCCCAAGCTTAAATAAGGGAGGATAGCTGCGGTGAGAACTTGCTTAATAAAAACCAAAAGAGGGTGCACTAATGAGAGAGACAGTGAATGTATATTATTCTCTGCCTTCTACTTTCCACCTGGACCTGACAGCCCATGACCCAGACTGAGGAAGGTTACGCAGTGCTTCCTTTGTGGTGCCGTTTATAGCCATGTCTGTGAATGTGTGTGATCACTGTCCCCATGGTCCCTGTTCCCCCACTGCCTGTCTATCACTGTCCTCCCATCCTGGAAACTCTGACACACCAGGTGGAGACTGTTGATGCTGAGGAAACTGACACCAGATTTAGCCTGTGATGTTTTGTGCTGCAGTTGCAAAAGATGGACACAGTCTTTAAACATTCAATTGAATTCAGACTTAAGTTGGAAGATGTGACTGACAGCAGCTAGTCCCTGGAATCCTGGCTTCCTGCTCTCATCCCTTTTATTCAGCAAAGCACAGAGACCGTATTAAGGCCTCTAGAGAGAGGATGTTGGCAGTTCTGTAGCTAGAAAGCAGGGTCTGAAGTATGGGACGTCTCAGAAGAAAACCCACTCCGGGATATAAGCGAGTGTATGAACATCCAGCCTCTCCATCCCATACCAAGCAGCTCTTCCCCTGAGAATTACGTCTGTGTTTATTTTTCTCTGTTTTCTCTGTCTTTTCCTGGTTTCCCCGGGTCCCCTGAGGTTTCGGCGATTTGGTTTTGTTTGCGATTCCACACCTCGCTGCATCTTTGCCCCCCCCCCCTTTACTAATCCACGGCATCTATGTATATGCGCTGTGTTGCCCTTGAAAAAATGTCACGTCAGGCTCATGGAGGCTGACGAGTCACACATCTCTGTTACATGTGGATGGCGCTGGTTTCATTTTGAAAGCAATCCAGAGACGTGGCGGGGGGTTTAATGGGATGCAGGGCTGCGGTGAATGTGCCAGTGTCGCGTGTGGAAGGGAATTAACCATATGGCTGCCCACATTTCTCTATTCAGAGATTCTTTACAACTGTGTTGTACCTTCTGGTGACAGAAAGCAAGGGACCAACTAAATAATTTAGTGGTTTCTGGGGCAATAGCAACCTTACCTGCTTATGGGAAGGTTTCCTGCCTACCAGCACAAAGGTATAGGACAGTGTTTCCCAACCTGGTCCTGGGGAAAGACCAGAAGGGTCCCTGAGGACTGGGTTGGGAAACACTGGTATAGGATTCCACTCTTGGATTCCGGAGCCTGTTCCTAGCCTCCGTTGTAAACCCCACACACGTATATGACCACAATCCCCTTGACTGCACATCTGCTGGATGCAGCGAGTGGCAGACATATCGAGTCAGGTTTCTCCTTGGTTGGTTTGCATGGGGAAACTTTGGGGGAGGTCCTGGCTCTGGTTTCTGAATCTCTGCACAGATCTATCGCTCAGGCGAGCCTTTGCTGGGTATTTCCAGAGTATGAATACATTTCACAAAATAGTTTTAGGCACAGATATTTTTTGTGCGTGACAGTGTGTTTTTAATGTAATGTAATGTCACGAAAAATATTGGGCTTCCTTTTCCTGAATAAACTTTGCTTTGTTTTAGTTTGAATTTTGTATTTGCATCCTACTGTCCGGAGACCCTATTTATTTCAGTCTTATTTAGGTCATGAAGAACATTCACATAATCGTACCGAGACTGAAGGAGGGAATTTCTTTCTGGGACATTATTGATCTGTTGTTTTGATTTTACAGAGATGTTTGTAATGTTTAACAGCTTTTTTTTCTGGTATAATGTGCATGTGCTCTAGTCTTTGTGAGGTCTGATGCTTTCTAGCATGGAATTTAGAAATTTTGAATGAGAACTGCAATTACTCTATAATCCATCCATCCATCAATTGATATTTCATAACCCAGGGAAAAATATCCATTTATTTTGAATCTTCTGCCTTTTTTCAAATGAACAGATGTGAAGTGCCTTTTTCCCCCAATCTTATTTTGAAAAGTAGAAAGATGAAAGATGGATGGAATACTGCAATCTATTTCTCTCTTTGTCCTATACATTCTTGTTTCTCGTAGGAGGAACCGTAGTAGTTAAAAACATGAGCCTGGACCTTATTGTGTCCTTTAGCTAGACACACAAAAAATCCACCGCAGGCATGCAAAACTGCTGCAGCTTTACCAGTAGAGGGGGCCATTGGTCTGTTTTTGTGTACCATGCTTGCTCACTCAAACTTCTAAGGAACTTGTCCATTCAGTAATGTGGTTGATTATTTATTTTGCATGACCTCTATAAGCCTTAATTTTTCCATGTAATAATTGTGTTTTGTTGGCCAAAAATCCTTTGATGGTTGTTAAACTAATCCCCAACATTTCTCTTCTGTTCTTGTTCTCCGTATTTTTTGGTGTCTTGACAGTCAGCTTAACAAATGAATGTGCCAGTCAAAAATAACAATACCCTGTAGACATTCTGACAGCGAGCTCTCACCCGCGAGTGAGATCATGACAGCGGAAGCTCTGCCAAAATAAGGAGACAAGAGTTGCTACAGTCGCCGTATTTCTGTTCTTGGTTAATGTACGAGGCCTGTCCCCCCATCCCCTATTTAAAGCTACCTAAGCTCCCACAGTGATACAAATCCATAAAGTGCAATCCAGCTAGAAGAGCAGGCTCAGCTTTTTCTGGCACACAGGGCTTTAATTGCGAGTTCTGCCTCTTGCTCCTACAAGTGCCGCACGGAGTATTCTTTTGTGACGAGGTAAGGCCGCCATCTATCAGTCTTCACATTTTGTACTGTAATCGTCCATCTTCCCACCTCTCATTCACGATCATGGATTTCACATAGTAACTTTTTATATTTAGAAAAGAGTGAGTACAGTATACACAGGAGCGTCACCAGAGATTTAGGGAGATAGGCCTTTATTGGAGGGTCTGATTTTTATGAAAATGAATGAGAATACATAATATTTAAATGAGTGTACATTTATGAGGGGAGACAGGTAAAGTGTCCCTACAGCCCCAACAACGTCCCTGAGCGTACAGTACAGGGTAACTTATTTAGACTGAGGGCAAACAGAATGAAATGCATTTGGCTGTGCAGATGCTTAGCAATGGGAATTGCCTTGTTCATTAGCACTGCTTCGCTATCCACATGTGTGTCAGCCTTTAGGATTTGCCTTGTTTATAAGCACTGCTTCACTATCCACATGTGTGTCAGCCTTTAGGATTTGCCTTGTTTATAAGCACTGCTTCACTATCCACATGTGTGTCAGCCTTTAGGATTTGCCTTGTTTACAGTATAAGCACTGCTTCACTATCCACATGTGTGTTAGTCTTTAGGATTTGCCTTGTTTGCAAGCACTGCTTCACTGGGCAAATGTATATCAGTCTTTAGGATTTGTCTTGTTTATAAGCACTGCTTCACTGGACACGTGTATCAGTCTTTAGGATTTGTCTTGTTTATCAGCACTGCTTCACTGGGCACATGTGTGTCAGTCTTTAGGATTTGTCTTGTTTATCAGCACTGCTTCACTGGGCACATGTGTATCAGTCTTTAGGATTTGTCTTGTTTATCAGCACTGCTTCACTGGGCACATGTGTGTCAGCTTTTAAGATTTGCCTGGCCGTGCTGCAAGGTAGTGGTTTGAGTTTTTCCTGCACTCTCAGCATGACAGTACTTCTGCTCTTCACTCTTACATGATCTCAACTCTCGCTCGATTCGGTCTGATTTGAAACACGAGAACCCTCAGCTCCAGTCGCATTAAAAACCGATAGTGACGTTAGTTTGAAATGTCTGTCAAGTGAAACATCACTCAGGACTTGTATTCAGTATTTTAGACATGCTCTTGTGCATCACATGGTTGTATATCGTCCTTCTCTGTGACAGTCGTGGTGAAACCGGACCACACACAGTCTTTAATCGGTAGCTTCTGCTAAAAATAGCCAACGACTTAAGGTTTTCAGCTACAGTGAATTATATTTTACTAGTAAACAGATAGGGGGGGATTTTGTAAACACTGATTAAATATCCAAAGGAGGAAAGTGGACCGAATGACATCTTGTTTGTGATACTTCCTCTCTTATGCGGCTGTGGATATATCTCTTCCTTAATTCTGTTATGACTCTTATCCAGATGACTCTATACAGTTTGTTCAGGTGTTGATCTTGCTCTTGTAGTGTTCTCTGGCCATTTGTAGGGACCCCGGCTTACTTCCAGAGTCTGTTAGCCGTTCAGAGGCTGTCGTGACTGTTTTGTGTTCGCTGGATCTCGCCCGGACCCGGGAGACATTGGCAGAAATGCTTCCCTTATCACAGGTGTTCCGGGGATGTTCAGCAGAGAAGCGCTGGCCTGACTGATACAGGGGGTGCGAGGATGGATGAAAGTGTCAGCCGTTCGGATTTGCCTTGCCATGCCTCGAGGTAGCTGTTTGACCTTCTGCAGACAGCTCACCTGGATTTATTTAAAGGGCTGTTTGAGCGAGACCTTCCAGCACAGAGATTGCTGGAGCTTCTTGGAGTGAGGCTGCATCTGTTTAATTCTTTCCCCCACGTCAAAGGTCTGCTGATGGTTAATGTCGGTCTTTGCAGACGAGTACAAGCACAGCTCTGCTTTGCAGAGGGGAAAACCTAAAGCAGCGACCTCTGATAGCAGCTGTGAGAGACAAGAGACCCCGGAGCAGTGGGCAGCAGGCCGACTGTCGGGTGGGGCACGCTGATAAGGAGTTGTAGAGGGAACCCTCAGTAGTTACAGATGGTGAGATCTGTGTTAGCATGACTTTCATGATGGGGGGGGGGGGTCAGAGACAGGCAGGGGGCCATGACTGGTCAGCTGGTCACAATACTCAAATAAAGACACCGATAAGTGAATATGCACCATAGTGCCATGCGTAGAATGCTTTGAATAAATGTGACTGTTTAACAACTAAATCTGCTTGCATACAGGCGTGGTGTGTGATTCAGTGGGTTTGGATGCAAGAACTGAGATCAGAAGGTTGCTGGTTTAAATCCCAGGGTTGGCATAAAGACTTAATCCCCAATTGCCCCAGGGATTGGCTAACTCTGCTCACTCAGAAATGTACCTCGCTTTGGATAAAAGCACTAGCTAAGTGAATAAAATGTAATGAATGTGATGTTATTTTTACGTTTATTAGCTGCAGACTGGAGCAAAGGGCACCTCATGGGCTGGGGCTATGAGGACTCGCCCCCAGGTGTGGCTCTCTCACCACCTCACGTCCCAGCAGGAAGAGGAGAGTGACCGCGCCAGCCGAGACACTTTCATCCAGCGGTTATCGGCAGCCAAGGTCAAGGGTCACGGGGCGAGTGATCTGCTCAGTGTCAGAGCTGCATGGATGGCGGCAGGCTTCGTCTGTTGGACTCGCTTTTATTCGAAATCTGGAAAACAGGAAGGGATAGCACGAATGTTTTGTTATATAAATAGTCGTTTATATGGAGAGCCAGGGGAAAAAAGTGTGCGGGAAATACACAGCTAAACTCGATTTGTCACAACTGCGAAGGCATTTTAAAAGGACATTCGTAACCCCTTACACAGGAAAAGTTTTACGCCCTTGTTAATCTCCTCATGTTTATGCTGGGAGAACTCTGTTGCACAAAGCTGTTTTTCAGAAGGAAAAATGTTTTTTTGGGGGG
>JAODKC010000045.1:14751263-14763304 GCA_026777985.1 Mormyrops attenuatus
CCCCCCCCCCCTCCCCCCCCCCCGCCCCCGCCCGCCCCCCCCCCGCCCCCCCCCCCCCCCCCCCCCCCCCCACCCCCCCCCCCGCGGGCCGCGCGGGGGGCCCCACCGCAGACAAAGCAAGATACTGTCAGAAAAGTGTCATTAACTGTAACTGTAAAAAATAACCTAGAAATTTCACGCCAACTAGAAGGACCCTTGTGTCAACCTCAGTCTCACTCCTGTGTGTTACGGACCTCTTAAAAGCGTTTCGTTTGGTTAAAGTGTAACAAGAGCACAGAGGAACTTAAGGAAGGTGCTGCATATTGGGGAAAGTTACAGTAGGGTCCAACGAATCTGTAAAGGACAAACTAAAACCGGTGTAACGTACACAAACGTTTAAATCACTGCTCTAAGGTAAAGAGGAGTATATGCTTAATTAGCCTATTCAATGTAAACAACCTGCAGTTGTTTGTAATCTTTCATCTTTAAAACCCCCCACCCCCGTTTTGGAAATTATTTTTCTGGATCCCTGCCCTGAGACAGCGATGCCAAGCGGTCACATGCTGTTTTTATGTGCCAGGCTGACCGATGTTAGTGTGTAACTCTGCCCTGTTTGTACGAGCCGTAATTCAATAACGGCGAGCTATTCCAAGAATCCTTTCCGTTGAAGCGGCGAACAGGACCATAGGTTTTTAAGGAAGTTCCTAAAGCTCAGGACCCAGCTCCCAGGGTCGCCCAGCTGCGTGATGCTCCACCATAACCGCTTGAGAAACGGCAGTAGGCGATCGTGCCGGCTTCGCATGTTCTGGATTGTTCCGTGGCAGCTGGCTTCCTTACTTCCGGGACACTCGTAACATGCTGCTCTTGTTTATGGGTCCCAACACTCTCATTTGATGGAATGCTTCCTTCATTTTCCGGTTTTAGAAATTGGAAGGATGTAGGGATTATAAATTTGAAAATCCCCTCCATCCCTGAGAACTTTGGTTATCTAACTTTTGGGAAAAAAAATGGGACCCCACAATATTTTTGTGGAAGCCCGAGGCAGGAATCTGTCAGCAGGCCCTATTGTTGGCCTTTCAGCAAATGATTGACAAGACAAATCCATGCTCCGCTCTCCTTTCCCACGCCACAGTAATTGTCAGACCCAGTCAACCAAAACCGGTGGTCAGTTGTGGATCCCGAAAAGACAAAGAGCAGGAGGATAATACATGCAACTGTCTGCAAGGAGGGACAACTTAGCGCACATGCAAAGTCTCCTCCAAACGGCATTGTCATGCACCGTCCGTAAAGTTCTCTGTTTTTAATGTAAGATTCTGCATTAGTGTGTCACAGAATGCAGAACAGGTGTTCCTAGCAATTACTGTGGTATGTCAGTTTATTTCTTTGTATCAAGCAGAAGTCATTTAAACAACCGACCCACCCATATTCTGACAGCTGAAGAAACTTTCAGTCTCCACTAGTTTTTCTGTTTTGCAAGGTTTGCTTTGTTAGAAAGTCGTTCCATGGGAAACAATCACGCTTCTTTGGGGGGATAAATACAACAGATCTTTACAAGTGACTCAAATGAAAGTGTTTCAACTTTGTTTTAGTGTATCCAGATTTCCAGGTTCTCCTAAAACAAATATGTCAATTAAAAGTCTTAGATGTGTACAACTGCATTGTCCCAATAAAATGATAAGGCTGTCAAGGGGAAATGAAAGGGGTGCATTTATTTCTAGTCAAGAAGACCTGGACAAGTAGTCAATGTCAAACGCAAACTTTTGCAGAAATAAGTAAACTGAAGGGAAATCATTTTAAGAGCGCTGTGGTGTTTTCATGTTTTTCTTCTATCCTTATGCAAACATCAGACTGAATGAGTGATGTTTTAACTAGGGTCGGTCGGTGAGGTGTGGAGGCACTGATGATGTTATGAAAGGAAGGCCCTCTCCCTTCCCTGAGCATCCATCGATGACCATAAAGAGGAGCGTCTTTCCAAGCAAAATGGCCAGCTTAACCTGCAGAGATCCAGTCACTCATTCGGTACTGAAATGGGCAACCAAGAGAAATGCGGATTAGATGGCCTTGTCAGAAATCAGAAATAAGACAGATCTTTATTTGCTGACTCTTTACACTGCCTGGCCAAAATAACAAAGTCACCATTTGAATTTAAGTCAGCAAGTACAGTGGTACCTCAGAACTCGAACTTATTCCGTTCAGAACTCGGGTTCGAATCCTAAAAAGTTCGAGTTCTGATCGAATTTCCCAATAAGAAATAATGGAAAATCAATTAATTACACCTAAATATGTTTTTTTAGCATTTAAACACAAAATGAACAGGATAAAACAAGAAGAGCATATACTAAACACATCTAATCACATTTATCAAAACAGGAATTTGTAAAGTAAGAAAATAAATGTATCCAAAAAATGTGTAAAGTTAAAAAAATAATTTTCAATAATTTCTTTTTTTAGCTCAACTGTGGAGTCTTGCGCTTTACCACTTTCGGTGCTGCTTCTTTCGGAGCCATGGCTACCAAAAAAAGATTAACCTGAAAAAAAAAGTTTGCAGTCTTAATTTTTCGCAAACACTGCGCCAACACTGTACGCCATGCGTAACATTTTTTTCTTAATGCCTTCCAAAATGATAAAGAATGTACCCCAACACTAGACTATGCCATGTGGTCCATTGTTTATTTTTATTATTACTCTGTATTCGTTAATCTGTTCATAAATTGCAAAGTTTTAGGTTGTAACATTTGTTACCCTTTGTTTCTGCTGAGAGACGTGCCACGTGACTCATTTCCCCGCGCGTACAAGGTCGGCGTTCACGGTTCGATTTCTGAGATTCAGATCGAGTTCTAGGTCATTTTTTTTCAAACTGGTTGGTTCGACTTTTAAGAAATTCGAGTTCTAATGTGTTCGAGTACTGAGGTACCACTGTACTTAAAAGCCAATGACCATTGGATCATTGTTACAGCTCAGCAACATTATGAGCAATACAGTGAAGTCAGCTGAGTACCTGAATCTACTGAATGGGCAGGTTATCCCATCAATGGATTTTTTCTTTCCTAATGATATGGGCATATTCCAGGATGATAATGCCAGGATTCATCAGCCTCAAATGATCAAAGAGTGGTTCAGGGAGCATGAGGAATCATGTTCACACATGAATTGGCCACCACAGAGTTGTGACCTTAACCTCATTGAAGGTCTTTGGGATGAAGAAGATTTTACGGAGTGGTTCAACTCACCTATCATCAATACAAGATCTTGACGAGAAAATAATGCAAATCTGGATGAAAAAAATGTTGAGATGTTGCATAAGCACGTGGAAACAATGTCATGGTGAATGCGCACCATAATAAAAGCTAAAGGTGGTCCAACGAAATATAAAGTACAACTATTTTTCTGGCCGGGCTGTGTATAAACATAAAAGGGATTCTCTTGGTGGGTGTGCCCCGGGATAACATATAACATGCAAAGCAATTTCAGGGCAATATGATTTTCAAATCAATTCGAGTCAATTTTTCTTGACTGCTTCAGGCTTTAAATAACGTGCTATCATACTGTCATTCAAAGGGGAAACACGGATGTGTATCACTGCAGAAATGGCAGCAGAGTGCAGTGTAGAGAGTGTAACAAGGTGGACATTAGGTTTTAAAGACAAATGGAGCTGAATGCAAAATAAATATCAATACAAAAAACTATGTTCAAACCAGGCTGATTACTGTATGTATACTTATACTTGTTTATGAGGACTGTCAGTATAAATTACAGCAAAACAAGACAGAAAGCATTATCATTCATGTTCTATGTACATTTACATTACCAATGGCACGTTGAATCTATCTTTCCAATAAAGCAATCAGGATAATGTTGTGTATGTATTTGTCGGGAATATAAAATGTGATTGTATATTCAGTCCATCTTACTTTTCTGGAGGTTTAGAAAACGGGATAGGCCAGAATTTTATCCAGTGTTGCCCTGAACGAATACAAACATTTAGTGATAGAGATGAGAACACCTATATTGAGTCTGAGTCAAGACCACGACTTTGCAGGGATTGAGACCGAGTCAAGTCCAGGAGGGTGGAGGGAGGGGTAAAAAATGAGTATGAAAATACGGGACAAATCACGTCCTGAATTGGTTCAGAATGGAACATAATTTTATTCTTCGGTATGGGATGGGTGGCGATCGTCGTAAACATTGTCAAGAGATACTCTTCAATAAATCCTTTGATCTGAAGACCGGACTAAAGTTCTATGACAAGGGAAGCATCATCACGGCTTTTTGATGGGGGGGCTGACCCCCTTTTGTCGTCTGCAGGCCGCACGTGCTCCTTGCGGTGACCTGCCTGTTCCCTCCTCCCCTGACTCCGGCAGTGTGGGAACTCCGCCAGAGTGGCGCGTCCTCAAGGACGCCAGCTGGTTGGCCAAGACGGAGAGTTATGTACAGGGAGTGGGGGCACTGGCCGGGTGGGGCTGGGCTGGGTGTGGTGGGCCGGCGACGTGCCGACTTCAAAAGTGAGGCACTGGCGGGGGGCGTCTGCAGTCTATAGTGTCCATTGTCGTGGAGAGACAAACCGTCATTTGCACCCCCCACCCCCCATGCCCTACGTATCACCCCTACCACTTAAAGGCCGAGACGGGACCCCCCAGCCCCATGACTGAGGCCTGTCCCCGTCTCATTTGGTGCCATTAGACACAGCATAGCGGGCCCTGCTGCGCTTCTGCAGGATCTTGGGGGAATCAGAGCTGTTTGATGATGTCACTGACATGTCCAGTCCCACGGTGGCAAACGACTCGACTCTTGGCTGAAATCTGCTGTTGATTGGTCGAGTAAGGACCAACATTCACATCAATGGTTACTCAGTACCAACAGCATAAGGGAAGGTTTCTCCAGATAAAGTTTGGCTTGTCTCTCCATGCCCTCTCATAGATAGATAGATAGTTAGATAGATAGATAGAGTACTCCGTGACTGTGATTCTTTATGCTCAACTGGTTGGTAGAAACAAAATCTTGGTCTGGATTTGTACGTTCTGGACCTGAAATGCCCAACACTGTGCACAACACACATTTAGACAGTAAAAACACAGTTGGGCATTAATAGACATTAACAATAACAATAAATAAAAAACAACAATAAACAGTAACAACGCATAGAATGTCAGGGAAAGTGATGCGTGGAGTTCCATAGTGACGGCTCAAAAATAAATAGTATCGCACAGCGGGTTGTTCAGTTGACGAGCAAATACTGAGTGATGTGTGTGCAATGTGCCTAAGCAGTTACTGCCCAAGGCTCCTATTGATTCATTACTTTAACAGAAATAAGGACGATAAGAAAACAAAGATCCATTTGTACTTCACCAACATGAAGGTTGAAGTGTTTGACATGTGTTCCATTAGGGGGCAAATGCGTAATTCTGCTCTTCGGGTTCCCCGTGTGAAGCTGTGGGGCCATGTTACTTAAAGCAGTGGTTCTCTAACAGCTGGGCTGTGGCCTACTAGGGGACTGCAGCAAGAACTGGGGGGGGCACAATTTATTTGAAAAGCGTAGAAAAGAAAAACGACAGTGCTAAAGCAAGCGCTGGCCAGTAGTCTATATCATATACAAATAGAATGAGATATAGGATGACACAATACCATTTATCAATATATTTTAATTGTGTGTTAAAATTAGGGCTTTATTAAAGATTTTAATATAAACCAATAGTATTCCTTCCTGGTTGTAAACAGTGTGAGCACCTCGGTTGTGACGTTGCACAGAATCCCAGATTTCACAACTATAATCAAACCATTCAGTTAGTGGCGTCTCCCTGGGAAGCTGACAGGGGAGAAGCGAGAAATCAGTGTTACGTCATTCATTGCATTTAAAAACATTGTTAAAAATACATAATTTGCAATATTTATTTTATTTTACTGGAGGGTAATGCCTTAAATTGAGGCTCTTTTCAGTTACTCGGTGCAAATTTAATGGTTGTCAAGCTTCTGATTTTACATCCATTTGCCAAATAGGTTTCAGATTTAGATAGCGTTCCTGTTCATAAACATTAATCTTAGTGTCACTGACTTTGGGCAGCTGAGATTTAAAATTTAAGACAAGTCTGCACACGCATGCACACTCATTTATATGTATGTAACAGTTTTATTACCTTGTACAGAGTCCGTAGGGTTTGCAAACTACCCCTATGCTTTTGATGTAGCTAATTTTAGATTTGAAATGAAATACAGATTTCTTTTAAGATTTCTTGCGCGAGCGTGAGAGTCAGAAAGCATGAGTGTCACACCAGATGCATGAGAGTTGGTAGCCCTGTAGCCTTCTGTTTCGAGAGCAATATACTTACAAAAAAGAGTGTTGGTGGACATAGTGGAGGAAAACCTTGGTTGAGACACGTTTAAAAGAAACTACATTATTTTGCAGTATAACCAAATGAAATTATGTTTATATTAAAAAACACTGGCAATTTTTGTAATCAGTGCAGAATGCATACAACAAAAACAAAATCATAGCCTGTGTTGGGGGGGCAAACATGTTTTCTTGGATACAGGGGGTCCTTGGATAAAAAAAAAAAGGTTGAGAACCGCTGATTTAAAGGATGGAGAATTTCAGCATCATGTCTGGCTGCGGTTTGAGGTTTAAGGCGGATCGATGTGGTTCAGAGGTTGCGACCGTGGTCCCTACCTGCCGTCTCCAGCCTAATCATGCACGCTAACAGGTGTGGCTCTCTTTGGGATTTGTCAGCGCATTCTAAGTTAAACATTCGTCAGATAGGCTTTAAGCCATATCAGTTAAAGGCTGCCCATTCTTTTCAGCTGAGGAAAAAAAAAATCATTCCACCTTTGGTTTATGATACTGGGAGAGCATGGCATAAAAAAAAGTGGATTCTGGAATGGTCCGGCTTGCTTTCCTGAGGATGAGCAATCTGCTAGGTAGCGGGACCTGCCCAATCACGTCAGCGGGGAGTCCCAGGTGTGACGGGCGAGGAGGATGGGATCGGTGCCCCGGGGGGGGATGACTTCACTGTCAGTCACTGGAGGGGACACGTTACAGTAAGGGGATGGTCCAAGTAGTGTCTAGGTTGTCTGACTCGGTGAGTCTGTGCCTCCCAGGTAAGAACATAAGAAATTTACAAACGCTCAGATTTAAAGGAACCCAGGGTAGAACAGACGGATTTCACGATGAGTTTTCACTATGGTCACCATTGCTTCAGGGGCTGATGTGCCAGACCCAGACAGGGGCAGGTTGGGGCCGTGAGTAAATAACCCCTACAGGGGGGGCTGTTTAGGGACAGGCTGGTGACCCCAGTCCTTTTTCCTTCCCAACGGTAGCATCGCTCTGACCCAGAGCTTCACAGATAGCCTCTTTGTTTCTTGTTTGTTTCTCGGCCACTGAGGTAATATCATGCTCACTATGTGCTGGGAAATATCCGCTCGGGTGGAGGGGTCTCTTCTTGTCTCTAAGCCCCGTTTCCAGCTGCCGGTTCTAAATCACCGGCAGTCACGTCAACCGAGGCCCATGCAAGCCGGAAGTACCCCATCGGAAGCTGGGGACGTGTCCCAGCGAGAGAATCTGCACCTGAGCTTCATGATGCTGTGAGGTGGCAGAACTCCGCTAGGGGGCAGCACTGAGTGGCAGACAGGATACCTCCCCTGGCTTGGTCAAGCTGACCGCTTTGGGATAGCACTCTCTTCTGGTTTGTCGGTCATAAAACGACTACAGCAGTCTGATATGACAGAGCGGACCAATAAAAAAGCATGGCTTGATGTGCAGTGGTGAGTGTAACGTACAGTGTTTAGGTGCAGAAATGAATCCCTCCAAACACTTCACAGTCAGCCTGAATCATTCTGGGACAAAAGTTTAACTGGGTGAAAAAGGTTCTGGATAATCCATCCTTTTCCATAAACACTTATCCAGTGTAAGGATGTGATGGCCTCGACTCCCCTTTCCTCCATCCTAATATGGTTCTGTTCTTGGTTATTGTCATCCTATTCACTCATCTCCACCTGCTTATGCAGTATAGGCCGTGTTTGATGTTTATGACACTTGGGTGGGGGGATGGTGGGGGGGTGCTGGAGCAATGCTGACAAACGCTAACAAAGACATGCAAATTCCACACACACTGAGCTTTGGGTGGGAACTGAACCCACGACCAACCCCAGGGGTGTGAGGTTCTTAACTTGTATGTCAATAAAATAAGAATCTTTTAGCCAATGAAAAAATGAGCAAAGAAATCAGTGCGTGAATGATGAATACAGCAGAAGCAGTCATATTCAAGTGGAATGCGATTAATGTTTGGACCAGGCGAGTTCAGCCTCACGATTCTTCTGTTAAACAGCTACAGCAGGGCTGTTCAAATCGCAGTCCTCACAAGGTCCAAGCACTGCTGACTTTCCAGCCTTCCTTTACCCATGAGCCTGATGTGAAGCCTCTGTGGCCAATCAGAATCAGTAATTATTAAACTAACTACCTGGGAGAACTGAAAACAAGGCCTGGATTTGGAATCGTGACCTACAGTATAGATACCAGCAGGTCTCGCTGCAATATTAAACATCACCACCAATGATTTTACATGAGGATCAGCGTCTGTCAGATTTAAATATAAATATGCGAATTTCCACCCTGTGGTGGGAAATACTGGGTTTACAGCATATTAAGCGCCTTTGGTGCCAATGAGGAGAGCACATCCGTGGACCACAGTGATATGCCCTGGCCCCTATCTCAGATACACAGGCCTTTGTATACTTTGAAAAAGGCACAGTTGAAGCTCGCGATACACATTCCTTTGGCACATGTGGATTGTTTGTGAGGGTAACCCGACCTTCTGAGAAAGGCGGCCTTAATGGGATTGTTCCAGTTCTGCTTCTGTCGACCTCCCTTGTTTAATGGAAAGACTTTATAAGGCACGAGTATCTAATTTTACTGCTCCAGCTGGGCGCGCAGCATTTTCTCAAAGGCTACTCCGGATGCATCGGACACCAGCCCACATTAACATAAAACTCGTCCAAATGGAAAGAGGAACAGTAAGCTATGCTTTACTTTTCAACTGTTACTGTTTGTTTCTTACACATCTCCTGCACATCATTACCAATAAACCGAGACACATCTATGAAGAATACAGCATCTGTGTAGGCTTGATGTCTATATTTTCATTAGCATCTTTGGAAGTATTGAAATGCTGGCATGTTTAAATTCGAGTTCATATGAAGCAATTTAAAACACCTGTCGCTGGCTGAAATCCACGGTTAAGTGCAGTTATTACCCAGTCGTAAAACGAAGGTCGACACCATTTTGCAGACTCTGCAGTGGTGGTATTAAGTGGTTAACAGAGCGAATTAAGTATCCGCAGTTGAGAGTGGACAGACACCTCTGTGCTCTCCCGAGACCTTCGCTACACGCCTGTTCTGTCTCTAAACCATGCTGAAATGTTTCTATGGCCTGTGATGTAAAATCCTCCACTCCCAAAATACCTTTCATACCGCCCTCCGCCCTCTGTTTCCCAACAGCTAGCCCCAAAAAGCCAGATTCATCCATCATTGGTTTACTTTAATATACTGCGATAATCTGGGTGCTTTTTACTTTGAAGAGATCTTCTGAGATCCTTTACCCCCAGTATGCATCCACATTTCCTGTAACAGTCACAGCCATAGCACATTTACTTTATCAGCCTCTGACTACATATTATACAGTTTTGCACTGTTTGGATTCGTTTTTGTGCTGTTTGTGCCGTTTTGTTTATTTACATTCTCTATATTGATTTACACTGTCGGTATTGTTCTGCACGGTTTTGAATTGCTTTACATTGTCTATTGTTTTTCACTATCTGCATTGTTGTGCACTATTTGTATTGCATTGCACTGCATCTGTTACTTTGCGCTGCCTGTATTGATTTACACTGTCTATATTGATTTACATTGTCTGTATTGATCTGCACTGTCTTGAATTGTTTTGCATTGTCTGTTGTTTTGCACTGTCTGTATTGATTTGCATTGTCTGTATTGCTTTGCACTGTCTGCATTGCTTTGCATTGTCTGCATTGTTTAGCTCTGTTTCTATTGTTTTACACTGCCTGTATTGATTTAAACTGTCTAAATTGATTTACATTGGCTGTATTGCTTTGCACTGTCTTGAATTGTTTTGTATTGTCTGTTGTTTTGCACTGTCTGCATTGCTTTGCATTGTCTGTATTGCTTTGCCCTGTCTGCATTACTTTGCACTCTCTGCATTGCTTTGCATTGTCCATATTGCTTTGCCGTGTTTGTATTGCTTTGCAGTGTCTACATTGCTTTGCCCTGTATGTGTTGTTTTGCACTGTCTGTATTGATTTACACTGAATTGGTTTGCACTTTCTGCATTGCTTTGCATTGTATAGCTCTGTTTCTGTTGCTTTACACTGCCTGCATTGCTCTGCACTGCATGTATTGATTTGCATTGCATGCATTACTTCGCACTATCCTTAGACTTTAGTGTGGCTGACCAAAAAAGCATTCCAAAGCACCTGTTGCACATAGCCAATGAAGATGTTGAATGTTGTACTGTGGTGGAAGGACAATCTCTTTACACATGGGCACCCCTTCTGTGTTTGCACAGGGTCTGGGGGGGGGGGGGGGGGGCGGGGTAGTTAACTGCAGATGTAAGCTGACACAGTGCCGGCACACGCCGGCCGTTCTTACTCCTGTCATGGGTCGCATTGCGGGCTGCAGGTGGAGGATCTCTGTCTGCCAGCTCTGTGTGGGGCTCCAGGCCTAGCTCCGCTCAGAGGGTGGGGGGCCTCAGTCCACTTCTCCGCCCCCGATGGCATCTCCAGGATTTACATTACCTGTCATGTGACTCACATGCTAATTTTTTTGTCATTGGCAGCCTGGGAGAGAGAATCGCGGCCACCCTGCCCCTCTGGCCCCATCCATTTGGGAAGCTGGCTTCAAAACGGACCTCTCGTTTATTCCTGGCCCACATGCGCTGTTACCGTGGTGATATGGCCGTGTGAAACAGATCAATCTCGCGTGTTAGTGTGTTGGCGGTTGCAGGACAGAGTGGGCCCACTGGTTCTGTAACTCCCATGTTCTTGGCAAGGCTCCACTAAAGCTCCCCTTTGTGGGGGGAAGGGAGGGGCGGGGGGGGCACGGCCTGGCTCGGAAAGTCCCGTGGCTGCCCGGGACTGCAGGTAGGGGGGCCTGCTGGGAAGGGAACACCTGCCGACAGGCCTGACTGCCAGCCACTTTCCCAGGCTCTCTGATGAATGGTCAGTAATAGCCGTGGGAGAGAGCGCTCCGGCTCTTGGCGAATGCCGCCCGCCCCCCAGCAGCCCCCCCCCCCAAGCCCCCACCAGGGGCTTAAGTCCGCTTAGCCGTGACCGTGCTGGAAAACAAGTGTCGCTAGATAGCCTCACAAAGCAGAATGTGTTTACAAAGTGCTGCAGAGTCGTAGTTCACGGCTGATGATGGGAGACTTGGAGTAACCCGGAATTGTCCCCCAGCCCCCCTATCACGGCATTTACCTAATGATGTAATTAGCATCATGCCACTGGGAGTCAGAGCAGTCCTCTTTAGCAGTCCTCTGATTCGGTATTAAGTATGAAATATGCCAGGTCTCCCTGGGTTCTGTTTCAAAGGGTCCGGATGGTGGGCCAAGTGTGGACATAGCGTACGCGAAATTCCCCCAATGCCGCAGCTGAGGGGATTTGTGGGAAACCGGTCCGCACTGTTCCCTCCAGCACCAAACCCCAGGGGCCCTGTACACAGGCGCACCCAGACCTGCATTCAGCTGAAATGCTGTGTCAGGTCCCTACTGTTGGACCTTACAGAAAGGTCCAGTAAGATTCACCAGTAAATGCTGGATATAAATGTGTAAATACAGGAGCCATTGAATCCCCAGGCAGCCATGCGATTGGTCACTGTGGGATAGTCACATCCACCCCAGGCTGTCAAACAGACAGAATAGCAGCAGTAACTACTGTGTCGCATTCAACCCCCCCTCCCCACACCACCCAGACAATTTTTATGGCAGGATGGCATCAGACTGGAGATACTTGACGGTTGGGGACACATGTAGCTGTGGATCTTGCCGGAACCACGTCTGCCGTGAA
>JAODKC010000045.1:14764203-14780425 GCA_026777985.1 Mormyrops attenuatus
TATCTTTTTTTTCCCTGCCTGATCCCCCGGGGCGTCATAAATGCCCCCCCCCCCCCCCCACAACAGACAAACAAACAAATAAATAAGAGCACATCCCTTATGTATGTTACTGAGGTCCGTTTGCCGCACAACATGCAGAGTGCAAAGACAAAACATATACCTAAGATATATTGTAGTCCTGTATGAAACAAACTCATTTTATGATATGGACCACTTATTTATATTTTTTAGTTATGCTGTGAAACTGCACCCTAAACAGTGATAGTCTTATTTTAAATGATAAAATCTTTATTATTCAAAAATCTTTCTTACATCGCATCCTTTCATGGTGTTACTATTGCCTGTGTGTCCATAGTGATGTCACGATATACACTGCCCCCCTCCCCCCACCACTGCAGAAAATTTGCCCCCCACGCAATATCAAACTCCTTCCGACGCCACTGCCGATCCCTGAGCTCTGCACTGCCTGGGATTCAGGATTTCTCCTATAACCATATACTGCGGAAGTGGTCAGGAAATGATGGGTGGATGGATGCATGGATGATTTGTTTTGCAGTCTTGCTCTCCACAATCTCTCCCTGCAATAAATGCTGTGCATTTTAGGATGTGCCCTGTGGAATCACCAACACGTACCTGAGCAAGTGCCTTAAAAGGGGGATCAATCTGGAAGCAATCAGGCCTCCATCCCCGATGTGGGGTAGTGCTTTCAGGGCAGCTCGTTACTCAGATCTTCAAACAGGCCCTCACATCATTAATCTCCGCCAGTGTTTTTGCTCTCCCTTGTGGATGACGGGAAAAAAGGAAAAATGCTGAGTATTTTGGTCTCATTACTCGGAAGACAATTAAAATTTTTGTTTCCTTGATTTGCCTTAGAATTTGTAACTGCTGGGATAAAGAAAACTTCTATTTTCTTCTCTATTCTCGAATCCCACACACACCTGCACACACCCAGTAAAGTTACTTTTCCAATTCTCACAGCACAACCACATTATTAAAAAAAAAAACATCATGATAAAAAGTAAAGGTCATTCTTTGGAAAGTCTCATCCAAGTGATTCATGTCATGGTCCACTGACTCCGGCAGAGCACACACTCACACCCTGTGATGCTTGTATCGGCAGGTCGAGCATGCCTGCGATAAACAACAGCATTTCTTTATTGAATGTCGTCCTTTTCAAATTCCAACTGAAATCAGATCACACACTGTGTGTAATGATACCTCATGCGTGAATATAACTCATACTTATCCGCATGTCATAATATTATCGCTTCAGGTGAAAAGGTTCCACCTTTAGCTGTAGTTTTTAAAATCTGGAGTCCTCCTAGATACTCAGCTAGGAGGATAAGATTGCTCCATTAATACAAATTTCACGTTGTATCCAGCAGAGGGCCTACACAAGTTGTGGGGAGCCTGGAACTTTCCTGGAATCTACCCCAGGAAGCACAGAGAACTAGGAGGTGGACACCTGGGACACTGGGACAGGATGCCAGTCCATCATAGGACACACACACACACATTTTTGATTTGCCTAACTGTTTTTGGATTTTTCTTTCATAAGCACCAAGCAGGGTGGGATTTATATACACCCTCCCAGATCTAGGCGTCTGTGGCGGTCGACCGCATCCCTCAGAAAGGACGGCTACTCTTAGAAAATGCTTTGAAGATCCATCCTTTTCAGGACGCAGATGCTCCATTCCGCTTTGACCTTCCTTCTGCTGGAGCTGCTGGGACATGCCGGCGACTCCAAACACCAGAGCCGTGTTAATGGGCCGACGAAACAGGCTGGCGGCCGATGCCAAACTGGCGGCCAATGCCAAGCTGGCGGCCGATGCCAAGCTGGCAGCCCGTAGCTGCTCTGGGCAGAGCCTTGGAGGCAGGACTGTACCTGCAGAGTGTGGTCCCTCCTCAGTCTCTGCTCAGCTGCCAGATAGCAGGGATGGTTACCTTCTCCGTCAACGCGAGAGACTGAGACAGAGCATAATGATAAAGGAAAGCATACAGCATGAATGGCGTTAGCGGCGATCTGGACTCAGATCAAAGAGCAGATCTGAATTAACGAGCAACCAGCTAAGGACAAGGAGAATATTTGAAGAATGATGCCCAGATAAGATGCACAGCTCTCAGTCAGAGAAAATGGTGTTAAACTGCGACATTGTGTCTGTCAAAGTGTTTCAGCTTCGCCATTTCCAAACATTTTCTAAAGTCACCCCAGTATTTGCAGTAACCATTCAATAAACGCATTATTTTTTTTACTTTTTTGGCGCTACCCAACCTTGTTTGGCTAATCAGTACCTCATTGGGTAATTTAACTACTTAGGTTAATTAATTAATTGAGCTGGTGGAGAAATTTACCTAATACATAGAACGGCTGAGGTGCCCCTGAGGAGTGGTCTGGGAACTGAACCGGTGTTCATCCAGCCATCCAGCAAGATATCAGTAACTGTTTGGAGAATGGAAGAAATTCTTATCGACTTTTGCACAGTACTGTATAAGTGGCTGAAAACAGTCAAACCACTGGTTATTGAAATGCGCCAATGCATGGTCGCATTAATGGGAATTTGGGTATGAAGGTGCAGCATTGTAGACAAGCAGCCAGCATGTTGGTACTGGCACACCTGCAACCTGCACGAACTCTCCCATGAGGCGTGTTGCTCTTACCATTAAGAGGAATGTGACGTGTGGTACACGTGAATCGTGAGACATAGTGCTCCGTGCTTTCAGATGCAAATGATTGGCTAAGCAATGGGACGCCTGAGATGTGTGATCGAAGCGATTCGGAAACTTCACACTTACAGTGTCTAGAGATTACAGGGGATGGCACAATAAACAAACAAAATGTATATCCAGTCAGCGGACGTTCTGTGGGTTAAAAAACGAAGAAAGGACAGAGGAGTGCAAAAATAACAGCTCAAACCATTGGTGTACAGAATGGCTGCCCCGGGCGCATAACTAGTCTGTGTCAAAATGGATATGGATAGAGAGAGAGAGAGAGAAAGAGAGAGAGAGACAGAAAGAGAGAGAGAGAGAGAATGAATTTATATGATCTCGATTTATAGTTAATTTTTATATATACTTGTATCATAAATATTCTGTATTGTATTCTATGTAATTCTCTTTCAGGTAATCAGAATCAGAGTTCACTTTATTGCCCAGGTACAACTGCATGTACTGGGAATTTATATTGGCAGTATGTTAACTGACCAAACAGAATATAAATTAAGAAATAGCCATGAAATCTATGATGGTCGCGTCTGAGCTGAACATGTACAGACCTTTTATCCTTGTTATTAGGTACTATAAGTAATGTACAGGTATCTATACACTATTGCAGGGGTGGGCAAACTTTTTGGCCCGAGGGCCACATAAAATTTTTCAATTATAGGGCAGGCCACTTCCATTACAGACAGCCTCATTTCATTTCCAGCATATGTGTACTTTTAATGTAGCTGTCATTGTGAGGAAAAATTAAGACTATTCTGAATAAATTCATTAGAATTTAGAATTAGAATTTAGTAATTAATTGTCATTCTTATAAAAATTCATATAAACATACTTAATGTGGTATGTTTAATGGTGTGCATTGTCCCGATAGTGACTGATTATGTCATAATTATGATATGATTTGATTTGGGCAATTCTGTACCAATCTTAAAATTAAAAAGACCAATGGGCCGGATGTGGCCCGCGGGCCGTTGCTTGCCCACCCCTTCTCTATAGGTATTATAAGTGGTCTACAGGTATTTATACTCCCCGAGGACTGGATTGGGAAACAGTGCAATAGAGTTTAGGATTCAGTTTAAAATTTCATTCACTTTTAAAGCTCTACAGGGATTAATTCATTTCCATATAATGGATCTTCTTTGCTCATGCACCACCTCTAGATCCATGATGTCAACAGAGCAGTCAGTTTCCAGTTACCGTGCTTTTGCCATTGCAACACCAAGACTTTGGGATAATCTGCCCATCCCCACTAGGGCTGCTTCCTTGGTTTCTGATATTAAAAAGAAACTGAAAACTCATTTTTACTCTTCAGTGCTTAAAGAGACCTGAGAATATTTTGAGTGGGCTTTGTTTTATATGATGTGTGTTTCCCCTTTCTATTAAATTTTATTTTTCTAAATCTTGTATGGTACTTTGGTCAATGGCAGTTGTTTTTAAAGAGCTTTATAAATAAAGCTCTTACTTTATATATATATATATATATATATATAAAATCTGGCAAAAGTTAGAGAGAAGTGTGAACATAACTATTATCCATCCATCTTCGTCAGGGTGGCCAGTAACCCACTGGGCAGGAGTTAGCGGTACACTCTGGATACCAGTCCATCACAGTGTACATAGATGTACACATTTATATAGTAGGGGTGAAGCCAGTTAGCCTACTCACACTTTGGACATCAGAAGGAAACTGGAGCACCAGACACACAGAGTGCAAATAGGATACAAACCTCCAACCACCCATGCATAAATATTAAAAGAGTAAAGGGCATGTTTTGGTCATTGTGACCACATAAAACCTGAGATCCAGATCAGTCAGCACAATACAGAACTACCCAAACTTCAGCTGTTCGAAGAACCAAACATTTTCACTCAGAAAGGGCTTTAGGAAGCTAAACACACCAACACAAGCAATAAGCGGCATTCAGAGACCCAAGCATTGCTTGCATTTTCGTTCCTTTTGCAACAGCTGGCCTTTATATTCATCATCCTCATTAGTGAGAGTGGATCCAGCTGTGACTAATTGGCAAGGGGCTATGATGCAGTAGGTTGTGGGTGTGGCCAGTTCTACATGCCCTTTGCTCAACCACAACAATGTGCATAATTCATAATGGCTGATTTAAATCAGTCCCAACCCTTTCTAGTTAAATGTTACTTTTTTAAATGGTTGAAACCATATGTTTATTGTTATGGACCCGACTCTGATTATTGTCACAAATAAATTCCTTGTCGGTTAGAAACAAATTAGGTCTTATTTTTCTCACAGAATTTTCAGAAAAATTCCTTGCATATCATTACTGAGTGTCTTATTATTATAATAGTACATTTGCAGTGCTAAGTTCAATTAATCAAGCATGGAAATTTAAGGTTTAATAGAAGACACAATGTTTACTGGTATGTAAGTTTTCACGGATGCTTATGATTAAAAGATTAAACATTGTTTTTGACATATACATCCATACATGGCCAACAAACATTCCATGCAAAAAGTTCAAAGAGAGTTAAAATCACGATAGAGAAAATGAAAATGTGTAAAGGGCTGGATAACAACTATCACAAAACTATAGGCTGAATTACCTCATGGCTAGCTCTGTTGTGGAATCCAATTAGTCTGGTTCAAATAGACCCTGATTGCTTGTTGATACAACTTCCATAACGGCTGTCAGAGGTAGACTCTCTTTGCTTTGCCCATTCAACAGATACGTTTCCGTTTAGCATTTCAGCCAGTGTGAGGCAGTGCCTGTACTGGCCTTGCTAATTTACTGTTCAAACACCAAAACGAGCACAGGCTTGTGTAGCTTCTCCAAGTTACGGTGCCCAGCAGAACCCCGTAGACAACCTGGCGACTGCCAGAGTTATATGAAGCCAGCTGGACTGAAGGCGAGAGGAGATGGTTTCCATAATGTTTGTGATGGAATACCCTTCATTTTTCCACTAATAAACCCTTACGTTTATATAGGTTATGTCCTGCCTGCTCCAGGTATCTTTAGACTAACTGCCAAGCTCACATTCCAAATATGCAAATCAGCCAGAGCCTCTAGCATGTCACAGGTGCTGGGTTGCAAGAGTTACTTCTATTAAATCATCTTGATGGCATCACCACACTGTTACTGTATGTGGCTTCATGATTTACTGCGGTTTCCTGTCTGAGTGATATAGCACCTTGAGATTTTTATCACTTGCAGCAAACCAAACGTCCCACAACCTTGTGTCTGTATCAGCTTATTAAAGAGCTTCAAAGGAAACCTATGAGCAAGAATATGATCAGAACACAAAGATACCCACATGAAGTCTCCAAATGTCACTCAGAGGAATGAAGAACAAAGAGATACGGCATCATAAGCCAACCTCTTTGCTCCTGCTGTGACCTTAAATATTTAGAAATGAGCTGCTCAAAGGTTTCCATTAGAATGGAGGTTAATGCAAAGGTTCTATAATCATTTAAACATCTTAAGATGGCCTTCTTGGGGTGAAGGTTTGATTATAGCCGACTTAATTCTGGCTTGTTCCCCTGACTGTTAATGTGACAGGTTAGAGAAACGTCTGTGGAAACTTAGAAAGCTGACTGGGGCCAAACATTAGTATGGAAGGACTTTAATGCTCTCCTGATTTCACAGTTTTTTAAAACCCATTTTGTGACTTCATGTTCATGCTCCTGATTAATGTATTAATGCATTTAATGTTTATATATTTATTGTTATAATTGTGCTTGACAAGCAAAAGCCAAATGGGATTTAACTACTGACACTCACAACTTAAACCGAGTCCCTGTGGAGGATAGAAAGTGTCACCACTCTTAAAACCAAGCATAAAACATTATTCCACTGGGCCTTTGTTGATCCATTTTCTTTTCCTCTTATTTTAATTGTGTTTTACTTGTAGTTTTAAATTATAAATACAACAATTGCTATCTAAAGCAGTTTGAATGACCTTGGAATTTGAAAACAATTCTATATACATAAACTTGCCTTGCTTTACCTATCTTATTGCATTTATTGACTTATTGAAGCACCTTATTTAGTATTTGGATTTAATTCAGGTTTCTTGGTGGCTAGGAGGATTTGTGATATAGCAATATTATGCAGAATATTTCCATATCATGCATGTTACATGTAATGCATAAAACTAATTTAAAGAGCTGATGAACATGGTTTGTGTCTTTGTTCCATTTGAGCTTCCTGCCTGACAGTTCACATTTTTGCTCCCTACCAGCTCCCAACCTGGGAGGGAGCAAAACCGTGGACTGTCTGTGGGTCCCAGAGGACTGGATTGGGAAACACTGATTTAGAAGAAACTATGTTTAATAGGGAGATAAAGGAGACGTGAAGTCAGACCATAGTGGTGACAGCACTGAATCCTGACCTCTAGATCACCAGAACCCCTCCCCATATCCTTAGTCACAGCATTAACCAAAAACAAGAAACTATAATGACCCCCACAGACAAACGTAAAGCATGGTGTTGCTTCACTGTGGCAGATTCATTTATTAACTCCCTGTGTTGTTAGTACTTGGGCTGGAATTTATACATGTGGGACATTAAAGAGAGCAGATAAGATAGCTGAGTGAACGATGTCGCTTCAAGTGAGCCTAAGAAAAAGGGAAAAGCGGCCAAGCAACACAGAGTTTATATTTCGATTGTTATGCAGTTAATGGTTGTACTGTGCTAATTTCCAGGGGGGGTGGGTGGTTAGGTATTAAAGGTGGTCATATATTTCCTCCCCCAGCTTCACCCCTGAAGCAGTTTGGAGACCAGTTGCCTGGGACCTATCTCTTCATCTTCATCTTCATCTTACAATGTGCTTGTGTGTCCAATTGTTTCATTTTTTTTATTTCTTTTTTGTAAGACAGACCCTTTCCTTGGGATTTTAATTTCTTTTCCACAATCGACCCAAACATTTCTGAGGAGGGGGACATAATTTCATCTTTCACCCCGTCTGCATGGCAGTCTTGATTTTCGGATCAAGAGAAGGCAGACATGCAATTTCGCCGTAAAATTTGGCAAGAAAAGTAGAATAAAGACTGGTTCCGTGGTTTGCTACGTTATGACATATTTCATATAATGGTTACAGCCCCAATGTGCTTAATATTCTAAATATGTTTTTTTGTAATTAAGCTTAAAGGCTATACGCATATTTGCTGTCCAGTTGTCATGCAGTAATGGGCCCCTGAGAACTTCCACTATATTCCTTTGCCGTCTGATGAAATGGGCTGCGGCTGCTGTTTGCAAGAAGTGTGCGGCTCAGATTTAGCAGGAACACAACAGCGACAGAGACAAGCCAGTACGCGTTTAATCCAGCTGGAAGAAGCGCAGCCATTAGTGAGGGGGAGAGGCAACATGGCAAAGCTGCATGCTGATTGGATGGGGGTCATGTGACAGGAGCACAATGGCTTGTGGGTGACAGAGAATTCTAGAAATCCCCAAGTATCTGATATGCAAATAAAAAAAATATATGTTCTAATATAAATATGTCCATCCATCCATCCATGCATGCATCCACCTTTTATACCCCGTTGTCCAGTACAGGTTGGCCAGTTTCAGGGCTTTCCTCTGTGTTCAGGCCGATGTCTTTGAGGCCTGGATACTCTGGTAAACACCTGGTCCCTGCCAACACGATGTCTCTCTCACTCATGCAGTCGTACCTGCCCCTGTATTGACGCAAGTTGCCGCAGCATCGCTCACCGACACTATTCGGTAATTAATCTGGGCTCCATGCTTCAGTGCGCTTTTGAACTGTAGGCTTACCGTCATGTTTACATCGTAAAACTGGAAGAGAAAACAGGGGAACCCCACCTAATAGTACAATGGCCGCCGCAGGCATAGTCAACGAGGCGACAATAACATTCGAAAACTTCCCCAGGGTGCAACCCACTGCCCTGTGAGCTGCACATGTAGTGTCTCTTTGCGTGTAACATATGCAAAGAGAATCACCTGCTTTGCTTGTGGCTAAGAGTCCAAAGAATGCGATTTAACATGCAATGGACTGGCACTTGCCGTGACCCTGTACTGCACATCAGGAAGATGGATGGATAGATGGATGCATGCATGCATGAAATGCTGCATTTAAACTACAACAGCAGCACAAATATATTACAAAAATCATTATAAAGGCAGAATGCCATCTTCCAAAGAAGTACTCCTAAATACTTGTTTGAAACAGAAGCTGAACTGTTGATGCATGTTCTGGGAAACAAACTCACTTTCAAAAGGGGAGGGACTTAAGGTCTTAACCTTGCTTTTTGATTGGCAGCTTAAAGTCTAAGCCATCTCATAATGGGATGTGCCAAGGCGGAAACACCCCAGAACCGTTACTCATTCCTGTCTGTCATCAAGGAAAGCCCTTTATTCCACAATTGCTGACACAACCAAGAGAAATATATTTTTCCTGGCTCCTCCTTTTAATGGTATTTTTCTGATTTGAAAAAGCAAATCAACCCAGTACATGAATTATCTTTACATCTTTATGCAATAACTATAGTTTTTTAATGCATTTTCTGAATTGGTGTTTGCATTCATTTGTTCATAAACAAAACAACTGATACCTGAATGTATATTCAGACATATATTTTATATATAAGACTAGTATGCATTAAATATTAATGCACAAAATGCACAGAATATTAATAAATCCAAATATACAGTCTCCTTCCTCCTCCTTCCTTGTTTGATAATTACACCATGTTTTTTATGCTCATATTCCATGCAGGGCTCTCGTTACCTGAAAGAAAAGTGATTTTTTTTTAATAATTATTATTCTCATGTCATGAGAAATGACTTATCACGCTCATAAAAGTTAAACAAAAAAAAAAACAATATAAAAGTAAGCAAGATTTTGTTGAGACAGGTTAGGAAACGATTCAGCCCTCTTAAGAATGTCAAGTCAATCTGGGCCAGCGAGCGGTTCAACTAAGTCCCTGCGCTTTCAACCCCCAGCCTTGGCAGAACAGTCACATGTCTGTGGGACCCTGAGCGTGGCCCTTAACCCCTGGCTCCAAGGCCACTGCACTGTCTGACCCTGCACTGTCACACCCAAGCTTACTCTCACCTGCATATGTGTCTCTGTGTCCCATGGAGAGCAATATGGGGTTGGCAAAGAGAAGCATTCCAATGTACTTATGCAAATGGAAAATAAAGGATTTAAATTACGATGGTTTAAAAATGTAATCAGGGTGTAATGAAGATGGAGGTCTGACGTTTCAAGATACACGATTAGAAAGTAAAGACGAAACTCTAATCACTTTCGTTTTTTTCTGCCTTTGGTGTTTTTGAGGTTGGGAGGTATCCTAATACTATAATACCATGCCATTACACTAAAATTACAATCACACTTTATTCAGGTACAGTGCAGCTGATACGCTTCTCTCACCCTTTTGTACCCAAGCATGAAAAAAGTAAATAATGAATAAAAGCTTGGATCAAAACAGCAGGTTTGAAATGACTGCTGTGAAACTATACCCGTAGGCGGTACAATGTTGCACTGACGCAAAAATGAAATCCCTAGCTGCAGATTTAACCGCCTCGATGATGTTACTCAGGCACTGACAGGTGGAGCAGGTTTGCATGCTCAGTCTGTGTGGATTGGCTGTCACGTAGAAGATACGCAATTTATGCCCTTTAAAAGATGGGGGGGGCAATAAGTAGAGGTTATCTACAAGAGCATCTGCAAGCTGAAACCTGGTATATAACCCCATACATAAAGTGCAAACTGCTTCGGTATGTTTAAGGCAATTTATCTGGGTTCAAAGTGTATACGTGCTCAAGAAAAAAAAAATAACACAATTTAACAGTAGAACATATGCAAATTAACAAATAAACAAAAATAATATCTAGGAGATGGTTGATTGTTCTTAGCCTTTGAATTGTGCAGGGTTCAGTACTTTAAAGGAAAGGCAATGACACCAGCTGAACGTAAGAGTGATAAGGTCAATTAGATACAAATAACAACTCTTCACTATTAAATTTGGTCTGCTGGAAAACACATTCTGCGTTGGCATGGTTGACGATCCACAACCCTGAGAATTCTAAACCTACCCCCCCTCTGATTTCTAGCTTTTCAATAGCTAGAAATGCCCCTTAACTGAACTCAAAACACTCTGAAACAAAAGGAACTTTGAGGGGTCTCAACAAAGGCAGACAAGTGATTTAGGAACTATCACTGACTAAAACGGAACATGAGGAAATATACACAAGTAATGAGGTCTAGAAAAGGAGTAGATGTGGGTCATTAACAATTACTCAAAAATTGGGGATTAAATCACCAGGGGATACAAGGAACAAAGAAAAGGGATACAAACTAGACACAGGGCTAAATATACAACTAAAGCACAGTGGCCTGTACTACGAAGCGGGGTTACTGGCTTATCGGGGTAACTTGTCGGATTTAAGTTACCCTGATGAACCACGGGAAAGGTTAATCAAGAATACAAGCCACTTAGACTACATACCTAACCAGAATGCTTAAACACCAGGAACATGATTGACACATAAGGCTGACACAAGCAGAGTCCTGGGGCACAAATAAGCAAAAGTCCATTGCCTATAGCCTGCCTCAAACTCTTGATAGTCTGGACTGGTTGGTTATTAAAAAGGTACTCAGCCCATTCAGCTATGCTGTGGTCCAGGGAACAGGGAGAACTATGGGGACTGTGATAGGGGATCAACTTAAGAGAACAGAAGTTACAGAATGGGATGACCAGCAACACCCATAAGCCAAAAAGGGAACTACAACATAGCGCATTGACACTGGGAGAATGCGGAATAGACTTGGAACACTAGGAAACACTAGGAAAGACCAATAACGCGTGCTGGTCGTCAGGGGAGAGTGGGGAAATTTAACGAAATGAAGGACAGAAGGGGATGGGACAGGGATCGATGCTGCCAAATAGCAGAGATCGCAACAGAAAAGACGTGTATTTCTCAATGATCATCTCAGGAATATACACCTATGCCAAACAGGATGAAACACAATTAATTTTCCTTCACTTGCATTTTTATTTTTGTTTTGTTCCTTTTCCAGAAAAGCCACCTGCACAGCACGCAGTTTTACAGCAAAACATAAAGCAAGGAATCTTCCCCTAGGGTCCAACGACAGTCCTTCTCTTGGATTTAAGCCCTTTCCCTAGAGCACTGAGCACCCAGATTGGACTCTGCCTCTGGCACCTTCTGATAAAAAGCTTCGAGCTCGGGTTCGACAGATGGGTGACACGCTCTTGCGAGACCCAAATATGTCGGAATGGGTCGACTGCGCTCACTTATGTCTGTATTTATTTTCAATCCATTTTCCCCAGCTGTGATAATAAACACCTGGGGAAGCCAACCTGCCTGTATATTATTCCTCCCCGTCTAGCATATCAGACATTTTCTTTATTCCAAGCTGTGTATATTAGCGCCCCAAAAGCCTGACAGATGACAGCGTCCCCCCCTCTCCCGTGCCCTCCCTGCCCGGTGGTCTGGCTCACAAGGCAGCCTGTGCTTGCGGCACATAATTAATAAATTAAACATAATTCCCTATCCAAACTGCAAAAAGACAGAGCCTCTGTGAGGAGGGAATCATGCAGCATCGTTGCTCAGATTCCTGTCTCTAGGTGACCATTATGCCTTCTGATTGTTTATAGAACTTCCTTAGTTACAGAAGCTTAGTTCCTTAGTTATTCCCTGAACTGTGTTAAAATAATTGAATTGACAAAAATAATTGAAATGACACTAAGACTGTATACCTAATTCATTAAAATATTTAATTACCAATAAATTAAAATAACTGTAATGACAATTTCAAGATGTTTTATAACTTAAGTGATGTGAATTGCAACTATTGTAAAAAAGTATTTAGCAAAAGACTGGTGAATAGAAAGTATAGAAGTACAACCATTGCCATAAAAACCAGACGACGTAATAAACGAGCAGGAATACAGCCTTTTATCCATCTTTCAAAAGCTTATCCAATACAGGGTGATGGGGTGGGGGCTGCAGCTTTTCCTGAGCAGCAGAGGGTCCAGGGCCGAAGACACCTGGGACTGGAAGGAAAACTGGCAGCAGGAAATGGAAGGAAATGGCAGCAGAATTAATTGTGACCCACCTGCACTGTATATTTCACCTGCACTGTATATTTTACCTGCACTGTTCTATTTCATGTGCTCCAAATAACTCACATCAGGTTCATGGAGAGGACTGCAGGGGCCGTCTGCCCTGACTCTCCATGTGAGATCTTCCCACATTTGCATGGGTTTCCCCCATGCAGGTTACCGGGCGCTTGTGGTGTCCCAGTGTTAATATTCTGTGAGGCAGACATGTCACGAGCCAGGGGCTAAACCCCTGAACGAATCCGAATGAGCCCCGAATGATTTGTTTATCACAGGCCTTTTAACGACCTCGCTGTATTTGAGAATTCCATACGTCACAGCAGTCGTACTCCAGGGCCGCTTTTCCGAAATCCTTCATACTGCTATGATCATTATAACTTCAGAGAGAAAGAATTCAACACGACGACCTTCGACACTGGGATGAGCCCCCTGATGGCTTAAGATCCTGCTGTGAGGGAGGCCGTGAGTATGTACACCCTCAGCGTATCACCACACCCATCCTCACGCCGGGCCCTTCCTGGCATGATGTCCAGGCCCAGCGCGACCCGGCATCTGAGCACTTATGGAAACTGAAGGCTATTATCCTGCTATTATCTTTGTGACTCTCGTAATTCATGAGGTTGATTGCTGGCGTGGTAAAGACGGGGTTTGCTAAAGTGATGACACGCTGAGTCCTTGGCCTGTCGGAGCGCCCCCCCCAGCCCATCCATGGCGATGTAGCGAGTGGCTTTCTCACCGAAGCCGGTGATCCACAGAAAATGGTAATAAGAAGGCACCCAGTGGGTGACCGAAAACCCCATGCTGCTGAAGTCAGGGGGATTTCGGAATGAGGAATGGAAAAGATCCCTTTCCACCCATATAATGTCTGCCCATGTTAAAAAAAAATAGATATTAACTGCACTCAGGCATGGAATTTTATAAGTATATGTGCATGACACATTTATATCAGAGATAACCGCTCAAAAATTCCTGCCTGCTTTATTTAAAAAGTGTGGAAAATACCCAGAGGTCTCTGTCAGTCCAGGAAACCTGCCGGCAGGACAGCTTCTCAGACCTCTGTTTATCCCAGAAGCTGTGGAGACTTCCAGGGAATCGCAAAAAAAGATTTGCCTGTTGATAGCGGACATCGATGTTTCTCTTGGGCACTGATGAGCGAGTCTTGGATGTAAGGCTCTGTCTCCCCCCTGCCCCAAGGGTGGTTTGCTTTTCTCTGTAGCGGAGATTTTCTAGTTGTATCTTGAGTTACTGAGCCTTCAAAAGGATGGTGTGTGGCTCAGTGAGTTAGGCCTCTGTGTCGAGAATTCAAAGGTTGCTGGTTCGATTTCTGTATTTAGCAGAACAGTTACATCTCTGGTGATCCTTTGAGCAAGGCCCTTAACCCCCAGAAATGCTCTGGAGTTGCTGCACCATTGACCTGACCCTGTGCTCAAACCCCAAGCTTTCTCTCGAATGCATATGTCTGTGTACAGTGCCAGTCCAGATGTGTCCAGACTTTTGACTGGTACTGTATGTTTCAAAGTAGAGCAGGATGGGATATGAGAAAAGAAGCATTCCAATATAGCTACCTGTGCCCATACTTTCTCGAATGTTAAATATAGCGTTATTCACTCATCATAGAGTGGGGTCAGTCATCCACCTTCAAGCTCAGGTCCGTGTTAGCAGCGTCTGGTCTTGTACCTCCAAACCCTCCCTGAGATGCTTCTCATTTTCTGCGGCTCTCGCCATGGTCAGCCTTAGCTGTCATGCTCTGTAGCATTTCCTCCCCTCCAGCGAAACCTCGCCCCAGTGCTGACAGACCGTCCTCAGTAGTGGAAACCCGCAGCTTTGGACCTTCGCTGGTGCGTCTCCTGTGCAGCTATTTCATGCCTCCTGGCAGCTTGGGAGGCTGTTCCTCTGTGCTGGATGCTAACATGGTCAGTGATCGTAGGCAGAACCATCTTAGCATATGCTATATTTTCCCAACCGGGAACCAGTCGTCCCCTTAGTAAATTTTGCCAACAGGCAATTATCCACTAATTAAATGCTCCATATTTCATTTTTTTTTTCGTGAGGGATGGCCACATATTTATTTACTAGGAGGTTGCCATGATCACCCCAGGTCACTCCTTAGATCCGCCCTGAGCCCTCAGGAGATGCCAGACCTTTATCCACCTCTGGATAACCTTTGGGTCCATGAGCGCTCCTCTTCCCACACCATGCTCCTCACAGGTACTGCTGCTCGTAGATGGGCACCTACAGCCAATGACGAAGCAGAAGGCACGGTTGCTTGCAGCTGGACTTCAGACTTCAGGCACTTCAGACAGCTTCATCTAACACTCTTATTATGGCTACTGCCAGTTAAAATACAACAGAAACAAATCGTGAAGATATGTTGCTTATTATATAAAAATTTCCCTCTATGCTTACTTTGCAGTGTGAGTAGACAGACACCGGCCTTTAATCATTTTTACATAATAAAATTAAGAATAAAATCTGTCAAAGAGAAAATTAACAAAAGCAGTCTGCGTGTAGTAGATCACCCTGTCAGCCTCCTATTCTTCCCGATCTGTGTTATATTCTGCTTACGCTCACATGACTTGCGTATCTCAGTTTAAGCTGAAAAAAACAAGCTAGATTTCTCTGTCATCTTGTATTGGATTTAGGACATTCTTTTTCCCCTCCATTGATGGCCGATGTGATTTGGCATACCTATTCGCGGAAGAAAAATGACGTGATGCTATGTTTTGGTGATGGGACGTCGCAGCTTAAGGGGAAGCCAGAACTGCTGTTCACAGATGACTTAAGTATGGCTGTTTTTTTAAGCTGGTCTGGGCCTGTCTTGGGTAAGGAGCATTTTCAGTGACAACAGTCTTATGACAGTAGAGTATTTAAAAGATTTTACGTCAATGTTTGGAATGACCGTAAATATTCACACCTGCAGTGGCCCGTGGCTGATATGAGGGGTCAGACCCACCACAGATATTCTCTGCCTGATCAGCATCCAGAGATTAGATCTTGGATCCTGTGGGGGCCAGGTGTCCACACAGCTTCTCACTTGGTATCACCTGTTCTCCTGGGGGGATGATGTGAAGTGGAAGGGTGTTTGACGAATGCTCAGGAACTACATGGATCCAGAATAAGAAGTCAATAGAAGAACTATTTTAATGTATGTTGTTTTCCTTGTTAGTTTCTTAGCCCCCCCACACACACACACACGAACACACACGAACACACACACACACACACACACACACAGCCCTACTTTTGGATTCCGACGAAAGCGAAAGCTGTAATATTGTTAGGCTGACCAGATGAAAAAAGTAATCGCCAGTGAAAAGTTCAGATTGTGTAAGCAATCCCAAGTTTTCCTGTTGAGGTAACCAATGGTCCCTAGCACTCCCATTTTCAGGATGTGGTTTGCTTGTCTTGAGGGAGCTAGGTTTTGTG
>JAODKC010000045.1:14798964-14809239 GCA_026777985.1 Mormyrops attenuatus
CCCCCCCCCCCCCCCCCCCCCCCCCCCCCCCCCCCCCCCCCCCCCCCCCCCCCCCCCCCCCCCCCCCCCGCCATTTTCTAGAGGGAGACCTAAACCCTGAAGTCTTTAACAGCAAGGCCTAACGAGCCTAAAAGGCTAGCCAAGTCCAGCCTTTAACGTTGCACCATGTGACCAAATGCAGCCTTTAACGCCGAGCAAATGCAGCTGGCCAGACCTTTATTTGGTGGATTCTTTACCGCAAAAAAGGAAATTGCCCTTTCAAAAAATAAACAGAAGCAAAGGCTCACCCTGGCAGGGTGTTGTACGACAGTGGTCCTTCAGGTGGGAGCAGTTCTTGCCCTCGTAATCTTCTGGGCATTTGCAGAAGTAGTCAGTGGCCAGGTTGAAGCACTGAGCGCTGTTTTGACAGGGGTTTGGAGCGCAGTAATCGATGTCCAGCTGGGGGGGGGGCAGCGTTAAAATTTAACAATGGCGGAAAGGAACATGACAGCGTGCTATGCCACCGACTAAAACTAAAGACTTAATAAACAAAAACAGCAAAGGAAAGGGAAACAGCCGCATCCCGATGTAATTCAGAAAAGGATACTGAGGTGTAACAGCACAACAACGTTCTGGATTTATATTACCAGGGCATTTAGTGCAACGAAAGAATGGGGGGGGGCAATAAGGGATAGAACACGGTGTGTCAGGGAGGCGGGTGGCGACGCCCACCTGACAGAGGTTGCCAGAGAAACCGGCTAGGCAGAGGCACTGGAAGCCATTGACCTCGTCCTGGCAACGGCCTCCGTTCAGGCAGGGGGAGCTGGTACACTCGTCGATGTCTTTCTCGCAGTGTTCCCCTTCATATCCAGGCAGACAGATACACTGGTAACCGTTAACCAGATCCTGGAAAAGATAAATACAAAAGGAATATAATTAAAAAGCTATAAACAACTTACTAACCAGTTGGGTGACATGGTTGGTAGGAGGGGTAAGCTTCCCCGGTTTGTGTACTTATTATTATATGTTTACAAATTTATGTAGTTATAAACATCCCATCCAGGGTGTACGATAGCCTGGTGCCCTACGCTGTTTAGCATAAGTGCCAACCCCCTACCACACACATCCTTACCACACACCCAGTCCTCAGGGAACCCCGGACAGTCCACGTTTTTGCTTCCTCTCAGCTCCCAGCTGCCTGCACCAGGTATTCGGTGTTCCTGATTGGCTGGGAGCTGGGAGGGAGCAAAAATGTGGACTGTCCAGAATTCCCTGAGGACTGGGTTGGGAAACACTGAGTTAGAAGATGTAGGGATGCATATAGTCATTAAATTTTTTAAAAAAAGCTGCAAGCTTTGATGAGGCAGGAGTGGAACGCAGGTTACCTTGCAAGTTGCTCCATTCTGACACTGTGCCTGACAGTCATTAATGTCTGCAGAGATAATTACAAAACGGCACAAAATCAGCCACATCACACAAAAATATTTTTATATATTAAATGTAATATGTAAACCTGACGTGACTAAAAATACAGAGCTTCTATTCTATATTCTATTAATAAAAATAAATGGTATTATGACCCATGCATGTGACTGGATAGCCATGCTTGGGTTCGGCCGAGGATAAGACTGGAGTATCGTTTCTGAGAAACGCCGAATCTATCAACATGTCAGTGCTAAGGCCGCGAGCAGAGGGAGGGTCAGCGCCAACTCACTGATATCGCAGTTCTGTCCTGTCCAGCCCAGGTTACATTCGCAGAAGTATCCTCCTATTAGGTTGCGGCAGGAGTTGGCGTTCACGCAGGGCCTGCCGTCGCATTCGTTGGCATCTTAATG
Organism: Mormyrops attenuatus; assembly: GCA_026777985.1. Taxonomy (NCBI): domain Eukaryota; kingdom Metazoa; phylum Chordata; class Actinopteri; order Osteoglossiformes; family Mormyridae; genus Mormyrops; species Mormyrops attenuatus. The sequence continues at coordinate 14,800,779 of JAODKC010000045.1, forward strand.
AGACGGAAGACAGTGTTCAGATGGCTAAGGAGCAAAAGGGCTGGACGCGCCTCTGGGGGATCGCTCTGCAAAGGCTCCGGGGCAGATGACGGCACAGAGGTCGGGGGGTGGAATGTGCCTCATGTGGCCCCCAGGAGCCCGACCCGCAGCGCACTGGTTCAAATTCAGACTGAACAGGGTCGGTTGCCGTGGAGAGGAGCCATTTGTGCTTCAATCAAAAACAAACACGCCCCGACAAGCCGCCCACAGTCAGAGACAATGGCGCCTGGGGAGGGAGGAGGGATGTGGGGGTCCTTTTCCTGGATTCCAGTGAATGGGGCCAGTGGGGCGTCCCTAATGAGCCTGGGGGCTCTGGCCCTGGCCCCCAAACGCATTTGCCCAGCTTTTAAAAAGAGGTTCATTCCAATCTCCTCCGCTGCCCCCGCTAGTATGAGAGCCAAGCCCCCCCAGGCTGCTGCGGGTCGACACCAAAAAGGGGGGGGGGGGTCTTTTTCTTCCCTTGCCATCGGGGCTAATAACTACACACACATCCTCGTCGGGGTCACACCAGCCCCCTGATTTTTTTTTTTTTCACAAATGCACGTCTACAGCTGACTCACCAATCCGGCAGGTCTTGCCCGTCCACTGAGGGGGACAGCTGCACTTGAACCCGTTGATCAGGTCATGGCAGGTGCCTGCTTGATCACAGGGATTCGGGTTGCAGTCGTCGATGTCTGAAAAAGAGAAACGAGAGTCAGGGACGCTGTCGCGACCTTCACAGATGAGTGGGGGCCTTGATGTGAGCGTGTGTGTGTGTCTTACTGATTAGGCAGGAGGGTCCGCTCCATCCTGGTGCACAAAGGCACTCGAACCCCTGGCTTGTCTCCTTGCATATGCCTCCATTGGAGCAGGGATCAGAGATGCAGGCGTGCTCTGCTGCAGAGACGAAGCGAAACCCGAGGTTTAAACGACCACCACATGATAGGGGTCCCAGGTATGGTGGGGGGGGTCTTATCCCATCCGTCTCATGGCTCTGCCACCTGTGACCGACCCCAGCCACCTCCTTTCCATTCGGGACCACACAGATCACCTCAAGAGTGCATGCAGGGGAACGAACGCGCCGCAAATGCGATAAAGCTCCGGGTGCAGCTCGTATTTTTCCCGCGTGGCGCTGCATGTGGGCAGGAAGTTGTCCTTTTTGCTAAGCTGACCTGAACAATGCACCATGACCGCCATGACTTTCATCCAAGGGAGGAGGGTGTGGATCAAGGAACATCATTTTCAAGTCAAGACAAATTCCCTTGCAGATTAATAAATTATCCAAATTCTTTTGGCCCAGTCGCTCTGTCTGAAGCTGCTGGGTTAGCCAGGCAGGGAGGTACAGGAGGTGAACACGGAGGCTGGGGGGGTCGGGGGGGAATTAGACATGGGTGGGCTCCATTTCGCACTACGACACTGACAGTGGGCCTTAATCTGCTTTTACACCTTGCGTCTCTGCCTTGGGGAGGGGGCAGCCACCCCTAATGATCGCGCAGTAAACCTTTCACAAATCAGAGGCATTCCTGCTAAAAACAGGCAGGCTGACCCCAGATTCATAAGCAGCACAACAACGTCACTCAACTTCAATCTGTTCTGTCAAAGTAACCAGCACATCAACAGGTTTCAGTTGAGGCAATTTTTTCATGCATAAATCCAGTTCTATCAACCCCATTTGTAATCAAAATAATGAATTAAACCTCCCCCTTCCTGAAATTGACATCATCTAAGGGCAAAGGAGAACCTTAGAGGTACCAGAGATTTTACATGAACATTTCAGTGCACTGAAAGTCTCTGAACTGGACCATTTAATCCAGATCATTTAATCCAGACCAAAAATGTCTGTATGAGATGTTAATTTGGTCTTCTGGACTTGCTTCTTTTCTCAGAGGTAACAAACAGTCCATAATAACACACAGATCCATCATTTTACAATGCGTTTTATTCAAACGTACATTTAAAAAAGGCTCTACAGCGATCTGAAGGCTTACGGTTACAAAATATATTTTTATTTGCATGCATAAAAGGTAGATGAGAATAAATCTGACTTCACTTTAATGAAGTGATTCACTATGAGGTGTAAGACGACGTTTACGGCAGAGGTGTCAGACTAGTCCATTTTGGTGTGCCTGAAATCCCACAGAATCCAAGTCACGCAGATGAAAGGCACGTAAGTGAAGTGCAGTTAGAGGTTTTTCATTATAAGAGGGATCTCAATCTTTCCATACAAACATTTTAGAGGCCACTGTAAATAGAAACTGTTCTTAATAACCTGCCTGGTTAAATAAAGGCAAAATGACAAATATAATAATATTACTGTGGGGGTTTTAGTGCTAAGACCCCAATTACCACCAACATCACGGTGCTCGGTACTGGAGTTCCTTACGGGTGAGAGTACATACCCCTCTCACAGTTGATTCCAGAGTATCCCTCTGGACAGGAACATTGGTATTTGTCGGGTCCTGTGTTGCTGCAAGTCCCGCCGTTCAGACAGGGCTGGTAGGTGCCACAGTAGTTCAGATCTAGCACGAGACAGGGAGTGGAAATGAGATGGGCAAGCCACAACACAGACCCTGGCCAGCAGGGCGGCGCCGCTGTGCTGGTTACCTTTGTCACACAGCTGGCCTCCCCAGTTGGTGTCGCAGAGGCACTGCCAGGGCTCCACGCAGGTGCCGTGCACGCAGCCTGGGTGCGGGATGCACTTGTCGCAATACTCCCCCTGCCAGCCATACAGGCACCTGGATGCACAGTGGCCACAGGGTCAACAAATCATCAGCCAGTCTGGCAATAACCAGAATGAACTGGATAAACTGGAAATAAATCACTGCATATCACAATATCGGCTACTCCAGGTTTCACATTACAAACAAAAAACTGCAGGCGTGTGTCTCTTTTTTCGTTTTTTGTTACACATGATACAGAATACCAGCACCCAGTCGGCTGTTACCCTCGTTTGTGTAGTGTTGTAAAATCGTGGGACCCAAATACAGACCTATAACCTGATGCACGACCTGGCCCCGCAGCTGATGTGCGGTGTCACACAGACAAAAACAGTGCACATGGATCGTGACCAAGAGCAGAACATAAAACGGAGCCTTCTAGAAAACAGGCAGGACAGGCTCCTTCTCTAAGCACGTCAGTGTTATTCTTTGCTTTTCTTTCTCATGGGGCGAAATCAGACGGGAGCGTTCCTCCAGGGAGCCGGTGATTCATACGCAGCTCCCGTCTTGTCTGAGGGAGGAGGCTGATCCAGAGCAGGCCTCCCCCCCCCCCCCCCACGGGCTGCTGACATAGTACCTTCCATGGGCCACGGTGACCAAAGACCACACCATTAGAGTCTCGAATTGGGGGGGGGATTCAGTTAGCGCAAGATTAGCTGTGGATGGCTTTGCGGTCTCTGCACATTGTAGAAAACCACTTCAATACCTGAGGACCCCAAATCTCATTGTGAGGACCCCCCCACGATAGACCATACTGCACAAGACTACCCCAGCACCCACGCCTGTCCGGTTCAACCTTCACGTTAACGTGAAGTGACTCCTCTGGCCTCTCAATAAACTGAACGCCTCAAGGAAAAAAAAAATAACTAAAAAACACCATCTCAGCAGATCTTCTGAACCATGAATGGACTCAAAGACTTGGGACGTCCTGCTGCTTTGAGCCTCTCCCTCCCGGCCTGATCCTGGAGGGCGGGGCTTGAGAGGTCTGCTTTTCATTGTTTCCTGGCCAGGAGAGGAGTAACATCAAAGTGTGGCCAGAATTTGGGTGGTGGTGGGGGGGGGGACTCTTGAATTCATCAGTGTCCTCTGATAAGATTCCAAACTCACCATTAAGCTCTCAACACCCAGGGGCCTGGTGTGCGGGGGCCCCTGTAGTAATCCTGCTCTCCAGCTTCCCCGGGCCCCGCTTTGGAGTGGGAGGGGGGCGTGTACAGGATTGCGGCCCCCAATGGCTATCGGCCACATAATCGGCACCCCGGGGGGGGCGTGCATCTCCCTCACCTTCGGTGTCCCACTGCTGTTTGGTGAGCGATATCCAGTAACAAACGAAGCCTCCCTTATAAATTATTTGTTGCTGTTTTTAAAAGGTCAGGGGGCGGGAAAAGCTGCTAACTGCTGACGGATGTTTCTGATGTTTGGTTATGCACGAAACTAACCTCCCCCCCCGCCCCCGCCAAAAAGAAAGCGAAAAGGAAAGGTCTTTACTTGCACTCTCCAGGAATTTTGCAGGATCCATGTTCTACGCTGCAGCCCTGTCGGCAGATTGCTGGGACAGAGAGAGAGATAGAGAGAGAAAGAGAGGAAGAGAGAGAGGGAGAGAGACAGAGAGAGAACGATCAGTATGATGTCAATTTCCAGACCCAAAAACAGCCCCCCTCCCCGCAGACCTTCTCCCCCCCTCACTCGTGGGAATGTTCTAATCTTCTACCAGGCCAGTAATCCTACAAAATCCAAGACTGATCTGAGCTGTGCTCCGGTCCTGCTGGAAACAAACTGGTGGCAGGTGACGCCTCGCGGCAGCAAATCCGCCGATTCAGCCCGCGACAAAAGCCCCACGCCGCTGCAAACAGACAGCGCAGGCAGAATCAGGGAGCGGAGAAGGCGGCTTATCCAGGGAGCTCCCGAAAGCCTGGCATCACTGCACTTCACTGCACTTCACTGCGATCCTGCTCCTATCACTTCCACAGCTTATCACACATTTCCATCGCTTATCAGGCCCTCCTACCCAGAGTGCTTTGCACACATTTTATTTTTTTCACATGATCCCCGCATATGCCTGGATATTTTCACCCAAACATGGACGACAGCCATCACCACACACTGCAGAATGCTAACTCCCGCCACGCTCAGTACCTATGTTGCACTCGGGTCCGGACCAGCCCTCCAGGCAGGTCTTGTTGCCGTTGTGGTCGCAGGTGTAGTGTCCAAAGAACTCGTCCCGCGGCCGGCAGAACTTGTTGCAGCCGAATCCATAGTAGTGCTCATCGCACGTGACCCGGATCTGGTACTCGAACTGGGCCACTGCGCCGTTGTGTTTGTGGGTCTGCCACTGGCGCGTCGGGTTGATCATACCCGAGTGGACTGCCTTCTCGATAAGCTCCCCCGTCACACCTGAGGATACAAACGTCGCCATCCAGCCAATGAGGATCGAATATCACTCACGTCCCCAACTAACATACAGTGTCCACATTATTCAATAAAAATTAAAAGTCCCAAGCTAACATACTGCAGGTGAAAAATCCAATAAAATTATAAAACTAAAAGTCCCAACCTAACATACACCGTTAAATCTGTATGTTTTTTTACAGTAGTTTCACATAATTCAATAAAATCATAACAATATTTAATTCCCTAGTTAAGATACAGCAGGTGTATAATTCAAGGATTCAAGGGTTAATAATAATAATAATAATAATAATAATAATAATAATAATAAGGATGAATAAAATAAAATAATAAAAGTCATGGAATACACAATAACAACCTCATTTACTCCTTTATAAGGGTTAAAAAGGGCAGTATAGGAAAAACCTTCAAAGTAGGTATTTATATATGTAACTTATAACCTACACGCTCTGTAGTCTAGCGACGTTTGCAGGAGTTATCATAATAATCGTCATGTGCATTATCCCTGCGGTTCAGTGTAATAATAAGCTCGTCTCATCACAGCGCAATTTATGAATGCCTTCAGAGAGGTATTAATTTCCAGCAAGGTGATGGAAAAAATATTTAAATGGATAGATTTACATACTGCCGTTACACGAATGCCCTGTGGAGACATTAAAGCATTAAGGAGAGGCTGTAAATATCATTCTGCATTGTAATAAGTGCTATTAGCCTTTCAGGACACTGTGTCTCACTCATAGCATGGGTTCCCTCATGTCCTGGGGGGGGGGACCCAAGACCTGTAATGCCATTCCCACAGTGACACCCCCAACCCCCCCCATGAAGGCGGATAAGGTTAATGTTGGGAGCAGCGATGAAGCGGGGAGTGCCGGAAGATTCGGAGGTGCTTTAATGAGCTTTTCTGCTTGGGCAGAAGTTAAGGTCTTGAGCAAACTGTGGTCTTGCAAGCTCAGATCTGCTCAGCCATGTTGGGCTGATACAAACTTCAACCCCCCCCCCTCCTGCCACCCCCCAGTCCAACCTCTACATTCTAGCACAGTGGCCCATGTAGGAAGGTGGGGGGGGAGGTAGTGTGTGCATGGTTTTCATTGGCCATCAGCAAAAGGGGAAAGGTCAAAACGGCAGCAGGCGGCTGCATTTCACACGGATGAGGTCGCCGAGGCTTCCGTGTGGCATTGCGCCAGCCGCCACACCTCGGCGTTTCCACCCTGTGCTACATGATATTGGTAGCTCCCAGAGTCCTCTAGGGCTTCCCTGTTTTTTTCTCATTCAATTGCAAATTCATCACCAGGCAATGACGGTGCGGGAAATGGACCAGTGCTCTTGGTCAACAACTGAGGTTTACCGATTGATGCTCAATGGTACGACTGTTGCTGGGCACCTAATATGTCACAGGAGGTTTTAGAGACTGCTCGTTGCACCCCAGCAGAGTCAATATTCTTCAGCATTGTGGATCTGCAAAGGCAGTCTCTCCAGCTGGCTCATTTCGCCGTGGTGAGAACCAGCCTCGATGAATCCACAGTGAATCCCCACTCCCACCCGGCGCGCTGCCCTGGTGCGGTGGTTAGAGTGTGTCACGCAGAAAACGGCGCCCAGTGAGAAGCGGATGGACGTGGAGCCTGGCTCCAGCGCTTCGAAACCCAGCCTGACCGAGACACACCTGTCACGGGCCGTCAAGCTTATGAAAACATTTTCATAACTGTGTGAGCCACCCCCCCCCCCCCATCTCCCATCCTCCAAAGCAGTATGTACCCTCCTTCTGCATTGACAGGGCCACCTGTTGAGGGTGGTTTTGAGGCATTTCTGACGAGAATTGTAATCTCAGTTCTGCTCCCACGGTTAAGGACAGTGCTCAAAGCTCTCGACTTGCACCTGAATCAAAAGAGCAGAGTCACCAGCTTCTGGCAGAGATTCAACTCTTCAATGTTCATTTTTAAAAATGACAGTAATTAAGGACTGTTTAACATTCCAAAAAAAAAGAGCTGATACTCACTGCCTGCGTTGGTGTTGTTGTTGAAGTCCAGGGCCTCCACAATCAAAGTGTACGACCTCTGCAACACACAAGAGAAGCACGGATCATTACTGCAGAAAAACAAAGAAGAATTTTATACTCTGACAAATTCTTTTTCATCAGAACTACACCGTGATTTGTCACAGCACCATAAAATAAAAAAATACAAACTCCATCTCCAGCAGTATGCTGACTGAATGTGAGCCTCCCCGGGTAAGAAATACCAAACGTAACACTAGCTTAAAGGTCTCCTCTGACACACTGGATGCACAGGGAGATACTGGTGGGACATCTGTCCTCAGCACTTTGCACCAGAATTCCCCTTAATCTACTGAACCATGGCTTTACATCACAGGGTAGAAAAGCAGGCTCTTTAAATACATTTAATACGGTAATAAACTTTGTTTTCTACATGAGAATTGCTATAGGACTTCTGATGAAAACAAAACCTGAATTAAACTATTGCAAAATAACATTCAATATAAATTGTGCCCCAGGGACAGGCCCCTGACCCCCGCAACCCTGCAGAGGACAAGCGGATACAGAAAATTAATGGATGGATAGACATTTAATATAAAGCCACATTTGTACGCACATTACAGATTTAAGCCTGTACTTAAAGACAATGACAGAAGCTCCTATACTGCAGAAAAGCAACAATTAGCTACAGCCTGGACAGTGCTGGCCCCTACAAGATGCAGATCTTTATCCCTACATACACAAACATCACAGCTGGCAGACAAAGTAACTGCTGTTGTAGTACAGAATCTAACATTGTTTCCTTTCCTCACCACCCCATTTACAAGCCATAATGTAAATATGTTTCAGCCCTATCACCATTTATCCTCTACCAGGCTTGACTGCTTACCATTTCACTTCCAACAGGCCTGACTGTGGCGTGGGGCATTAGGACACTGACGTTGAGCTGGTTTGAGTGCAGCATCTACAGATTGAAACCTCTGGAAGCTCTTGATTTTTCCCCTCTTTATTTCAGCACCCCTTTGAAATGCTTTGTCCATGGTTAGACCAGGGTGGCTCTCACCGGTATCGGGTTAACTGGCGGGGGAGATCTGCGGAACACTGCACCAGTGGACCAGAGTATGTGTGTGTGTGTGTGTGTGTGTGTGTGTGTGGGGTGAGTGGGGGGTGTATCAAGGCCATTCCACAGGCTGCCCGTAGTACCTACTTGCGACATTCGCACATGTGGCGCAAACCCTTACCGGCACGAGCAGGAGGAATTTGCTAAACGTTCATAAACATTAAAAAAAGCATAGTTCGGGGGGGGGGGGGGGGGGGGGGGGGGGGGGGG
>JAODKC010000045.1:14809249-14840657 GCA_026777985.1 Mormyrops attenuatus
CTCCTTGCGTCACTCGCACCTGGTGCTCAACCCCTTCCCGGCACGCGCTGTTGTTATTTTCTAAATGTTCAAAAACATTAAAAAACCCCCAGGCCCCCCCCCCCCCCCCCCCCAACCCCGTACCAGGCACAGCCCCACCAGGTCCTCTTCCCCAGCCTGGTGACCTTTTCACCTGCCCCCCTCCCTCTTGAAAAGTATCAAAACAAATAGCCTGTACCTGCGTTAGCTCGCCCAGCCTGAATTTACCAAGTTCCTTGGCCCCACCCAGGCCAGCCCAGCCCATGCCCCCCACCTTCCCCGGGTCGGACCCGTCGGTCCCCAGCCCTGTAGCACGCAGGAGACGACGATCCCTGCACCGGCGTCTCTGTAAACACCATCTCCACCCTTCCAATCCTACTCGGCGTGAACTCCATTAGAGGCAGAATGTCTGCCGGGGACATATACGGTCCTCAGGTGCGACGGAGGGCCTGCCCCTCCTCTCCGGTGTGCCCGTGCTACGCCTGCGCATCTGTCCGCGGTTGGGAAGGAAGCCAGGCTGCCTGTGTGTGTGTGTCACGGTCACGCCCCGCGGAATGAGGCTGGGCTCTCACCCACCGCTGACTGTGGGAAAACTGTGGATGACACAGCAAGTCTGGGCATGCAAAGACACCCTTCAATCTAAATGCATAAGTAGCAAAATGTCAGCAAGACGACGGGGTAATGGCCTGGCTAGACATTACCCTTACATCCGTAATAATAATAATAATAATAATAAAATAATAATAATAATAGTGATATTAATAAATTAATAAAATGATGATTATTATTGTTATTATTATACATGATACTTACTTATTCAGAATTTATGAAGAGCTACCATAAAATCATCTAGTGTGGATTATCACACAAGACTCTCAGTCACTCAGCTTCACAGTTTATCTTCAATAGAAATACAATTTTAAGAGCATAACAAGAAAGCCAATCCCGCTCCCCTCCCTAACATCACAGTCCTGAATCGTCCTCGTCAGTTACCTGGACCTTCACTGGTGCTTGAGACTGCTGCTGGCCCTCGCCACACACCTGCCTCGACCTTATGGCCGGAATACAATCCTCGAAAGGCACTTAACAGACAGAATCTCATCACATCAAAGGGAGCCACCCTGTCTGTGTTTCTGTAGACACCGTTCCCCCTAAGCACCCGACCTGTCAGCGGAGGAATACTTTCACGGGAATTTAAGAGGCAGGCAGCTCTGTAGGGAGAACGAACGGCGCTCTTGCCGAAGGGTTCTCCATCGACGCAGAGGGGGAGGACGGTCATTTGGAATTTCTGCTTGAGTGGAACCAAGCCTCAACATCCTCTTAACAAAGGACACTCTAGATAATAAGTCTTTATCTCTCCTAATCTATGCACAAGGGTCACTACATTCAAGACAAGCTGAGATCTAATCCCCTGCTACCACAAAATGAGTAGAATTGATGTTTTACAGGGAAAAAAAATCCAAGAAACTTAGTTATTCCGACAAATGTTTTGTTAAATATTCTCTTTGGAAGGAATCATAAGTCCCACTGTGGTTGTGAGATGCAAACTGGTATCGTAACCCACTTTACTTCTGTGATCCTTCCTATTGTTAAGAAGGAGGAACAATGGTTCTGAGGCACACAAAAAAGAGAACATGGGTCATGTCGCATGCACTGAGTGAATCGGGCCGGCACCGTGCAGGAAATAATGACCACAATCCTAATACGTCATTTGCTGAGCTTGCCATTATGTGAAGTATCACCGTTCTGTGCTGAGTCTGCCGTCGCCTCCTACTGCTTGCCCCATACAGGCATTATTCCCAGACAGGCTCCATTATGGCGCGTAATCCACACTCTAGTCAGCCGGATGCGCCATTGTTTTTGGTTCAATGTTAGCTGGGACCAAATCTGTCTGGGTGGTTACACCATTAATGTTTTACAAACCCAAAATTAACAGCTTGCAGCCAAACAGGACAGGAACAGCATAAAGAGGCCCCAGTCACGGGAAAAACACGAACCATCGTGAAATTTTGAGGCAACGCCAGCTTGTCCAAAGCAGACCTGAAGCATTCTGGATTTTTCCATCCCCTTTCTGGTGACAGGAGGCACTTACCCACAGTAATGTGTACCTGGCCGGGGGAGCCCTCAGGTAGCCTTATTACACACAACCGTTAGCTGAGGTTGAGATGTTAAATTATCGAATACCTGGAGTCCAGTCAGGCACAGCACTCAGCTTCATGAATACCACACCTGAACAAGAGGCCTTTCAACTCCTTTTTCGGGTGGGAATGAAGCCTCTCTGGACTTTTATGGAACCAACATCACCACCCTCCGAATTAGGCTAGTGCCTGTCCACAACATCTAATCATTCCGTGAAGCACAGCACTTACAGCCATGAAACCAATTAATGTCGTTTGAGAATTATGAGCGTGACCAGTACTGGCACTACAGTAGCTGTGCTACTTTATCATACATCAAAATACTTTCATAGATAGATATTTGTCTACATTTTCCCAGCAAGGAGTGTCAAGTTCCCTCTGTAAGCTGTTAATGCTTAATTGTTTGATTATATTTACAAAACACTGTTAACACGTGTCTATTTTGCCCAACATGTGTCCCACTGTATGCCTTTCTAAAATAACCAAACCCTACATATTTTCTCACATATTACACAGATTTGGGGAATCCCTGAATAAGTCTATGACAAATACGTCAGGTCACAATAATAAATGCCCATTTTGCAATTTCTTAACATCAAAATCGAAACTAAACAAAAAACCCTGGAAATCTACAAGAGAAAAGAAACCCGATATGTATATTTGGTGGGAAGCTGTAAACATAGCCTAAACAAATTAAGATCTTTACACAGTCATTTTATACTAATTAATTTGCAGAGATAATTGCTGTACCACCTTCTTAATTGGCGTTTAACAATATCCTTCCTTAACCTATGAAGTTCATGCAACTCAACCAATGTCAACCGGCGAGTCAGTTTGCACCACACAGTCCAAACAGGCCGCACTGCAGAATCACCAAGATCCCACCCATCCAGCCCCCTCCTCTACAACACATGCCTTGTGTAAGTGAGGAAATAGGAGAAAAACTGATTTCACAGTCCGGGGCAAAAAAATAATCTAAAATAAACAGGCATGTCTCGGAAGTGTCTGTTCACCTATCAGCCGGGTGGGGCTGACAATGGCTTGTTTGCACAAAGCCCAAATGAGACCCACGTTCGGGGGAGAAGCCCTGTTCTTTCCCCCTTTTCATCGATGCCACCACCTCATATCAATTCATTGGCTTTTTTGAGAACCCCACCGTCCCTAGCAACCAGAACCCCCACGTTTCCTAAACGACCTCCCCCTCACACATACACACACAGGCACACACACACATAGTCCGTCTTTTCTGGCTTCCATTCACTCTTTCTTTCAGAGAAAACAAGGCAAGGAGGTCTAGAAGTTGCCAAAACAAGGCTTCTTGGGCCGCCTTGCAGGTGCAGTGTGCTAAATGTGTGTCCGGTTCCTTCCCTGTGCGAGTCCGTTACTTAGCAACTCATTCAAACCTCGAGTCATTTCAACCTATTCACTTCCATGCATTCCATCAGTCATGGGTGAAACCAAAAGTGAAATATCGTCAAGCCAAATAAATAAGTGCAAAAAATGTTATACTTTGTCTTCTTGGAAGCCCCCAGCTCCTGATTTGCTGCGATTCTTTTTGGTCTGGTACAATATTCTCGCCTACCCACAGATTAAAATTGCTAGGAAGAAATGTGATGAAAAATGAAGCATGCAAGATGACAATGTCTAATTAAATCCTTTCATGGGAATATTGGTAGACCTGGAAGAAGCAGAGGGGAGGGGTATTTTATATGCAAGAACTGGTTACCAAGGAAACGGCCCATAACAATATGTTCTGATTACCAGGAATGCCTCTTTTCAACCCCTAATCCGCCAAGGCCAATAGTAAATTAATCCATTCTGAGCGTAATTGACTCATCAAACTACAGCGTAAATAATTAAATAAATCAACATTTGTCACGTAGGGATCACAAACGATCACCGCATTTTTCGCATTTTATACAGAGGTGCATAACGGGGTGTGTGGAGATTCACACACTGTGAATGACGATGTTGCCCTTTGGGGAGGTTTTGAAAATTGATTCGCCAGCATACCAGCCACAAATCGGGGACACGGGGACCTGACTGTTGCGCAAACACTTTCCATAGAAACAGTGATCATTTGGATAACTCTCCAAATCGTGTTCCGTATGACTAAACCGTGACTACAAACATCTCCCCTTTTCGGTGAACCTTTACAAGACAGTAACGTTTCTATAAACTACTTTCCTGCTGTTTGTCTGTTACATTGTTTTTACAGCAGGAAGTCCCTGTTCCTTTATTATCACGTTTATCCGGGGTATCAGTATTAGATAAAGAAAACAAACAAACAACTAACAACACGTTTCCTACTGTAGACGGCATTATCATATTGTTAGCTACCCTTCCTATTGTTTAACTCGTTATCTAAGGCATTTTGAACCGACAACGAAAGCAAACACTAATCACACCAACTTTCTTGGGTAAATGCAAAAGCAGAAAACGAATATAATAAATCGACAGTTATAAACGTCAAAGGAATCACAATTAAAATTTAAATTCTGTTTTCACTATACAGATAAAACGCTTCTCCACCTTTCTATAAACTGGGTTTTATTGTAATGAGATATTGGGTGGTGTTCCGACTTCGATTACCATTACTTCACATTATCATTGGACCGCACTGTAATTTGCATGCCTATTTAACATTCCGAAAATTTCTCCGAGCCCCGCAGATCGAACAAATTAGCGCACATTCTTCCCATCCCGTTAATCTGCACGTTACTCTGAATACTCTGACACACCTATGTACACGCCGAAAGCAGAACAGAGTATCTGAAACAGGTTATTTTGAATTCCAGTTCAATATTTACAGGAAATACTGCTTTGCCCCTCCCGCATTACTGATAATTTAAAGCAAGTCCATACAAAACAAGAGTGAACCTATAAAAGTGCTTTGTGAAAAAGTAGCATAATAAAACATACGATGGCAACCTTCTCCGACCTTTCGGTCACTTGTCATATGCTCAGTAACGGACCTTAACCCCCTACCATTACCAGGATTCAATGCACGCTGTCTGACAAGGCGTTAATATCGGACTTCCCATTTGTGTCAACATCCCATACTGCTGATCAACGAGGGTCAACTCTTCGACAAAGTCAGGTGGTCAGAGATCAGGTCGCTATTGCGGGAGGTTATCTTCACCTAGGTCCACGTGGGATGGTTTTTAAAAAATATCTAAAAAGCTACTGTACTCAAAATCAAAGCGCAAAAAACAGTGAATAACTGTTTAGGTTTTAGGGAATCACTATGCACACTATGCGATTAAATATACGGTATTTTTTTTATTATGATCTATCCAAAGTAAGCCATTTAAGACAAACAGCGGCGAAGTCCACTCACCGGCCAAGCAAAACTGAAAGGCAATACAATCCGGGATTTTTCGCTCTTGATGGTCTTCAAAGAAAACGTATTCCCCCCGATGACAGGCGTAGATCCAGTGCCGAAGCTGCAGGGCCCGGCCGCAGAAACCCTCGACTGGTATTCCTTGAGGCACACTTTGAAGTAAGTATCGCACTCATCCCTGGTGCATCGGCGGTCCGCGGCGCCCCGGGCGCCGTCACAGCACAGGCCATTCTGCAGCTCCCCGTTCACGTTCTGCATTGACAGGATCTGCAGCTCGAAGTGACCCGATGCAAGGGACACCTGTCAAAAAGAAAGGCAGGATCCCGCTTAACTGCACTGCATTTTATATCATCGAGGCATACAAGAAACATGGCAAAAAAAAAAAAAAAATCGGACCTAAAGCAGGGATTTAAAACAGCACAGAATACATAATGGAACACCCGCTAAAGTTTATAAAGCAGCAAAACGTGACAAGTAACTGCAAGTAAACTTTAGTTAAACTAAAAAATAAAGTCACATACTTATAACCCGATTCAAATGCAAAGAGTTCAGCAAAACAATCATTTAATATGCCAGCAAAAACAGCCACTATCAGCCAACATACTTCCAAAAATTAAACTTTTGCGTGTATAAAGTAATACACGAAACTCTGTTAACATGCATTAACTAGACCGCTTCGCACAAAAAATCCCTTTTGTCCACGTACCTTGGTTCGCAAAAATAATAAAAAAACATGTAAGCAAAAGGCAGCAAGGACTGAACTTGGTCTCAAAATCATGCCTCCTCTCTCGTGTTACTGCTTGCGTTGAAACTAAGAGTCTGGCCGACACTCGGCTCTAATATACTCCTCCGATTTAAACATGCACGAGTGGAGAGCACTGCTTTCAATAGAGCACAGATTTCAAATGCAAAACAGCCGGCCTTCCTTTATTATTTTATCCGTCCACGGCTATTATTATTATTGTTCGTGCTCCTTTTTTCCCTGATCAGTTTGCTATACAACAATACAGCAGGAGCTAAGAAAAGCACCGTCTGCGAGCGACGAACTGTCCCATCTATACAGCAAGTTCAGGGAGGGGGTGGGAGAAACGCATGCGTCTCGTTAATATTCATGAGTGGGGCTGGTCAGACGGCAGAAACCCGCCCCTTGCCTGAGTCCCCTCTTGCAGTCTACGTAAGAGCTCGAGGTAAGAAAGGTTGCCCAAAAAAGTGAAATAAATCCGAAGCGGTGTTGTGAAATATTCACCAACACCCAAAATCGCTTATCGCAAACTCAACTCAATCGCACGTATACTTTCACTAACTAAACAAAAAAATGCATATTTTTTAACGCAAAATTGGAAAGGTCTTTTATCAATCAGAACTTTAACTTTACTAAATCATCATGGAAGTAATAATAAAATGATGCCGAATTTGCCATTTGCACAAGTTTTCGTATATCCTTATAATCTTGCTGTCTTTTGAGACATACGCACACAGTGAAAAGGTTTAACAGCGCAATTATTAAAAGGATCGGGAGAGATCAAGTGATTCTTAAGGTCTTGATTCACTATAGATGTTGACCATTCATTGAATTAATGCCTGTTTTAACAATTTTTTAGAGGAAAATCGTGAAATCACCTAATCCATCTAATCCAGCCCATTTAACCCGCCGCAGCTGCACTGCACCATTATCTGCACATTTTATTTTTATGTACATAATATATTTATCATGTTGTCTTGATTGTCCTTGGTTGTTTTGCACAACACCCAAAGTAAATTCCTTGTATGAAGAAGTACTTGGCGATAAATCAACAATTGTGATTAAATCTGGCACATTTTAGCACTTTTATTCACCTTTACCAACAATGGCTAGGTCTCATGGCTGATAACAGATAGTAAATATAAAAATTATCATTTTTTTCAGCTATGTAGTACAGCATCTGCAGGTTCGTTTATTTGTTGATTCTATATTAAGTGTCCAATATTGTAATCTCTTTCTGTGCTGCTTTTCATGAAGCTTTTGTAGATGGTGAACAAAGACTGTACCCACTATACTATTAGACGGATGAATTGAAATCCATATTTAAGCAAATAAGTACATGAAACTTTCATCGCAATTTCAGTTTGCATGTCTTATGCAGCAGTTTTTCATTATTCAAACTTCAAATAGCCCATGAATGAAATACTTCCTACTTCTTCAATATCCTCAAACACTGTAGTGGAATTTTAACACTTTTCCATGTCATTTACAGTTCTATAAGGTGCCTGCAACTTACTGGGAAATCTGGCCAATATCATGGATCATGCTCCAAATTGCTGTGGAATGATGGGGCAATATTAGATAAATAATAATTTTATATTAATAATTTTATATAAAAATTCTTAGACTATTTTCTATTCTTTTTTCACAGCTGCCGGAGTCCACTTCAAAGAAACAGAGGCCTGTAAGCTTATTCTTGAGATCATTGTGTCATTATCTTATTGGGTCGCCTCAGGTACAGCTTACCGCCGCTGTCAGGGCTGCAAAGAAACGCCAGCCTCCTCCTCGTCCTAAACCCACAGCTGTTTAGCGGCCAGCGTTAAATCAATTCGAGAAGTGCGATTGAAAAGCGACAGAATCTGCTGAGCTTGATCCATCTATGGGCGGTGGGGCTCTTTCCAGGGTCAGGCCTCACCCCTAATGTGAGTCTGAAAAGACGCACCTTCTAAAACAGAAACTTCGCAGAACAAAGAGAGTGGTCTTTATTCTCAAATTAGAGCAGCTGTTGTGCTTGCAAAGGAGTCCCGTGAATGGGAACCAAATAAAGAAGGGGGCCCGTGGGTGTCTGAACGTGTTGTCGCAATAATTGCTCGACATTCGGTTTTAATTACAGAAGGAGGTTTAACAAAGCTAAAATGGGTATTGAGTTTGAAGGGATTAAGGACATGAAATAACACCATAGACCTCTGACCATGTTTCTGCTAATAGAGCGTTTGGGACTCTGCTCCTGTCGGTCACCTTGATAGCAGAGCTCCTCAAAGAAACTCAAGAAGTTAACAACTTGTATTTTGTTCTGCGTTCAGCCACAAAAACACATAGAGTACACACTGAATAATTAATTAGACTCAATAAATATTTAATTAGTAGATTCATTGAATACATTTAAGCAAATGACTTTGGCAAATCATTCTGAGCATTTAAAGCCAGGAGCTGTGAATCATCACCATGAGTCAGAATAAACTTAAAATTCAAATATAGTTTAATCATCCTGCTTATCCCCTTTTTACGAGAATGAAGGTGTGTTTAAGGTAAAGAAAATACAATTAACCCACAGGATGTGCCAGCTTCATCCAAATCCCCAGTGTTGGCATGCATGATTTACATAACATTCTATGTTTGCCGTATCCAGATTATGGCACATTTGACTCAGATATCATTATTTACATTGTTTTACATTTTTGGGGAATTCTAGGGAGCGTCTGTTCAGAGCCGTTGAGGAGAGGATACATTTAGTATCAAATAAAGATACTGAGTATGTGAATTAAGCCCTCAGATGCAAGCAGTTCTGATAAAATGTCATTTTCCCTTCACCACAAATGAAAAACTGCACAGTGACTAGTATATAATTGAGGTTCCGGAACTTTAGTTCACTATGGGGTATACTTGCCCTATTGGTAAGTGTAGAGCCCTCTTTTGAACTGGGGAATGCATCAGTTTTTTTAATAAATGATTTTGAAATTTTAACTGCATATTCCTGCGTTGTATCATTGGGAGACAAAAGTTATTGTAAATGTCTCATTCAAAAAGCCTGTGACTCCTGTCTTACTCTGCTTCATTTTCCCTCTGTCATTCTGAAGGAGATTTTTTTTCTTCTAAGTCACCATTGTTTGGTCATCTTTATACCCCTGGCTCATCCTTTTCATTCATCCATCTCTATGTTTTGCCTCCGGTCTCTTCTGCCAGATTTGAATGTTAAAACGCGTAAAATTTTCGTAATGCACCAAATAGTTTAACGTAGAAATTTAATGTTCATATGCAATCTAATTCTTATTTCGTGCATCTGGTTTTATTTCTCTCAGTTCCTTCCCCTTTCCTTGCCATCTAGAATTACCCAAAATCTGCATATAGCACCTGCTCTCACTATTGCAGCCAAGATCAATTGAGAAAATCTAGTGGAAAAGCTTCACTTGAAGCAGAAAGGAACAAAAAACAATCTTCACGTGGGTCACGTCAAACCAAATCTGTCTGTATATACATTGTCTAACCAACAGGGCAAGTGTGGCATCGCGGTAGATAATACCTAAAAAGCTAATCAGCGCCATCTGATGCTGCGGTTTTACAGTGAAGGTTTCGTTATGCATCACCGCAACAAGCAGTGTCAGTGTCGCGAAGCGGTAAGAGGTCCGCGATGTCGCGGGTCTGTCGCGCCTTCTGACGGGAACGCCGCGCAGGCGCCTCGGGAGCGCGGCTTCCCAGAACCGCTCATGGCGAAAATTTGCCGCTTGTTACAGGTGACTGACCCCACTGAAGAACTAAGGGAATTCTAACACACTGCTGTTGCTGATTTTTATGTTTTTATTTATCATTATTATTATTATTATTATTATTATTATTATTATTAGTAGTAGTAGTAGTATTATTATCATTATTATTATTAGTATTGTTATTATTGCTATTATCATTATCATTATTATTATTATTATTATTAATAATAATAATGATACTAATAATAATAAAGGAACTGACTATTTATGCTACCTAACAGTTTTAATTTTTCATTTTTATTTGTTTTGAATTAATCAAGCATTTCAGTTTTCTGAGTGTGTATGAAAAAACAATATAGAGGCGATTGATGCTTAATATTAATTTAAATTGGAATAAAAGGCGCATTTATTAAAGATAGACCTTCACACAGTAGTAGCAGTATTATTGGCCCAAAAATGCCTTGAGGTATTTTTTAATGATTCCGTTATTGAGTTTCAGCTTGATAAATGTTTAAAGAATATTAAGGCCTATATACATGAAAAAACCCACCGAATCCCCACGCATTATGATGGAATTTATGGAATTTGGGGGTTAAAGGTTAAACCTGGATTTTAAAAGTTAATCTAGGATAAAATTTGAATCCATTTCTACCTTACTAAATGCATAATTTACTTCTCATTAGGATAATTAGCTTCTCTAAATTACCTTCCATAGCGTGGCATGCACACGTGCTGCCCGTAGAAATCGTATTTCCTGTTTATCGCAGTGAATATCAGAAGGTGTGCTTACCAGCCTTTGTAGTCCTAAAAACACTTTAAAGGGCCCCATCTCCTCTTCAGTCACAGAGGCGATCTCGCATTTCACGCGCCATTCACGTGTCCGCTCTCTGTGTAATAAGGGTTAATTAGGGTTACGTTCCCAACCCCGTGAGACTGACAGCTTGTTTGCCCAATAGCTTGCGAAATTATTCACTTAAATTTCAGAGGGAAAGCCCAGCGTTCGCAAGCGCAGCAGACCCAGATGAGATTGGGGGCCAGTCTGTTGTGGGGGGTTGCACCTCTAACCCATTCAAACCCTGCATGACTCCCCTTGTCCCAGTCATGGGGCTGAACATGAGCTGCCAACCAGGGTAGCAGTCTTCTGCTGATGCAGAGGAAACACATAAACACAGAATTACAGCACCTGACTTATAGGGACACTTCATTATGTACACAGGAAGTGAGGTATTGAAGTCTGCCTCCCTACCAAATTAATTTTCTCTTCCCATTCGAGCATTTTGCACAAAGGGGAGCAGAAAAGCTGTATGTCTGTGCTTCTGATTTAACGTTATACCGAAATAGTAACAGTGACATGTTCCTCCCTTTCTAAGGTGAAGTGAGCCAATGCCCCCCAGCCCCATGTGAGTGCCCCAACCAATCGTCATGAGCAGTGCGTCAGAGGCGGCCAGGGCGCTGGGCCAGTCGCTACACAAATGCGTGTCGTCAGCTGATGGAACAAGCCTCTTCTGTTCCACACTGCCATCAGACAGACGGAGGTGGAGAGATGGTGTACTAGGCCAAGACGCAGAAGAAATGTAAAATCACATTTATTGTTTGTTTCTGGACACTTGGAAGTGGATTGTAAGATGTAACATAAGTTCCTCTGCGCTATCTATCCCACTGCATTGCTTGGCAATATGAAGATCAGATGTTTTCTGTACCGTTCCCTTCCAGAACATTTGTGCCTCTTATGATTACAAAGGTGAATGATTCTTCTGCGCTATATACACTAGTGGCCAGAATTGTGGAAACACTTCCAGTTTTTAGAGACTGCAGAACTTTATTCAACTGTCCAATGTATGATATTTGTAAACATTCTTTGATTGTTTATAAACATTAGCGCCAATATTCATGTAGTTAATTTTAAACTGTAATGCCAAACATGCTAGGTTTTTCCACAATTTTGCCTGCTAGCATATACCTCCAGAGCAGGAGCAAACAGAAGCCAGTCTGTTTTGTTCTCCTTCTCTGGAAGCTACCGTGGAATTCCCCTGAATTCCCATTAGATCCGAATAAAATAACGAATGATAAAAGACAGTCCTATGGTCCAGCCACTGCCTAGTATCCCAGCATTAACTTTGCTTAGTGAGGAACCGTGATGCCGTATAAGAGCCAATGCACGTTCCATTACTGCGTTCCTTCCAAATTCATATTGCCAAGGTGCCTAATCGCCCGTTGTCACTGAAAATTATACCGAAGCTGCTTAATACAAGGTTAATCCAGAGCTGCTTTGATGGCGTAAGAGCTTTCCTTCAACCCCGCTTCCTACTCTTTAATGACCCTCATAATTGCCTTGGCAACAACATAAGAGGGAAAAACCTCCAAGGAACAAAAACAAAAAAAAAAAACAGGAAACGGATAACAACTCCCCAAGTTTCTGGATTGCTGTCGGTCAAGCGTGCTGAGCGCCGTACCCAGAGCCTGAACGTGCTCCTCTTGGCTGAATTGTGCCTAATGTCATGCACAGGGGAGGGTGTTATTGTGCCTTTCACTGAGATTGAGGCACATATCGGAAGATGCGTCGTGGTCCAGAGAAGGCTGGAGCGAAGTCGTCAGGGTGGGAATCCAGTCTTGGGAGATGGGGGGAAAGTGCAATAATGTTGTGATGTGATTATGGTAATGATCAACAAGTCGCTGGTGGGTGGTTTTTGTGGGCTGTAATTAACTTGCACAAATAGGTCAGTGGCTCTCCTTCTCCCTCCCTCCCTCCCTTTCCCAGAATGCATCAGATGGCCCTGGCCTTCATGACCCAGCACTGTCCTCTCTCCCACAAGGACCTAGTGGACCTCCTCTGCATGACTAACTAAAGTCATGCCACGAACAAAGAGCCAATGGCCGAGGGAGAGATGGATATCTTTTGTTGTCTGACATTCAATACCATATACCAATCCAATTACTTAAGCTGTTGCTATCGCTTTTGTTACCGCTTGCCATTCAGGCGAGCCTAAGTATGGGATCATTCCCTTTCACAAAAATGTAGTGGAACAGATTGTGGTCTCAACGAGAGGGGATCCCGCCTCTCTGAGGGTGTACATACGCCTAGGGGGCATACCTAGGCTGCGAACTTGAGACTTTTTTCCAAAGGTTGATCAAAGCTGAAGCTCAGTGTGCGTGATTCCGCGGCTTAGAATAAACCTCTTTCCCCGCGCGTTGTCATGGCCGCTACCTGTCTCTGCTGGCCGAATTCTACCGGGGAGGTTTCAGAACAATGCGGAAGGTTTATTGCTCCCCTTGGTTGGTACAGTGTGTGTGGTATCGCTTGGATTCTAGATCTGGACAGTCTCAAGTTGAAAGGACTCGGGGAGGTGGCAAGAGAAATAAGCACATAAAGTGAAGACCCTGAAGACAAAGGGTTTGGCTGTTTGTCCGTTTGCCTTTGGAGTGACTACTGAGACATTCTAATGATGCAGACGTTTTGGATATATTCCCTTCAAAGACTTATGAAAAGAAAATAACTTATGGAAAAAAATGAAACGTCATTTTATTCATCCAAGTTTCACAAACTTGCTGCCCGCGATGTGAACAAGCACGTATCTCCATTAGGTAGTCATGACTGAAAGCAATTTTAATAATGGAAATCGTTCCAGCATCGTTACAGCAATGCCAAATGATTTTTAAAATAAAGGAAATCAAGTTGTTTTACAATTTTTA
Source organism: Mormyrops attenuatus (assembly GCA_026777985.1). NCBI lineage: Eukaryota > Metazoa > Chordata > Actinopteri > Osteoglossiformes > Mormyridae > Mormyrops > Mormyrops attenuatus. The sequence goes on from JAODKC010000045.1 coordinate 14,822,885, forward strand.
TAATACCTCATAGTGTAAATGTTTAGATTTTTTCTGTTTTTATTTGGCTGGCTGGATGCCAAGCACAGCCAGAGCATCACATACTTCAAAAGCAAAACCTCTGGCATCGACGGAAGACAAAGCAGAGAATTCCTGTATTTTTTTAAAGGGGGATTTACAGACCCCAAAAGCTGAAGCGCCTTTGGAAGCCATGACGCATCAAAAACAACGTGCTAATAATGGGAGAACTTGATATTCCGGGACCAGGGGGACAATCCCAATACACAGAGAGACAGTAAAACGTGGTCCAAGAAGGAACGAGAATTGTGAGCCATTGTTAATGTGGCTTTGGACCACGGTTGCTGTGAAGTTATGAAACAGAATATCTGACCACTAAAATTAAATGTTATTAGACATTGTGTCTTAGGAACACATATAGAACTTAAACCTGTAAGTCAAAAGTTCAACCAAGATCAATTAAGGCAATTATGAAGTATAAAAGCAAGAAAAAAATAAACAATTCACTTTATATGGATGTTTTGGATCTGCATCAGCACTGGGGAACCATTATTTATTTTCTCATTTTGCAACGTGTCCCATGCTTTTATGAAGGGGAAAACTTTACTTTTGGAACGAAGAAACTCTATATTCTGGTGAGAATCAGCCAGGCTGGGCAGGATACAGACGTTTTCTAAGTATTTCTTTTTTTTATGAGCTCACAGCTGTGAAGGAAATATGAAAGAACCAAAGCACTTATTGCAGTGTGTGAAGACCAAACACGGTCGAGAGGTTATGTAGCAGCAATAAATCAGAACGTAGCTGGGAACTGAAAAGTTTGCCGTAGCCTAGCTAGCAATGAGAAGATGTTAGCGGTTAACTCTAATGAGAGATGTTGGTATTACAGTGATGGAGAGTGACATAGATTAGCTTTTTCTAGAATGATTTTAAATGGGTGGGGTTCTCCAGGCTGGGAGAGGCACGGGGCTCACTTCTGTCACTACACCTACCTCATCTCTTACTTGCTCAACTGAAGTCATTGCTTGGACAGCAAGGGACCTGCAGGTGTATCTGTATGGCCATAGGGGAACTCAAAAACCAGGAAGTATTGGAGCCATGACTGACTTACTGCATTACTGAGTTCCCCACCCTAATTTACAACATTACATATGTCACAGAATATCCTTCAGTGTTGCATAACTAGCTTTGGTTTCAGTGAGCCTTTTCCAGCAAACTGCGGGTGGAATGCATGGGACAGCAGTCCACAGCAGAGCAGAATGACAGGCAGTTCAGGGTCTCCAGTGAACCTGATCGCAAGCGTTCGGACTCTGAGGGGAAGCTTGCATAAACATGGAGAACTAGCAAACTAGTAGAGCACACCAAGTTGATTTTCGACAGTCGAAAGCTGTGGAGCTGTCGGCGAGAGGTGATGACGGCTTGTCGGGCCGGTGCGTGCCGCATGGTGGGACGTGGTTGGTTCCCGCTGGCACTGCTTAGGCCGATTGAACGTGTTGAATCAGTGTTGAGGCTACTTAGTGAAACTCAGTTTTCTGATTGGGCTGCATGTCAACCTCCATCTCTAGTCGTGCTGGACTGTTCCAGCACGTATTTTCATAACTGATGCGAGGGGACTGAAGCGATTATTCGTCACACTTGGTTGACCAATGTTGGCTGGGTGTGTATCAAGCTTTAGGCACACTTAGTCATACTGGTCTTTCAGGAGCCACCATGCCATACAGGACTATAAAATCTTGGGCTCATATTATTTAATTTGCATGATTTTCGGTACTAAACTTTTTTCATGCATACATAGTTAGCTAAAGTTGGAATCTCGTACTCCTATTAAAGCCTAAAACCAGTGGGTATTTTTTTCCAGAGAGGTCCTCCTTGAAAAACTAGGCTGCTTCGTACCTTCATTAATTCAGTAGTAATTACTTCTGGAAGCGGTTTTAATGAGTTCAGGTGTTTATGGGTTGATTGGGCCTAGAGGAAAACTACTATGAAGGTACAATTTTTGTCTAATACTGTTAGGAAGCCAGCAGAGGGATTTGCGTAAATAGCCTTCGAATGCAGCCTCGCTTGCTGGCATCTTCCTCCGGTCAGGATGAGAGCTGAGCTGTGTAATAATCTGCCTCGTCTCACTTGAGGCTGCGTTACGAGGGGTCCCGCTCCCCACATTTCCACTGGCTTGGCTGCTGTCTCGGCTGTAATAACGAGATGCTATCTTGCGTAGCCCCGAAGAGATTAAGCTCACGTGAATGCCAGAGGGCCATGTCACGTGTGTGAAGTTACGCTGCCTGTGTTTGAGGTATAAACTACATTTCAAGAGAAAAATTGAAAAACGTTTTTAAAATTTTACCCTGTTTGTGAATTGGTGACTGATCCTAGACTTAAATGTCTTTATTTGTTCTAGAACAGGCCGGAAATCTTTTATAAAAACTTTACAACTTTACATCAATTATCCAATAAAAAGCCCAGTTCAGCTAAAAGAAATGTTAAATACCTAGTGTTTCATTAAAATGGAAACCATAGCTGTATGTGGGAGATTCCAGGTCATTTATATAATCAACGGGAACACTGGAAAAATATGCTTCCTACAGGAGGTACAGGAGGCACAGGAAGAGGCTCGGGAGACACTGGAGAGTGGAATCGTCTTGACAAGAAGCCGCGATCTCCAGCATACATGATAAGAAAACACCAAGCGTTGATCTTGGGGGGACAGCAGACCGACGAGTTCATCGTTATGGCAGCAAGTCCTTCTTGGGCATCCCCTACAAGGACTGGTGCAGCATTCAGACAAAACGCTCATCAACATGCTCAGCAACTGCTCTTCTCACAGTTTACTTGATTCTGACTTTTGCAGCTCATAAGTTCATGAACCACGCTTTAGATTTTATGCTTCATCTCTTGTTTAACGCTTGTGTTTTCTTTGTGTTTAACAGATCAGGGCAAACGTTACAAGTTTTTAAAATAAAGTCAGAGAGGGGAAACAAACGGTGGTGTTCCTCGGGGGTGGATCGTGGTCTCGATGAATATGCGCACTTTATCAAGATAAGTGCTGCTCTGTATGACTGAAGTATCTGTGACAAATTGCATTAATAAAGCTTTGCAGGAAACCGGCATCACTGCTCACATCCAAGTGCCTATTCACTCAGGCCGTGAAAAGGCGACATTGTAACGAGGCGATAGAAAAGCGAGGGGGGGGGGTATTAGAAGAAAGGGCAGTGCTATGTGCATGTTTTTAGAATTTTGAATGACTTTAGCAGCTAGGCGTATCAGTGAGTGTCGGACAAATTAGAGGAGGTCTGTGACGGTGACCGGTGATGCAATGCAGAGCGGACGTTAGAAGTGCGAGTCGTAAAATAACACAGTAAAATAATATTGTCAGTAACACGGCCAAGAGAAAGCTAAGGCCATTCCCATGGAGGGGAGATCAGAGCGGCTCCGCAGAGTCATGTCGCCGGACGCGTATCTTATAAACGTCACGCTCGCTTCCGGGCCAGTCCGCACTTTCCCTTTTCTGTTTTTATTTCCGCAGGCCGCTCCTGTTCTTATTCACTCAAAAACAGGTTGACAAAAAACTCTTACCGCTAACCCGTTCAACATGCTCACATTGCTAAGACTTTAACGGGGTTCATTCTTCACCCATTTTTTTGGGAAATGGAGGTAGAAGAAACTGATAAACACCATGGACTCCCCAGAACGGAGAAATCAGATTGCCTCTCCAACTTCCAGATTTTAAGAAATGTCTCAAGGTCCATCTGTTGTAGGAACCCCTTCTAGCCTACACTGCTCTGCGTTCCCTGAATTATGTTGATGTTGCACTCGCTGATTATTTGAATAATAATTTGCTTGCTTTGTTAGGAAGATGTTGTGCAGCTCCTGCTCCAATACTGTTCACACTTATACGGTGGCATTCTTTGGAAGCTCAAGTCAAACTTTTTACTGTTTGACTCCTTGACACCATGTTTGTTTGCAATGTGCTATTTGTCTCACTTGTACGTCGCGGTGGACAAGAGTGAATAAAGTACAGATGCTCCCTGGGTTACGATGGTTTGTGTTACAATATTTCGACTTTTCGATGGGTAAATGTTTTTCACTTGTAGTACATTATTCAATAAATGACATGAAATATTCAACACTTTTTTGCATATTAGGCTTTGTGTTAATAATTTTGCCCGACTGTAGGCTCATGTAAGTGTTCTAAGCATGTTCACGGTAAGCTAGGCTAGGCTATGATGTGTGTTAGGTTAGGTATACTGTACTAAAATGCATTTTCACCTTATGATTGGGTTTGTCTGAACCCCATCGTCACCCAGGAAGAGATGCTGTAAATGTAAATGATAAGCCCCCTACTGGGAAATAGGAGGCAAATCACTTTTCCTGTCCTTTATCTAAAAGACTTTGGTATCTTGTACTTGGTGCCCTGTATTGCTAATATAGCACCCAACACTTCACCTGTTTCTAGACAATGGTGGGATACTCCAAATGACTTCCTGGTGACATCGTGGTACTTGTTGGATCGAGTCTTTCGTCCTACATTAGTGTTATAGTTCTTTATAGGGTAAGACCTAAAGCATGTGTGAACTGGCTACTTTGCTCACTACAAAGGCTCGCATGTTGGGCTCCCAGAAAAGGGGATTTTTGCAACCTACAGTCAGACGTGTCGTCAAATGAAAGGGATTAGAAACCTTCAATGAAAATATTGATATTGGCGCAACATCCGAATCTCTCGCAGCTTGTGACGTACCAGTTTTTTTTCATGACACTTTGATGATTGCTTCCAAATGTCTTGGTCGATATTAATAAATCCAGCCCGAGCCTTTAACTTGGTTTTAATGTAAACACAATCTGACCGCTAGCTTCAAGACATAGATTTTAATGCAGCGTCTTGCCAGAGTCGTGTGGACATGACTGGGGGACCCGAGACTCTCTTCCTTCTGAACTGGAGGAAGGGGACAAAATTTACACGGTTTTTGCACAGTATATCAGACCCCTTTTCTAGACTAAACACAAAGTCAGATTGGAAAAAATTACTTCATTATTTCTTCATTGCTATACTGTATCCCGCTTCATGCTGCACTGCCTGAACGCTGGAACTAGGGCGAAGGGAATGTCATTGTTCAAACTATCAAACATGTTTAAAAACAATGGTTAACTATATAAGTATTATTGTTTTAAGTCAATCCACAGGGTCTTTGCTGGAAAGAAAGAACATCATTTGTTTTTGGGGAAATTATTTTTTTTTTAGGATAATCTGATTATGGACCTTATCGCTGAGCCCCAAAAGCTGAGACCTTCACTGATTCGTGGATGCATGTGTAATATATTATGGCTCTGGTTCAGCTGGAATGATACCATCTCTCACTTTTATGCTGTTTACACTAAAGCAGCTTCAAGCCAGCCTATGCACACTGCTAGTCAGCTTCTCCGCACCAGCTACCAGTTTTCTCTACTTTGTGTGAAAAAAATGGTCCGGGTGACAAATATTCTAAGAGGGAGTTGATGGGGAAGTTCTGGGGAGATGAAGGTTAGTGCCCCAGAGACGATGTATTTGCCATCGAGCAGAACACTGTCAGTGAGGGCGATCATTTTCATAATGACAGCAAAAGACTGTGAATTACGCTGGAGACCTTGTGTCTGCTGCTAAATGTGATAAATACATCTACTTTATGTTAGACTTGGTCTGTAACATTTGCTCATTGGGAAATCAGCCATACACGACAGGTGGTATAAAACTATTAGCAATTTATCTTAGCATCAGTAGCATTTTTCTGCATTACTATGTTTTAGAGCTGAGCCGTATGACCAAAATCATGGTATTTTTTACCATAAGTTATATCGGTTTCACGGTATACGATGGTATTTTTTTCAAAATATGACTGGGCGTTTACCACATTTTATAGGATTTTACTGGACACATTTTTGTTTTGCGTTTTTGCATTGTTCCCACATTAACTATATTATTTTATTATTAGCCATTGCGCCTATCCGCTACCTTAATGATAACATATGGCTAACGTGTTTGTTGGCTAACTGATTATACATAAACGGCTAATTTTAAGGTGTGTGCCGTCCAAGTTAACATTTTTGTTTAATAGTTCAGTGTTGCAAGAACGCGAGCTTTACTGACCTCGCGAAATTTCTCATAAAGACCGGGATGTCGGTCTTTAAGATGCTTCGGCAATTTTGACGTGATACTTGACTTCAACGCCACAACTTTGTAGTGCTGTTTGCACAGAGGCTTATCGACATATTTAGCCTTTCCATGCTCGTCTGCAAAATACTTCGAAATGACACTTTTGCGTTTTTTTTTTTTACTAAAGCAGCTTGCGAAGTGCCTTCAACTGCAGCGTATGCCATGTTTGGGCAACTCGGTATGTGTGTGTTAAGCAGCACGAATGCGTTCAGCGGTTATTGAGAGGAGGGGAGGGGTTGCACTAGTGTGTGAGTGTGTGCGTGTGCACGCATGCACGCGTGCCTGTGCTGTAGTGGTACTGTGTGAAGTGTGACGAATGAGGTGAAAACCGCACTGTTGGTATCAATAATGATGAAAATGAGTATCTGATCAGATACTAATTTTTAATATCGATTAGTATCTGAGAATCGATTTTTTGACAACCCCAGTGTCTCATTATTTTCAACTCCAATGTCAGCTATACCTTCTGTTTCTGATCTTTCGCGGTACTTTTTTAGCGGTGCAAAAAGGTCCCTCCTTATACAGTTTCCAGCTGCACCACTTTCTGAACGTTGTGTAGGCTATTTAAACCGGTATTGCGGCATAAGAAAACTTCATATCATAACAATAATAAAAAACGGTTTTCGGTATGAACCGGTATACCGCCAAACACTACTATGTGTTATTTGTATGGAATATTACAGAGGTTCTTTTGCATCATCCTTTATGAAATTTCACAGAATCATGTAAATGATCAAAATAAAATCACAAAAATCATTCTTTTTCTGTAACCATTTATCCTATTCAGGGTCATGGGGGGTCTGGAGCCTATCCCAGAGGCTACAGGCGCAAGGCACCTACCCATCACAGGGCACATTCACATACCATTCACTCACATCTACAGGCAATCTGGCAACTCAAATTGACCTCAACATGTTTTTGGACAGTGAGAGGAAACCGGAGAACCCAGAGGAAACCCCACAGCGACACGAGGAGAACATGCAACCTCCACACACATGAAGCCACGAAGCCTAGTCTCAGAGGCCTGAGGCAATAGTGCTAAGCACTGCACCACTGTGGCACAAGAATCATTATAATCAAATTCCGCATGAAATCATTCCATGTCATGGGAAACTGTAATTTCTGGACTCAAATCTATTATTTCCAAATATCCATATAGCTATTTCTAATCTTTAAAACCTACTGTAATAAAATTACCAATGCATATTTATTTTACATACACGTGGTGGCTCTGAGGTTAGGGATCTGTGCCGCCAATCAGAAGGTTGCTGGTTTGAATCCTGTAAATGCCAGGGGTCATCCTTCTCCACTGGATCATTGAGCAAGGCTCTTAACCTGAACTTGTTTCATCCGGAGTATGATGTTAATCTGCATCCACCCCTGCAAGGAGGTTCTCCAACTTACAGGGAAAATTTGGGGGTTGGTGGCAGGGTTGGGACTCCAGTCACTGGAAAAAGACTCACGCTGTTTCGTCTGGACTAGTGTGGTGCTGAGGTATCACCTGAAATACAGCTGCACTCAGGTTCTCATCCCTGAGGTGGTTTGTGGTGTGGTGGTCATCAGCGCATGCTCCTTACCTCTCCCTCTCTCTGGAGTGAATAACAATTACTTTTGAATGTCTTTCTAAATGCAATTATCTGCATGGGTATTAATCATTTTGGCACTAAAATGCTTATTGTACATTTTTGCACTCTCCCAGAACAATGATATGTGAAGCGTTTAAATAAAACAAAATCATTTAGTTCCCAGTTAGTTTATCATTTAAGTATGACTCAGTAAGAATTTCACTTTTAATAATAATACATTAAAATGTTAATAATACTTTTGATAATTTAACTTTATTACTGGACTATCAATGATGTGAATCGAAATTAAAATTAGAGAAAACAATTCTCCAGAGTGGTTTGTTTCAAAGCGACATTCTGGTGTGTTGTATGTTTCTCTGATCTGTCCAGTAACACGGTGATGTTCAAAATTCATCCCATGAAACAGAGCAGTATTAATGTCCCTCCTGGAAAGAATGTCTCACACTGTCCCTACTGTTATAACTGCTAGGGGAGGTTACTGTACTTCGATGAATCAGAGATATTGCTCACTAATAAAAGTACTCAAATGGTGAACATACTGTAAATTTATATGTTAGCAAAGAATATTGAGTATATTTTTAGTAAATGTTAAGTGAATGAGTAATGCAAATGTAGAAAATCTCAGTGTGTGCAAAAACGTTTGACTGGTAGTGTTGATAGATAGATAGATAGATAGATAGATAGATAGATAGATAGATAGATAGATAGAACTAATTATAAAGAGCAATAAGATCCATCTTATTGTCTGTTCATCCATCCGTCCATTCATCCTAATTGCTTATCCATCTTCTAATCGCTTACCCAGCTCTACATTGTGGGTATATTCATAAAATGAATTTGTAATTTTTCTTATTGGTATGTCTTTGCATAAATCATGCTATTGTCACTATTTGATTCCATTTTACCATGGTAGTATTTTTTTTGCTATAAATCCACTGAATGGTATATATTTCAGCTTGACTTGGTGTACTATCCTAGATTTTTCCTTGTCTTGCAGCCGTACCTTCTGGGATAGGCTCCGAACCCCCCTGTGACCCTGAATAGGACAAGCGGTTACAGAAAATGGATATATGGATGTATATATTTCAGGGCAGCATATTATTAAACAGGATTTTCTAATAGAACAGGGATATTTTTTTGCAGATTAAATATATTATTTTTCAGCACAAAGTCAGTTGTGGCCATTTGGTCTTGTAAATACTTAAAGGAGGTCTGTGTGTTTTAGAAGTTTACCGCAGGAATCCAGCTCTGAGAAAACATACGCAACCTCTAAACCTGGAACTTGTGACAAACTGCTGCGACAAGAAAATCCAAAGGCTGCTGAATCAGATCTGGAATCTCTCTCTGCGTCTCCCCGGCGACCTTGAGTGTTTCTTGTTTAACTCGCTAGGAGAAAAACTGGAGTTCGGAGGCACAAGCTGGAACTCAGGCAGTGATCTCGGGATCTGGATGAACGCAGGCTTGGAATGAATTCAAAAAATGAAAAAACGTGCAGTCATAACTTGGTGTTCGCTGTGAAGAACAAGTCAGACAGCGTTATGAAGGAAAGAAAGATGCTACGGACATTTCCTGAAATATTACATCACAATGACGTTTCTACATTTAGGTTAATTTCGCTAGTAAGAAAATGCATGCATGCCAGAAAACATAAATTTAACATTTTAGCCCCAAAGCTATAGTTCTTAACATTTTTAACAGAAGAAGCTTTTCAGTGAGGTGTCTGAGGTCACGCTGAGGTAAACGCTGTCATTGCTTGCCATAATGAGCTTTGAAGCAGATTATGCTGCAAGGCCGAGGATTACCCGACGTGAAGACGCACGGATTCATGTAACGTCACGTTCCAAATTCTACCTACATGATGGCGGAAATAAAGCTGGGAATCGAGACTCAGAAAGTTTCCAGGATCTCAGGCTTCACAATTTACCTTGAAACCTTTAGGGGTTGTTGTTGTTTTTGTTGATAGTTTTTCAGTTATTATTGTACTACTACTACTATCAGATTGTTAAAATGTGTGCGACTGTTTACAGTATCGTAATCAAAAGTAACATTGCATGCTGTAATATACTGTTTTCACTCTATATAATTTAATATTATTAATTATTATTTTTTTATTAGAAAGGGTGAAAGGAAGCAAGAATGAAGAGTAGTCTGCATTTTGGTATGCCTTGAGCCAGCAGAAAGGCCACTGAAGATATCATTCTCTGCGTGCTCGCATTACTAAGTGGACCTTGGCGTGCATCTCCCATGGAGAGACCCAGCAGGCAACCTTGAAGATGTCTGAGCCAGCGCCGGCAGTACATTTGTTGCTAAAGTGTTTTTGATTGCTTTTTAAGTTGGCTCACAAGTCAAGCCCTCATATTAAAATTCTGGCTCAATTAATTCTGAAGCAGTATGCATTCAACACCAAGTGTTCTGCTCTAACGATCTGAAGGCGACTGTCACAAGCCCTTGAAGGCTTCTTTTGTGTAACAGGAGACTGGTGAATGGCTCTCAGAGGCAAGGAGGTGTCACCGGGGATAATGTTTCAGGTTAAATGCCGGCAGTGGGGCTGAGTGATATGGAGAATTATAAACCTTATAGCTTTGATGATTGAAAGGAGACCCACAGAATTTGGCCAACAATGGTTGCCGTGGAGAAGTAATGTGTGACGTTCAGCTCAATAGCGACCACTTTGTGTGGGATCAAACAATTATGGTCCTATATGCTTCAAAACCTGTCGCACTCCTGGGTTTGGCACCCTTTACGGTGACATGTCCATGAATACTACCATCATTTGGATGCCTAATGCCTAATATTACATTTATTAGACAGAAAGCATCATGGTACCTAAGGACATGGACTTGTAATCAAACGATTTCTTGTCCTCCTTTAAAAAATGTCCTGCTTAGTTGTTCTGTGTTAAATGAGTCTTTTTTGAACTCTATTGCTATGAATGTAATGTAATTCTGTATTTGAAAGGCATTTGATATTGCATTGAATCCCTGTTGAAGCAGAAAATGTTAAGGACAGACAGGGACATTCTGAAGGCCTGTGTGTGTAAATCTGCAGGCATGCTGAAAAGCTGTGCAGACATTTAGCCAGAGACAGGCATTCTGAAAGCCTGTTCAGAACGAGGCAAGCAGACAGAGATTCCGGAATCCGGAACAGAGAGAGAACTCTGACTGTCTGTCAAGGCCATGCCTGAAGACAATGAGGGTATGTATTGCTGTTTGGTCATTACACAGCGTCTGAGGTGTCTTACTGACAATCTTTGGGCATGCAGGCCTCTTATCACAGCTTTTCTGCTCCATAAAGCCTCTGGATTTCGGCCCCAGTCCACATTACATTCAGATCCGGGGGAACCTCTCCACTTCTACCAGCATCCATGTCTTTTCTATGTGAAACAACGAACGCGGTGGGGAGTCGATTCCCCCTGACGTTTCTGAGGTCCTTGTCATCACGTTTCCGCAGCGCATCGTGCTAGTGGAACCACATGGGCATCGCAGTCAGTCAGGATCCAGCAAGGGAACGTACTGTACCCGAAATCGTCACATATACTCTTTTTATCCCCCACCCTGGACCTTTAATTTGCGGCTGGAACTCCAAGAAGACCCACACTGAAGAAGATTAAGCAGACACCGGGATGGCCTTGTGAAGGATCTCAGAGGTGGGTGTGGGAGAGAACAGGCTCTCGCCGGAGCCTCAGACAGCTTCAAAGCCTGGCCGTTTACAGAAGAACAAACTGCTTTTCATGTCTTAAGCAGACATATTTTACATACACTAGGACCTTTATTTCTGAGGAAACTTCACTAGAAAAGAGGCAATTTGAAAACCATCTATTCAGAACTCAGCTGGACGTGAATGAGATGTCATGCTGTAATTTAATAAGAGGCCGCTCCTCTTCCCTCCCTGCTGGGATATTACCATAACATTACTGTTTATGTGATTTCAATATATGGCTTTGTAATATATTGCCCGTTTGCTGTTTAATGTCTTAATGGCCTGCCAATCTAATTATTACTGCAGTGTTATTATAAGAAAATTCCCCCCGCTTAAATAATTTCAATAATTTGCTATAAATGCACACATAATTAAATTTTATGTTCTCAAAAAAAGAAGGATTTGCTGTTTCTTTGCTAGGTTATGAAGTTAAATTTAGACTTGTGGAATGTAATCTGATATTCTCTTATAAATAAAAACTGGTGGTTGTAAACTAATGGTCCAAAATCCCCCCTGGAAAGTGACACAAAGTATTTCCTCTCCCATGCATCAATGTAGTAACAGGCACTGGGTATTTGGATTATCGGCGGTTTCAACTTTCACGCAGATCAGCTAGGGCCCAGACGCTGGTTATTGTGGAGAGTTCACAGCTGACTCAGACGTCGCACCCGGTGATCCCACGTTAGACAGCGTACCCCCTTCCCCCGGTGAAGACTTCATGCCACGTCGCTTAGTGCGGGACACACGTGCGGAGGTGGTGACAAGCCACCTTGCAGGTACAAGCCCAGGGGGCGAGTGAGGAGTTTGCTCGCTAAGTTCTGTGGCCTGAGTTCCCGATGAGGTATCCACTGATACAGCACAGTGTTTACACAGCTGATTCTGGGTTTTGGACCAGGAACACTTGGCCTTGTTTGTTTTTTGAGGTAGTGCCATTGTTTGGGTTGAAGTTCAGACATATTTTACTAAGAAGAAAAAGTAATCACCAAGCCAATTTTTTTTTTCTTTCTTGCCGGTCATCTTTAAAGAAGCCATTAAAAATACTGATTTAGGCATGCAGAGAAACAGAAGATTGCTGATTAACTTCAACCTGGTTCATCTGGGATCTGGGGCCTCTCATGCTCAAGACATACATTTTGCAAGGAAAAGAAACACTGCGATGCAACAGGAATCAGTGAAATCTGATTCCTGGGTGCAGATAGGGGTGCCCAAATAGGCTGTAGGGGTTTATGTGTATGTGATCATGAGGTAATTGGTTCAAAACAAAGTTTAGTCCAACTAAAAACGAACTTTTAAAGTACACGTAAACATGCTAGTCTGACTGAAATCGCACTAAATCGAATATCTTGACATCCAGATAATGCGATTGGGAGTTGATTCACTCAAGCATGTATACATTCAATCGGACTCAAACTGGCCTAGGCGTTCTGCGCATACTCCACAGTGCCCCCCCGGCGGGCTTTGACCTGGAAGTAACAAAAGAAGCACAGAACATGGCAGAGAAGATACAGCACGTACGAAATGAACAGAGCTGTAAAGCTGTCCAATTCACTGCTCGACTAAAGGTTGTGTTTCCAGTGCACCAGGTACCGTACTTTTCGTACTTCAAGAAGGTACCAAATGTACAGTACTTCATGGTCGTGGTTTTCCATTGCTGGAAAAACTGATACCGCTGGTGAATAATATCACAACGAGAGGTGGGATATTTTCTTTTTACTGAATTTGAGAAATGGCTGTAGTATATTATAGGGCTGGACGATGTGCAATATTAATAGCAATTTGGTATTACAGTGCAGGGAGTTTAACTCTCGCTAAAACTTTTTTACTCTGTCATAGGAAAAAAACCTTTTACAAAAGTTTTACAATTTCAATCATTATTCCATTTCAAGATTATCTAGTATATGTTTAAAAATCAGTTAAAAGTTGATGTCTGCTGCTTTTGCATGCATTCTCCAAGACAATCATAATCATTTTCATCCTTGCTGTCTGTTAAAAGGTCAACCAGAAAATGCCCAGTACTAACAAGCTGAAAGGAGCCATATCACCACCTATTGTAGCGGAGTCAGACATACTTCCGTCCCATGCATGTATACTGGGACAAGGACCGCAGTCTGATTAAATAGTGCAGTTGAGCTATAAGCTGTGCATGTAAACGTACTGATGTCTGACGCAGAGATTTGATCTCACCTCATATGTGTGTCTCATAGGAGAGCACAATGGGATATGTGAAAACTAAAGAATGCCTATGTGTCTGTACAAATGGCCAAATAAAGAATCATTATAGATACAGACCTCCCTGCTACAGAAGGTTATGCCGTTGCCCTATGGCTTTTCAGTGTATAACAGTGTTTCCCAATCTGGTCCTCGGGGAGGGAGGTAGGGAGCTGGGAGGGAGCAAAAACGTGGGCTGTCAGGCAAGGACCTGACAGGGAGTAAAAATGTGGACTGTCAGGCAAGGAGCTGACAGGGAGCAAAAATGTGGACTGTCTGGCAGGGAGCTGGGAGGGAGCAAAAACGTGGACTAACTGGGTCCCCGGGGACCAGATTGGGAAACACTGCTATATAACTACTAGAAATGAGAGATCCCTAGACGTGCTGGATATCTTCTGAATCATCTCAGGCTAGATACCGCTTTCCCAAGAAGACTGAGGTATGACTTCTTACTCTACTGACAGACAAAACAAATTCAGTTTGCCCTGGCTTAACTAGAAAGGGTCTGAGATGGCGGAGGAATGCAGACAGTTTTAGGCAACATCAAGGAGGCCATTGTGAATTTCCATGTGGTACAATCTCTCGCATGTGTTTTCTGCAAAGCCGCCTTTTAAGTCAAGGCAAGAAATTAGCATAAATGCAAAAGATCAAATGCTTAATGTTATAAACCATGGACTCCCAGCGTTCACATTTGAAACATAATCAGGAAGATGTGCAGCCATGGGAAGTAATGTTTTGCTGTGTGTATTGAAGTCTGTGTAGTTTAATTTTTCTCTTAAAGGGACCAACAGTTCCTGCAAGAGTTCTGCTCCTGCATTCTTTATTTTATGTACGTTTTCTGCAATTATCTTACCTCAACAAGTACATTTTTCTTGCATTTGCTAGAATAATATGCATCTGACAGTTTAATGTTTCAGTATTCAATGTTTCAGAGAAATATGGTTAAATAATTTGAGGAAATAATCCAACTTGCACTAATTTTTGATGGGGAATTGAGTCATGTAGCTAGGGAGTAGGTGGAGTAGTGGAATAATCTATGTACTTTCCACGTCTGGCTGTCTGGATCATGGGCCTTCGTCGGACCAGGCCGGCACCGCAGCAGGGCTGGGCTCTGAAACGATGATTGAACCACAGCTAGCTCAACATCCAGTGTGTGCGTTCTGTGCTTCGAGTCTGGCCCAAGCACCAGAGTGCATTTTTTAACCTTCTGTGCCAAATAATTTGCCATGATGTCATACACTGTGTGAAGTAAAATTATCGGGAATATGTGCTGACCTCTGCAAACAATCAGGCGAGTACAATAAATTAGCGTACCATCCTTAGGGAAAATTTCTGGGCAAGGGTTGATCTAACAACAGAAACAAAAATCTGTGTAAACTTGAAAGGTATTTGGAGGGCAGCGCTGAATATGATATCATATGTCTGAATGATCGTGAGTTACTGTAAACTCTAAACCAAAATTCAATGCACCCACCCTGAGGCACATTAAAGTGGTCAGAAGCCCTCTACTACCTTTTGGTTGGGGGGCATTAAAATATGCTAGGGTTTGGGAGTCCATTTCAAATTGTATTTTTGTCACAAACAAAATATGGGACAAACCACATTTTACAGATGATCCCATAAAATAGGCAGCTATTTAACATTTTATTAAACAAGGTACATAGAGGCCCCATTTTATCGGAGGCCCCTAGACTTCAGCCCCGGAAGCCTGTCCATTACAGCCCCCCTGCACCCACCTCCTTCAGACCATCTTGTACTGAAGGATTCATGCCTTTGGTTGCACAATCGCTGAAAGCTGTCATTTGTCATCAACCACCTCTCTTGTGACCAGGGGTGCTGCTAGAGATTTTGGGCCCCATCAAAGCCTGTCACACTGGGCCCACAACCCAGACCAATCCAATTATGTTCCAAATTTTTTAGGACCCCTGTCACTCAGGCGCTCCTGGAATCATCCTAACATTCCCCCATTCTATGTCACCCCAGATTGTGACCCAGATGCAATCAAAGTTTGCAAAACTGCCAGCCAGCATAGTTACTCTCTGTGGCTTGCATGTCAGACAGATAGAGACTACTTTGAATCCAGCACCTGCCTCCATGTTACTCTCTCACTTGTTGTGCATAGCCTTCCATTCCCTTTCTTGACTTTGGCAAAAGTACATCAGGCAACCTATTTGGCCTATAAGCCGGGATGGGGTGCTAGCCCATCACAGGCTACACTAACACCACCAACACCTGTGGGGAACCCCCAATGACACTGGGAAGAACACACAACCCCAGGTGTGAGGCACTGTAGACTGTGGAGTGCACTAAGGAAACCCTACAACAACAAGGGGAAGACATGCAAATTTGACATACATGGAACGCTGGGTGACATTTGAACCCAGGTCCCAGATTTATAAGGCACTAGTGCTCACTACTGTGCCACTATGATACTCTTCGTTTAGAGCCAGTGATTATATTTGTCCATTACTATGCATAGAAAACCAGCTCACTGCCTCCTAAAAGCTGCTCTCCATGCCCCATTCCAGCTGGATGAGACAGGTGGGCCTCAGTGTCCTAAGGTTTATTCCCATCCATGGTGTTCAGAATAGCCGTGCAAGCTCTTACGGCTCTCCTGCAGCCATACATTTGCCAGAAATAGTCCCTTTTCCCTGGAGAATTAAAACTCTCCTGAATTATCTATAATGTAAAACTGCATAACAGGCAGCTGGCTTCCAGCGCCAGGACAGGAGCTATCAGCACTCTGGCTCAGCTACACAGCAGGAGTTTTGTTTTCCCTCCATAAACTATTAATGGTCCTTTAAATGTACCCAAATATTTCAAGAATTTTTGTAGAAAAGCAATTCTTTGCAAAGTGACTTTACAAAAACATTTGATTTTATTTTTACGGTATTTTAACACAGAGGCCTAGCACTCGACCCTGATGGGTCACATGACCCCTTGAGGCAACTTACCCGTGAATATGCCGCATACATCAAAGAGGGTCACCCAAAATACAGGAAAATGGAGGATCTTTAGCAATACGAGTTTAGGCTCCTAGAGTGGGAAAGGAGGTTCGGTGTTTGGTGGCATGAAACAGGCCCTGGGATATTTACAAACAAGCACGAGAGGCGACATCTGAGATTTCAGTAAATACAGCAGGACAAACAGAGTGGCTCTCAAGTTTGCTTATGGGACAAAAGTGGAAACACAAAACCCAGGTCAGTGTAAGAGCCCCTTCAGAGGATTGAGTCGGAAGGATGTTTTGGGGCCAGAAGAATGCAGAGCTGTTTCAGTAACAATCCTTAAGCTAAGAGCCTGTCGCAGGCTAACATCTCTCACTAACACCTGGATTAGCAAAACAAGCTACTCCACTCAGGCTGTCCTTTGATGCCCGTGCTGATCGATTTACTCACCGCAGTAGAAGTCGGCAGGTATTTCGTCTGCTCACTTTCGCTGGACTTTTGTTGCTGCTACATATTATGTCACTCAAGCTTTCAGTATTTTACATTTCAGATCATAAATGGTGTGAATGGAATTTTACAGAACTGGATATTGCAGCTATTTTGATCTTTAATTGTGTAAGACAAAGATTCCTACAGACATTGCTAGAGGTCTATCTATCTACTGTATCTATCTATCTATCTATCTATCTATCTATCTATCTATCTATCTAATGTTGTTACTTACTGATCCTTAATTAGTGAATTAGTTAATTATTAAGCATTAAACATTACTAATACTTTGAAAGTATAAATAAAATTTACTAAAGTTGCTACAAGTCGGCAAAAATGTTTGTAAGCTCGTTATTCACCATTTGTCAGCTTTATATATTGATAAATTTTGGTATCAATATCATTCATTTAGTGTTAACTTGTTAACATATATGGGGATGAACAAGATAATTGTATTTTAAAGAAAAAATCAAAAAATCATTTACTGCTTAAGGCTTCAAACTGATGGCACCTTCTAGGAAATGGTTGCCCTTTTCATTGCCACTTTAAAAAAACCATTATGTCTTTCCAGTCATTCCATATATATGTGTGTGTGTGTGTGTGTGTGTGTGTGTGACCTGGTTTACCTATCCTTATGGGGACACAATGTCCCCATAATGTGATAAATATCC
>JAODKC010000045.1:14841889-14857106 GCA_026777985.1 Mormyrops attenuatus
TTGTATCCTCTCCTGCGGCAAGTCGGCCCACAGCTGTTGTAACTGGCCCTCGAGATCCTGCAGGTTGGCACTGGGTCCGAGTTAACGTCCGAGCTGATCCCATACATGTTGGATTGGATAAAGATCAGAGGACCTGGCTGGCCACAGGAGGACCTCAACATGACACAGGCAGTCCATAGACACACATCCCATGTGTGGACGGGTGTTGCCTTCTTCAAAGACTGTACCAGGGTGCTGAATCAGGAGGGGTAAGACATGCGGACGCCGGAGGTCACTGATGTAGCGCTGTGCCGTCAGGGTCCCCCAAATCACTACCAGAGATGACCTGAAGTCATTTCCTATGGCTCCCCACACCATGATGCCAGGAGTAACGCTGGTGTGTCTCTCCACAACATTCGCAGGATTGGTCCTCTCCCCTTGGCATGGATGATCAACCATGGTAATGCAGAACCGAGATTCATTACTGAACATGGTACAATGCTACTCATCATCAGTCCAGGCCTCTCAGTTACGGCGCCACTCCACATGCAGCCATCTCTGTGTTGGTGTAAACGGTAGCCTACGCGTAGGATGGTGAAGCCATAGTATGACATGTGTGGGTGCCCTCGTGTGCCCATTGGTTCCAACATCGGGCGACTGTGACATCTGCATGCCCCACATGCCGGGCAATTGCACGATACGACCACCCAGCCTCAAGCAAACCCACAATGTGACCCCAATCAAACTCCGTCAAGTGCTGGTAATGCTGTCTAATGCATCTACGAGGCATCCTCTGTGTCTGGTGACTAGCCCCACCAGCTCTTTGCAAATCGATCATTTACATACCCATGGCTGGTCTGCACATGTACCAAATTACATACAAATCGGACCATTACTTCTGGGTATATATGTAATTCTCCTGGAAAAATCAAGACTCCTGGTGAGTCAATAAAAGAAGCATCTTCTCCTCAAACAGAGGCACATCCACCCTACTTTCCCCTTTCAAATCTTTGTTGTAAACTTAACAAAACCCAGCAGCACACTTGCATATGTCTGTGGTTCTGATGCGAGTGTAAAAAGCAGAATTCTTGGACCATCTGCAAGAATTCAGTGCATGTGTCTCAGTGTAGCCTGGCTGCAGGAAACCCCTCCGTGTGTACAAATGACCATCAGGACACATGGAAAACTGTAGGTATGGAATCAAAAAACTTCTTTAATTTAAAGCCAATGAGGTTTATTGGTTTAAGTATTTCATCTAAATTAGCGGAGAGTGATCCAAGGGCAAGAAAATACTTCTTTGACCTGTCATCTCTTATACCCGTAGGTCATTCGCATGCTTGTTTAATGGCTGGAAACTACTTAAAGCATTCTTGTAAATAACTTTTCATGTGGGTTTTCACTTATAAATTGGACTATCCAGCATTTAAGGGAAGGGGCAGCTGGAGAAGAACAGTGTAAGATCTCAGTTCAGTTTGATGCCTCACATGTTTGAAGAACATTATGGCTGAGCTGTAGGTAAGGCAAGTTTATTTTAATGGCACAATTCACACTCAAGGCAATGCAATGTGCTTTGCGGAGGCATAGGGATACATTACAAACAGAAGACATTAAAATCAGATTCAAAAGATGATAAGGACAAAAACCTAAGATCCAAAATGTACAAATAAATTGGTAGCTAAAAAGAAGCTAGGTTGTAGTGGTAGTGCATGAATAAAAACCTGCTGATTTTGTTTATTGAAAAACTGCAGCAAAGGGCTCCATGTAATGTCTAAGCCCTGATTTAAATGAGCTGACAGTTTTAACAGACCTCAGGTCTTCAGGAAGCTTGTTCCACAGATGGGGAGCATAGAAACTTAACGCTGCTTCACCTTGTTTGGTTTGGATTCTAGGAACACTGAGTAATCCTTTCCCTGATGACCTCAGGAACCTGCGTGCTTCATAATGTACAAGTAAATGAGAGATTCATTTAGGCCTGAGACCATTTACAGATCTTTACAGACAAGTAATAGTAATTTAAAATCAATCCTGTGACACACCAGGAAGCCAGTGCAGTGACTTAAGGACCGGTGTGATATGCTGTGCTCTCTGGGTGCCAGTGAGGACTCTGGCGGCTGCATTCGGGATGAGCTGCAGCTGTCCGATTGATTTTTTTGCCAGGCCATGTGAAGTCACAATTCCAATAGTCTAGCCTGCTAAAAATAAATGCATGAACAAGCTTTTCTGTATCTCGTTTAGAGAGAAATCCTTTAATTCTTGCTATGTTTTTAAGGTGGCAGTAGGCTGATTTTGTAATTATCTTCACGTGGCTATGGTCCAGAACTACACCAAGATTTCTGGTTTGATTTGTGGATTTTAGTGTCATGGATTCAAGGTGAATGCTGAATTTTAATATTTGTTTTGGGAGGGAGTGATTGAGCTGAATGTCACTGGTAACTGCAGGACATTTTAAAAAGCCCTCTGTTACACTGCACAGAGGAGCAAAATAAATGGCAACACTGAGGCTTAATGAATCACGACGCAATGAGCAAAATATACAAATCAGTCTGCTGATTATAGGAGTGCCACTGACCTGCCTGGAACTCCAGGGATCCCGGTTATTCTTCCTGATTTATGAGATGCTGGGGGGGCTGCTGTGCTTGGTTGGGGAAGCAGAAACGTAGCTGCTAAGCTACTGGGTGTGGAAATTATGACTGGGATGAAGTATCTCAACCAAGGTCTCAAAATGAAACTTTCTAACAAAAACCATTGCATGAGTTATGATATTTAATAATATATTCCCCACTATTCCAGCTCTTCAAAAGAGAAACACTGTATCATATTATTTACTTATCCATATTCATTTTTACCGTATACCATTCTCCCAAGGCAGTTTCCTTGCATTGTGCTCTATGCATCATAGGATCTCTCTCTCTCTCCCTCCCTCTCCACACACATGCACACACACACACACACACACACACACACACAGGTATGTAACTGTCTTTGTGGGGACTCCCCTACCCAACCCTAACCTTAACCATAAGGAACCAAACAGAATAAAAGACTTTTGGCATTTTTACTTTTGGTCCCCACAATGTAACATAAACCTAATCCACACATACACACACATTAGATAGATAGATAGATAGATAGATAGATAGATAGATATTTTTGTATATTTGTAAATTCTTAGTTTTACATGGTAACACAGGTTTTCTGCAGCTTAATGATTTACTCAAAACAGTTTAATCGTGCACCAGTTTGGATTGTTTTAAGATCACAGCAAATTGTAGAAAAATGTTTATTTCTGACAATTCCTCAGAGAAGAAGGAAATGGTGTAATTTTTTTTACACTGACAGGGGAGACAAAATATTTTATTAGATCTATATTTGTAAATCCTTTCTTCAATGGACTGTCATCTTGCATCTGCTGTTTTCTATTAGTGTCTATGAGTGTGGTATTTACAGCCCTTTCAGATCCTAGTTGTTATGATGAATAGTGCTTAGCCATGCCAGGTAATACATTTTATTGCTAAAGGCCCCACAAAAATGGGTTTCTGGGGGTATGTATGATGGATATATAGTTTAATAATTTCCCATATAGTAATTCTCAGGAGATATTGGGAGGAAATTGCTGGGCCTTGGACACCTTGGTGGCTAATGTTATTGCAGATTGTCTGTCCTCTTCCATTAAGCTGGGTTGGGGCTTGAACTCTTTATTACGCAACTGGAATAGAGTCATTTTTTGTATCAACTGCTATATTTCTTTCCCACATACAGCTGCACCAATAATAGCAGATACATGTATAGTTACACTGCACCTGACAGTGACAGCGTGAATGGAGGTTGGGCCGAGTCACAGTGTAACCCAAACTCTACAATCTGGGGCCCGCTTGGCTATAATGTTGTTCTTGGACTCATGAAGAATGTTTCTCAACACTGTTCTTCGATTATCGTGAATTACGGCTGCAAAGAAGACTCCATCCTTCTCATTTCCGGAGCTTGCAGAGGCAAATCAACCTTGCTCAATGGTACAACAGCATGGCCGCACTTGGGTCCATTTTCTTAACCGCTATTTCACTTTACTTGTATAAAATCCCTAAAGATAGGCATGCTGTGTAGGTATGTTTCATCTGATCACCCCTTATGATACAAACCAGTGCTACATATCTGCATTTGGCAGGTGCCGTTTTGATATATATCCCTGCCCTTACTAAAATATCAGCAGGCAGCCTCATACCTCTTCCTGTCCTCTTCTCACTTATCGTTCAAATTGTGTTTCAGTGTATTTGCTATATTAGTCTTCAGCTTCTCCTCTGGAACATATGAAATCTGCAGAATACGAATTACCCATGAAGTAAATGAGTCAGATGCATGGTAACTTGAGATGGGCAATGATTATGACTGCCACTGCCAATGAAAATCATTAATATTTTCTCATTTTGATTTTATGACTTTCTGCTGCACTAAATCTATCAGATCTTTGAAGATGTGTTCTTGATTTACATAGATATCAGAAGCAAGATGGATGTGATGCCTGATGTACTTTTAATTTTATTTTGAGTGCCCCATGCAGCGTACAGCCCTGTCCAAGGGCTCTATCTGAGGGGAAAATGTTATATTTAACGTCTGAAAGAGACACTAGATGAATAAATTATCCTTCTTTGCGAGGTCCTGCCCCCTCCTAAATCTCGAGACCTGGCCCGCTCCTCAGACAGCATGGGTCTGTGGAGGAACGTGCAATTATGTAGCGCGATTCCAGCTTTTTCCGCCAAAGCTCTATCATCCTCGAATTGGCCCGCATTAGTTTATGCTTGGGCACGTCCTGCAAGTGGCGGCTCTTTAACGCCATTCTCGCTGGAACACAGCAGCATGAAGACGGCCCTTTTCCCGGGCCGGAGCTGGGGAGCTGTTTGATTCTTTCCCTTACGGCTCCTTGCGTTATCTGTGATCTGCCTAATAACTACCACTGATGATGGTTTAAACTCTGATGGTTTAAACAAGGAATTTTGAAGATTTTCTCTTGGCTTATTTTTCTTCCAGTGGTGAATACCATTAACCTGGTATCCCCGGTATAATCTTCCGCAGGTATGTGGACAGAGGGGAAGACCCATCTTGCAGAGCCTCGATACCATTGAGGGCTAGTTAGCCTGGCTATGTGACTCTCTGCTGTGTGGACAGTGTCCAGGGCTAATCCATGCTAACGATAACCACTGTGTCAGCTTCCTGTCTCACAGATTCCAGCTTGAAACACTTGAGCTTGTCTTTATCCTGTGTGATTCAGGACTTTGGAGTGTAATCACTCTACTCATCTGTCCATCTTAACAATCCAATGGTTTCTTTGTACTGCTGCTTGATGTGTGCCGGAGTATTGATGTTAGAGACCACATCTCCCCAGAATCTACTTTAGATCTTCAAAAGACTGAGTTCAGGGCCAGTGGGCATCAAGTCCTTTATCCCTAAGCTCACTTAACACCTTGAAGATAGCATGAGAGTCAGTGGCAATCCAAGTTTTCCATCTGGGCAATTTTAGGAGACTCTGTAGACTACAGGATCCTTTCAAAAGTACTCAGAGAAAAATTATAGTGCTGTTGCCCAATTCCACATTTCATTGACATCAGCAAATTGTTGGTAATAGTGTAGAAATATACTTTGCACTTCGAATGACTATCTAATGCAGCTCATAATTACCGGAACCACCCTCAGTTCTGTCATTTATGAATCTGATATCTGATTATTCAGATGAATTACAGTAGCATAAAGATGTGGAATGCGAATAACAAACACTCTGATTCGTGTTGTGATAAGCCTATGAATCAGTTGTGTTCATTGGTGTCAACAAGTTCCCTTTCAAAGAGGAATAGTAGGTAACTGGCAGTTGGCTTGTGTGTGATATTTGTGTTTAACCCAGCTGAACGAGTATGACAAGCCAAGTCGCTTGTGAGCAGCCCAGATATGGGTCTCTGTGTTGCTAACCTTTGAACAACCAATCATTTTTGTTTTGGCTCAGTATTTGTATTTTGCATCATCTCATTTGCATGTTCTGCTGGGTACTCCGAGTTCCTCTTATAATCCGAAGACATGCAGTTAGGCAAACAGCCATCTTTATTGTGATTGTGTGTGTGTGTGTGTGTGTGTGTGTGTGTGTGTGTGTGGGAGGGAACAAAAATGTGGACTGTCTGGCAGGGAGCTCGGAGAGAGCAAAAACATGAACTGATTGTGAGTCCCCAAGGACTGGATTGGGAAACACTGACATAAAGGATTGAATTGACAGGTGACCACAAGGCTATGAACCCATGCATTTGTTTGTGTCTTTCTTTTGCCTTAAAAAGGACCTATGAAGACATACCTTCAAAGGACATCGCGCCTGTGACCCTCTGGTACCACCTGGCTCTAGTACCTAGTTGGCTACAGTGAAATTGGTCATTGCATTTCTGCACAGGATATGCATGGCAGATGTGTAAGTGTGCTGGATAGTGGAGAGGTTTTATGGGAAAGGTGCTTGCCATCCGATTGCAAGGCTGCAGCTGTGATCCTGGGAGAGGTCTTGAAGGTCCCAGGAGCTCTGTGCAGAGGATCCACTGCTGGGATTGTTACAGAAGCAAGAAATCTATGTTGGATCTTTATTAACGTTTAAAATCATCTTACCCAGCTCTTAGACTGGTTACCATATACTTCAGGTAAAAGTGATGTCCTAGAATTCAAGTATTAGTGTACTAAATATTAATGCTATAGTAATGATAGAGGGTCACCTCTGAAGTTCCATAGTAATGTTAAGTGTTGCCAGTTTGCGTCCTGTGTTAGTCATTTGTGGATCAGTATGAGACATTCTTTTCAGGTAAAGATCGTGTAGACATTATTTTGGGGTAAAGATCATGTTGACATTATTCTAAATTCATCATTTTAGTTTAGATTGTTTAATTTAAGTCCTTCGTTGAATTCAAGTTTTGCTATTTCCTGTCATATTGCTGACCAATAAAAGCATTAGAAGAATCTAGGTGTATTACAAATAAGTGAAGCGTTGTCTTGGATGTTTAACGAACTCTGGATGTCATTAAAAACACTCCAGTGCTTTCCGTCAGATCTGTATGAAACATTGAATGGTTACCGTTAGCTGAGAAAGAAGGGAAGAAGCCCTGACTATAGAGTGGGTCTCGGAATTCAAACAGTCTGCCCACTACCATAATTTGAAATATAAGTGGAGATTTCGGAAATGAAGTGCAAAAAGAATGCTTAATTATACAGCATGTGAAGACTTGGGGGCAAAGGCAGAGCCCATGTCGCACTGGTGCTGACACGGCTGGCCCAGGGGATGCTGGGATCCATGCCATGAACTCTCTGCCATGTGGCTTTCCATGAGATGTGGCAGAATGCGACGGTGCCCACAGACAACAAGGATGGAGACACATGAAGTTGGGGGGCGAAGGGGGGGGGGGGGGTCTGCTTACAAACAGAAAATGTTCTGCTATGGAATCGAGGATGTTTACAAGTCAGACTGAGCCCTTTTGTGAATTGACTTCTTTGTCCTTTTGCGGTGGGGAATGTGGGCAGCCAAAAGAATCACAGCCGTAGCCTCTAGGAAAGCAAGAAACAGTGGAAGCGGGTCAAAGGAGGCAGCAAGGAGAGGCGGATCTGTTCAGACCACATCAATCATAATCACCAACCAATTAATAACAGGGGCAGAGGGGAGCTTGAAATGAATTATAGGAGGATTAAATCAGAACAGTGGCGGTTTCCTTCAACAAAAATGCCTTTCCTGACCAGAAATGTCCCTGTTTACGCGATGGGTGAATGCTTATGAGTGTGTTGTTTATTGTCAACTTAGCATGAAGCGTTTCCCACAGACCAGTGTTAGAGACAGACACCCACAGTCTAAGAGCCTGGCACTGTACGCTAACAGAGGCACTCTGTCCATTTTTTTCACAATGCCTAAGATCTATCCATCCACTTTCCCTGATCAGGGTCAGTATTAGGTGAGCCTGCAGCCTATTCTGGGAAACACACATGGCCCAGAGGATGGAATCTCAGTCCTTTTCAGGGCACACACTATGGACCTAAACTATATGTTTTTGGAGTGTGGGTGGAAGCCAGAGTACCCAGAAAAGACTCATATAAACAGAGCAGGCTCCACAAACCAGGGGTCGGAATTGGATTCAGAACCCTGGAGGTACAAGGCCACTGTGCAACCCACTAAATGTCCTCCCTAAATTCCATCCATCCATCTTCCAACTGCTTATAGAGGACTTGGTTGCGGTGAGCCTGGAGCCCATTCCGGAAGCCTGGGGCATATCCCTGCATGGGTTGCCAGTCCATCTCAGGACATGTATTAATACATTAATACATAAGTCTTTGGACTGTGGGAGGAAATTGGAGCACCTAGAGGAAACCATTACAAAAGTGAACATGCAAACATCCCACACTTAGAAATGTGGGTGGGAATCAAAGCGACAACCCTGGAGATACGAGGCCACAATGCTACTCAGTGAACCACTGCACCTCCCCCTATAAAACGTACCATACTACTATAGGTTACCATTTCAGCATTGAAATCTACTGTTTTATGGACGAACCACCAATCACATCTTGTGAGAACGCCTGTATGTCCCATTTGACGCGCTTCACTGTTAAACACGACTCTGGCGGTAGTTTGAAGAGCCTGTTTTCCAGAGTCTTCACTGTGGTCTTTGAGGAGAAGAAGAAGAAGGAGAAGAAGAAGAAGAAACACCTCAGCACCACGGCGCTGGTAAGCATGAAAAGTGCAGAAGATCCTGCACAGGCAGCTTCCTACCACCAACCCTTAATACCCTGGATTTGCATGCCAGTGTCATATATTTGAAAAGAAAATTGCAGTTTTCCTTGCTGGCTACAGCCGAAACCGAGGAGCACAAAGCGCCGCCAAGACAGGAAAATACATTTCTGCCCAAATGCAAATGGAAGCCACTAAGTGAGCAGCGCGACATGCACCCGTGCTCAGGCATGACGCCAGGCTGATAGTCTGCAGCAATATGGCTTCATGTATATTTTTCCCCCCTATCTGCTAAACCCTCACTAATATGCTGTCATGATCAGCAGAGATCGATGACCTGGGGACTGGCCTCTACCATCGGTGGCTGCACCGAGACGCCGACTTAGCCGGCGGACCGGGCCGCTCGAGCGAGGTTGAGTTATCGCTGGGCCGTTCCGCTTCGAAGATGCTGCTTTTCGGTGATTTGTGAGAGGTGGAGACAGGGCTTATGTCTTTTTAATGAATGAGAGGAGATTTAAAGTTGGGGCGAGACCAATGGCTAAGCTATGAAAGCGAGCAGCACTTAGGGTTGAGTTAAGACAGGTCCGCCATCTGCTCTTTTGGGGATATGACATAGTGTAGCAGAAAAAAAAGCTCTTTAAATAGTGTGGCAGTCACATTCCTATTGGCCGTGAGCTGTTGTTATCACCGTTGTCACCATTGTCATTACCGCCGGCACATGGCAGTGAAAAGCCCATGCTTTCATTTATAAGCAATTCTATCAAACAGCCAGTGGAAAGTTTATAAGAAACAGGAGATGGAAATTTTATAAACTAGAACAGAATGTGAGGTATTCTCTTGTGAATCCCGCTTATTAGTTCTGTCCTTGGTTTGACGAAGGGAAGCTGCACACGTGTTTTGCTTTTCATTGTTGTTTCTTTAAAGTGAATACCCACATCCTCGCTTAATAGTTTAAAGGTTTTAAAGGACTTTGTCTTGCTGGACTTAGTAAATTGAAGCAGACAATGGAGTCTACCCCCCTGAAGTTTTTTTAAGTGATGTGCTGCGTAAATGTCTTTGTTTATGGATTGCAATGCCCTCTTCTGACATATCTTAAGGGGGGCTGTTTGGCTCAGTGGGCTAAGCCTCTGTGGTGATGATTGGAAGGTCACTGATTTGAGTCCGGCCCTTGGCAGAATAGTCATGCATCTGCAGGTTCCTGACAAAGGCCCTTAACCCCACCCCCAGCTCCAGGGTGTGTCAACTGGCTGACCCTTTGCTGTGACCCCAAAGCTTGCTCTCACCTGTATACCTGTCTCATGGAACACAAGATGAGGTAAGCAAAATGAGAATTTCCCCATAGGGGTTAATGAAGTATCTCTATTCTAAAAGCTTTTTTTCTAAGCAATATTGAATACTTGCAGTAATGTACGGTGCTTATTTTCAGGTGAATCTGTAGTGTCACATACATACTTTAGTCTCGATAATGTTATAGGGGAAGTTTGAAGGACTGCAGGGGAATTTTATATTTTATTACTTTACTGCAAAAGAAAAGCTTCTGCACATGTCTTTACAGAAGTGTGTGTGTGTGTGTGTGTGTGTGTGTGAGAGAGAGAGAGAGAGAGAGAGTATTAGGGTTATATTACATTATATAGCAAATGTCCCCCACAATGTAACAAAAACTTTTTCTTTTGATGTTGTGGGGACCATTTTTCAGGTCCCCACAAAGATCTGTGAATGCAATCAAGAAACTAAAAATGCCTTCCATGCATGCCGAGGCAGACGGGGCAAAACCCTGACATTAATTATGCGTTCAATTAGCAGCATCTCCTTTCCAGAAAGCAAATGGCTCCTTTGACAAAAAAATAATTCACGGCACCCCAGCCCCCCAGACACACACACAGACACAGACATACCAAAGATGCTATTCAGCTTTCCACCCATCTACACGATGCTCTGTGTGGATTAGGTTTATATTACATTGTGGGGACCAAATTTCATCAGATAAAATGGGATAAAAACCTGTTATTCTGATGTTGTGGGAACCCTTTTTCAGGTCCCCACAAAGATCTGTGAATACAATAAAAAAACTAAAAATGCTAAAGTCTCGTATTTTGTTTGGTTACTTATGGTTACGGTTAGGGCTGGGTAGGGGTTAAAGTCGTCATGTCGGGATTACAGTTTTCCCCATAGAAGTGAACGGAGAGTCCCCACAAAGATAATAATTACAGACCTGTGTGAGTGTGTGTGTGTGTGTGTGGGGGGGGTGGTTATGTGGGGATGCAAACATGTTTCCTGCCCAGTTGGTGTCTGTAACAATGGAAAGTTTCCAGTGGATGAGGATCCAGGCTTGGAGCTTATGGTCTTGAGTCCAAAACAAATGTCCAGTACTCGAAGTGGAAAGTCAGGCTAAGGTCGAGTAGTACAAAGAGGCCGATGAAAGGTAATCCTTAATCATCATACATGGGGAAAGCCAGACCTAATGATCAGCCTGTAGCGCAGGAACAAAAAACAAGTTTTTACAACTAACATAAATACACAGCGGTTTAAATATCCACACAGCTAACAGGACACAGGTGAAAATGATGAAAGAGAATAGGATTATTCCATTTGGTATTCTGGAGGGGGGGGGGGGGGCTGGCACGGGTATGTGGGCGCAAATGAAGTATGCGAGGGTACGACGGTGTCAGGACTCCCCTGGATTATGGTAACGTTGTTAAAAGGTCCATCCTTCAGTGAGGCTCATCTGTCAGCCCATTTGGCTCCGTGAGAGCAGAAGGGCAGCCCTCCCAGGTACAGAAGGATTGGGCTGTTCATCTATCTGCTCCAGATACGAGTCAGCATCCGCTGTGACATTTCCCAGACTCGTCGCCTGACCAAATAGCTGTAACGGCGGCTTGCTCCAGAGGCTTCAAACGTAGACATGCATCTTTTCACGCATGGAGTGCACAAATGAATCAGTGTGATGAAATCACCAGAATGTGGAATGGAAAAAGAGAAGAATGACAGCGTAAATGACAACGAAATTAGACTTTCTTACTTCATACAGCATTATTACCATATTGTTGTGCTGAAACTGTATTTATACACTGATGGATCTCATTAAACATGCAAACAATACACATCCCTGCACCACAGCCTGCCATGCCATTTTTGGGGAGATCTGCTGAATCAAAATCTTTGTAATCCCAAATACCCAGGTTGACTACCTATGTGGCAGGAAATGCAAAGATATTCAGAACAATGTCTTTGAAGCGCATAAAAAAATAAGAAAGAGAAAGCTGATGGAGTTTAAACAAGCTGAAACCTGTCAGGATGTTTGTCTTCAGCAAAGATTAATGGACTAATATACCCATTTTTGATGGCCACATCTTGGTTAAATTTGCTGGTGTGGTCACACAGAAACAATAAGGGGAAACAATGTAGCCTTTGCGGAAGACTTCTTGAAATGTAAATGGGGATGGATATTTCAATATGATGCAGAACATTCCTTGCAGATAAAATGCGCTATGAGTAAATATAAAGCTGGGATTCACGCCAATGCAACCTGGCAGAGTTCCCTAGAAATCCCCCTGTGAAGACATTTAATATTCAGATAATGCTTCTGTTTTGTGGCATTTATATAGACAATCATTTACTGATGGAGTATAGTGCAAAACAAAATTAAGTGCATTTCAGAGATAATGTGTGAACGATCCCACAGACAGAATAGTAACAGTCAAATCAGCTGATTTTCTTGTTTCGTCAAAGTGTAGGACTGTGATTCTGTGGCCAGGAGGCTTTGGTAGTTTCTGGACAGTGTTGGACACAGGGGCAATTTGAGGATTTGACCCTTAGGGGGGGCTTAGCTCCCTGAAGAAATATGGGACCTCCCCCAGCCCCCCCCCACCCCTCCAAGTCCCCCACAATTCAGTCTGCTAGGGGGGTAGGTGGTTCGGCAAGTTTGCCGAGCAGGCGGTGTGAAATAAAATAAGAAAATATGGGGTAAATCGTAAATGGTTTCATTAGAATTGTTTTTCAGACCGGTCGAGATAACAAATGGACTCTAAATACCTAAATAGTCTAGAACCACCTATGGCTGGACACATCGATCTAATAGCCTCCAGGTCTCGTTATCTTGCTTGCTAGCTTGCTGGTTGCTTCCCTTTGTGAATGTGGGGGCAGGGGCTTCATCTTCCTTTAAATGGGCCACCTTGACATTCGTGATGTTGGAGACAGCGGCGGCGGGGGGAGGAACACACCAACATCCCTCTTGAATAATTCATTTTGGGAAAGGTCACAGCTCCCTGGGGATGGAGCCTTGTGTCACTCTTGACCCCAAGTGGCACATGCCGGAACATTCCGCAGGGTGATTTCATTAGGGCCGAGCCTCCACCCGGGCCGCAGATGGGGCCCCGTGGAACAGGCAGACTGACAGGTCCTGACGGGCGGCTGGGACCTACACCAGCCGACCTCCTGAGCCGCGGGGATCGATACCTGCTCTTGGTGCCTGTGAGATTATGCAGATGCGGCCTTAGAGGGACTCACCCACAGCCTTTGCATATGTAAGACCCGTCAGCTTCTAAAGGAGGGCCGGCCATGTTTAACATAACTGGTCCCCAGCCAGGGAAAAGCACACTTTACCCTTCAGGACCATCTATTACAGAGGCTGCAAAATGAACTAATGTGTGTATTGTAAGAAATGCAATTCTTAGAATTTAGCAATTGTCAATTTTTGGTGCATCCATAATAGTACCTTTTGCAATATATATGGAGAATTATATACCAGTGATTTAGAATAATTACATTGCAACAAGGAATAAAATGCCAATAAACCATAAACATAGAATTTGTATTAACACAGAGTGCTAAATACTTATATTTCGGGTGTAAACTATTTTGCACTAATTGGTAGAATTATGTTCAGTGGATATCACTGTTGTCTCCTCTGGTAAGGGATCCCTCCTGGTATTCTGGGTTCCTCCTGCAGTCCGAAGACTTGTAGTTATTCTAATTGATGTCATTAAATTACCCATGGTGTGTGACCGGGGGTGTCAGTGTGTGAAGCTATGTGCCCTACAATGGACTGGCACCTCAGCTTGGGCACCGTGTTACCTGTGTCAGAGTCTTGATCTCCTGTGACACTTTGAAGGACAAGCAGCTGGAAATTGGATGGATGGATGGGTGGATGTGACTTTTAATAAATAACGAATTTGCTTTTTGTAAAATACACCAGTATGTTCAGTATAAGATGCATCATGTTTTTAACTTAAATGTGCACATTTCAGTGGTCCTGAAATAATTCACTGCAATTTCACCCAGCAGGATATGCAACGCTGTACTAAGAGATCCCATTTCCGTATTCCCCGTATGTCTCCAAAATTAAAGCAAGATCACTTCTGCTCCACCTCACATTTCTCAGATTCTTCTAGTGAATAATAGGATCAAAGCCTCACTTTGTAAAGTTTATGATGTTTGTAATGTTGGGAAGGACCTTCAACTACATCAGCTTGGGCCAAAATCAAAACCTAGGTGGTCTCAGACCCGCTGTGAATCGAGAGGAACACGCCAATGGGTGTAAGTAAGTGCCCCCCCCCCCCAAAACAGAGCTCTGCTCTCAACCGTGCATGTTCCAGAGCCGTGCCAGGACCGCCAGATGAACCCAAGGTCCATCTGCCTGGTCCCAGTTCACCCAGTGCCTGAGAGGTCGCTCCATCTCGCTGCTTTCTCACTGCTCTGGTGGTCCCCCCCATTAAATCCATACAATTTTCAAAGTGTTTCAGCTGACAGTATGAGATCCGATATTCTCCTTCATCATTTGGACCAGAACATTCCACCTGTAAATGCAATAAGATGTTCAAGGGTCACACAGACCAGTCACCTTGTCATCACTTTGTCACAGCAATCCTCCTAAAGCAATTAAGGTACTGTAGTGATTAAGAACATGTCTTTAATGTCAAGCTTGCTGCCTTTAGCTGGTTTGAATATATCCATATGTATAAATGTGAAAAAGGATAGGTTGCTTTGGATAAAAGCATCAAGAAAACAGCTGTGTGTCATGAGCTTATGACAGAATGTGTTTGTTGTGCCATATGGTAACAAATACTATGTACAAAGCTTAAATATGGTTTTGTTGCATAAATTTTCCCAGGACAGTTCAAAAGAAGACACTGTGCACAATGACGATGAGAGAAACTAGCCATGGCTGGTGTAGCTAGGAGATAAGGTCCTTGACGGAAGGTATGCACGGAGGCTCTGACTAATCAGAATGTATAATATAGGCATATGGTTTGGCGGCACCAGTAATCCGGGAAATATCCCGCATATTTGCGCTGTGCTCTCTTCGCAAACCAGAGGGCTTCTAGAATCTCCAAATCAGTCCAATAAATACAAACCACCCCTTGGCAAGCAAGCCCTTGAGGACCCCCACCCGCCCCCATCCTTCAAAAGCAGAGAATGAGATCAGCAACGACAGGCTCTAAATCAAACCTGTAGCTTCACAGAAATGACAAAAGACTGAACCCTCCTCCTCCCTGTGCCCCCGCCCCCCCCCCC
>JAODKC010000045.1:14876686-14894276 GCA_026777985.1 Mormyrops attenuatus
ATCCTGTAAATATAACCCAGAAGAGTGCAAAAGAAGCAAAGTCAGGCAGAGAGAGGTTTTCAGTAAAAAGGTATTGGCGTTAATCACTTTTTGCAATGGCTAAACTGCCCTGTTCCGCTTATACTAGGCCTATAGAGGTGTTTAAACGATTTCCTGGTTTATGGGCTGTCTGTTGTCAGCATATGCATTAATTAAGTTCTGCAAATACAGATTGTTGTTTGTTGTAGATCGTTCCCTTCTCCTCTGATTTTATTAATGACATCATCAGGAATTAGTTGATGTCAACTCGAATTTTCATCACATAAATGTAGACTTAAAACAACCTGAAGTTGTGCAGCCCCTAATGATTATAGCAGTGAAGTAAGCCACCGAGAGCAGTGAACTATTACAGCACCCCCCTGCTCTCTCACGTCACTGTCATGCAGGGGCTGATCGTGGGCCTGTTTCTGGCTGCCGCGTTGACGTTTTGAGAAGCCGTGAGGGAGCGTCCCGCTTTCCCGGCCGCTCTCCTGTGTGCTGCGTCCCGCTCCCGGCCATGCCACACCCTTCTGTGTCACTGCTCTCAAGCGCCGTCTCTAATCCCAATGCCGTAGGTTGTCAAATTACATGCTTAAATACAATAAATTCAGCAACACATTCAAATAACCAAACACCTCAGTAGGTTTCTGCTTTAACGTCTCAATGTTAATTTATGGATTAATTGATATAGCATGGTTTACAGGCTTTGCCTATAATCAAGGATCAAGGATTTTTTTTTGTCATTGTGTAAGTGTATTACACACATGGAATGGAATTTAATAGCTACCTGCATAACAACAACTTAAATAACAAACATACATATAAACATACCTATATACATAATAATCAACCTAGTGTTAAATATATGCTATTCAAACATAGGAACCAGGAATATATGTCTATGGGAATTCACTGAAATAATAATAATAATAATAATAATAATAATAATAATAATAATAATAATAATAGAGTAATAATAAGAGTAACAATAATAATAAGAGTAATCATAATAATAAGAGTAATCATAATAATAACAAGAGGGCAATTAGTCCAAACGTAGCATGATGTCTCAGTCCACTGTTCATGCGAGAACCATGGGCTGAAGAATAGCGCTCCAACACTCCAATACAGTGCCTTACATTCTTTGGGTACTGTGGAAAGCCAGCCTTTGTCAAGGAAGGGCGTGTTTACTTTGCAGGGATAGATGGTTCTGATCTGGCCGTGGAAGGCTGTGTATGAGGCAGACACCAATCCCACATGCCCCGGGGCTGGCGGAGTGTCGACACGCATGGGGAAGAAGGGCTCCCACTCCCTGCTCCCACGCCCCAGCCTGAGCTGAGACACGGCTTGGCAGGCTGCCCCACCGTCGAGGAGATTTGGGAAACCGAGGTCTAAACTTCCTGTCGAGACCTCAGCTGAGATGGGAAGCTATTCCTGACATGTGGGCTCGACAGGAGTGCATGCTTCATCACGCTGGAGGTGGCGCTGGAAGGAAATGGCTCAGGATGCCTGTTATGTCACTCGGTATTCGCTCCTTGATATCCGGCCCAATCAAAAGAGGGGGCGTGGCCAGGCATAGAATGTTCTTCCCTTTGAAAGGATTAGGGCCAGCTTGACTAAAAAAGGTAAATAAGATACGATTACCTACCGATTAATGGTGTTTCTTTTACTGTAGGTTTTTTTATCCTGTCATGAGGGTTTTCCCCTTCAATATCAAGGTAATTACAAGCCGATATTCGCCATGGCACAAGCATGCAGATGTGGCCCAGGTAAAGCTGATGAAAGCACATGCTGGGCCCGGCTCACGCTGACACCGTGAGGATGTTTCTCATTGGTCGGCCATTTAGACCATGTGACACGGACAGTTTATAATGTCGGTTCCTGTCTGACACTCCCAAGGCTATATTGTTGTATAGATGCCCTCGATCATTCTGTGTTATCATGTGAAAGTAAACATGAGTGTTAAGTAGATGGGCAACTCTAAACTCTAAGTATGACCAAGACTATTGATTCCACACACATCTGTGAACACAATTCTATGGTTAAATCTAGTATAAAATCATATATATAAATGTATACATCTGGAGATCAATGACTGTGCGTCTATGAAATTCTACATTCCTTGTAGAGCATTTTACTACATGCAGCAACATTTTCTAAAGCATTGCATCATTGGTCTACATTGGTAGCTGTAATCGGTTCAGATGAAGAAAATCGTGAAAATGGATGACATGTGATGAAGATGTTGCAATATTCCCAGCTTCTCACCTACTGAAAAACAGATTATGAGAAGCACAGCCAGTGATAGAGGAAACACAGTAATTCTGACTGAATTATTCGACGGCTAAATTATTAAAATTTTGCTTATGTGACTTTTTGTACTGAGTTTTGTAAGAGTTCTGGAACTTATGGAATAGGAAACACTCCAGAGAACAAATTAACAACAGAAAACACATTTAAGAGAGAAATAGTAAAATGTACCCAGAAGAAACTGACACTAATGGGAACTCCAACTATATGTAAAGAAAAAAACCATCAAAAAGTGTAATATTTACCAAGAACACACAAACATCATTTCAGAGAACTCACTGGCACACTGAAATTTCAGTGCAGTAACAGATTTTGTTTTGTTTTTCAAGTGAATTTTTTGTTGTCCCTTAATTAAGTTTTTGTTAATATACATGTTCTACAAGTAATTTTAGGTTTTACTGCATAATCTTGCTTTTATAATCTGAACACTGTTTGACATTTCAGGCTGCGCCATTAACAAGGTGTTGTATACCCCTGTCATGCAACAAACCCTGATTCAGGGATAAAGGCACCCTCACATGCATGGTGCACATGCTTTTATAAATTATAAATGATAATGTTTTAAATGAACTGCAACTTTACATGTTATACATACACCTTTACATACCTTAACATGTCTTAAAGTATTGCATTCATAATACGTTCAATGAACAGACATGACAGCTGTGATATGAAGTACTGTGAAAAGGCAGTCAAAGGAAATGTTTAAAGAGAATTATCTGGGTAGTAACTGACAGAGAACAAAAACAGTACTTAACTTCAGAACATATGCAAATTAAAAGTGACAGAATGAAAACAAACGATGATTTTTGAAGTTACTGATATCTTGCTGTATGGCTACAGTAGATGAACACTGCTACAGTTCCCAAACTTCTCCTCAGGGGCGCCCCAATCATTCCATATATATTCGTTTAATTTTTCTACCAGTTCAATATATTAATTAACAGAAGTAGTCAAATAACTCAATGAGACTGATTAGCCGTACAAGGTGTACTAGTGACTGAGTCAAAAAATACATGAGCGCATTGCTGTAAATACTGGGGTGACCTTCGGTGAGGTTTTGAAATGCTAAGCTGACACACTTTGACAGGTGGAACATCATAGTTTTACACCAACATGAAGAATTTAAATATCATTATCCCTGACTGCCTAAGACCATTGCACAGTACTATACATTTATGACAGACATTATGATAATCATATAATGTTTGTTATTAGTGTATATTAAAGCTGTTAAAGCATGTAAGGATGTTATGGTATACTTACATAATGGTTATGAAGGTGCAGTTAATGTAAAGCATTTGTTTCATTGAAATAGTCATTCCCTCCTTGCTAGCTCAATGACAAAAACATGCTGGTACATTGAGGCACACTGTGGCCTCGCATCTCCAGGCTTGTTAGCCTGAATCCCATTCCTGCTCTGTGTGCGTGGAGTTTGCATGATTTCCCCACGTTGCATAGATTTCTTGGGGGTGCTCCAGTTTCCTCCTGTAGTGGAGGGACATGCAGAATCATCATCTATAAATTGCCCACAGCATTTGTGCTCCCTATGATGGTCTGGCATCCCACCCAGTGTGTTCCTCTGCCTTGTGCAGTCTGGGAACAGACCCAGGCCCCCTGCCTATCTGGATAAGCAGTTGGAAAATGGATGGAATATATATATATGTATATATATATACACTTTTTCACATTAATTTCACAGGGATTTGTTTCAATCATGCATCATGATTTTCAAATGCTATAAGTCACAATGTTCAGAATAATTCCAGTCATATAATTCTAATTGAATTTTTATCTTTAAGCTTTAATTCAATATCATTGGCAATCGATGGAGGATTTTCAACTGCAAGCTGCAGGATAAATCTGCGAATCATGGATACAGGACATGGCTTCTTCTCAGTCTCTTCATACAGTTGCTCATATTCCCAAGCAAGGAACAGTCCTCTTCAGATTCACAAAGGCATATTATGCAGAAGAGAGTGCTTCCTTCAAGGGGGACAGTCTCGATAGGGAGAGTTTTTTTTTTTTTTTAAGCTAAGCAAAGTGAAAAAGACTCAAACTGGTAAACCTGCAAGGCACCATAAAAGCTTATAAGTGACATAGAAAACTTTGCAAATGAGTAATCAGCAACCCAAAAAAATGCAGGATAATAAAAGGGCCATTTTATAAGTCATTTTATTTTGCAATTTCTTGAATTAGCACACAGTAGCAACGAACAGAGTAGTGTTATTATGAAGTAAGAAATCGGGGACGGTAAAGATGAATCCATGTTTGTAAGGCTGCTCACTGCATGTGTGAGGAATCATATTTTGAGCATCGGCATGTAAGCATAGAATTTCCGTGAGGCCTGTCTGAACGTAGGCAGGAACAATGCAGTGCCATTAGGGCAAATATGAAAACTGAACCACTGAGAATCAAACACTGACTGCACATGAAATTAAGAATTATATACCTTTCTACATTAATATGACGATGAAATGACCCTTGGGCTCTTAATATTCACTTTCCAACATCATTATTTGTTCTCTTTCATGTTTATTCTGATATAAACATACTTGTCTCTGGCCGCTTCCTGTGTTTTTGTGGTAATCTTGTTGACTTTGTTTAAGAATGCGCTGAGGATCTGAGAGGTTGATCACTGAACTTGTTACACATTGCACCGGATCACGTAAGAACACGGACTCCCTTCACATATGTAGTCTCCCAAAAGTCGTTTTTATCTTTCTTCTAAACGTATTCTTGTGATATATTACTGACTGCACGGTGGAGACCAGAAGCAGGAGATGATCCTGATACTCTGCGCCTACTCATCCTCACCCGGCAGTCATCGGTCTGCGCCACACCACAGAGCCCTGCTTTCACAACTCCTAACAGGAGCAGACTGGACCACAACACTTTCTAGAGCATTCCAAACGTCTGTGTGTCCCGAAGTGGAAGGGGCAAGTGGGAACACAACCTGAGACAGATATCCAAAGCAGTTCTCACAAACGCTGTGAGTGAGAATTCTAAACCTTCCACCTATGCAGCATGGGATGTTAAAAATGTGAAATTTGTAAAGTGCACGACACAATCCAGGATGTGTCAGTTATTAACCCCTTGTGTTACTTTGCTGTTCATGAACTGCAGAAACTTTTATTTATATAGCACCTTTCTCACACTCAAGAGTACTGTACTATAGATACAATCCAACACACACAAACACACAGAGACACACGCACACACACACAGAGACACACGCATACACACAAATCATCAGACAAAACAAAGGTCAATATTACAAACTGGGTGATGCATTATAACATTCCTGAACAACATACATTTTTAACTGAAGCTTGAAGGTTGAAATATTTTGTACATCTCGAAGACTCTGTATTCCAGAGTTTGTACTTCCTGTACTGTATTGCTGTCTCTATATCAGGGGCTACAACCCTAAATGCCCTGGAACCCTTGGAAGATACCCTAAAGCCAGGTAACGTGAGGGAACAGCAACCTGAGGAGCCGACTTGTAGGAGGTCACATAGATAGGAAGGGGCAGGCATTGTTGGTATTACCACTATTATTATTGCTATCGTTATTGTATGTTAAATGCAAAAAGTATAACGCACTGGCGGCATCACCTGGTGGTCGATCCTTTATAAGCGGCAGTGCCCTGGCTTCCATGAGATACGACAAGCGATCGAGGCGAACTCTGGACATCGGTATTTTCTTTTCATTTCCAGCTGGGCTGAGTGATAACAAACATCAGATTAAACCAACAACCAAAGTGAACACAGTTCCGCCAAAGTTCCGCGAGATATAAACAGCGTGCATGCAGCCCAGAAGCAGGAAGTCAGACATATGAGTCAAATCACTTCTTAATCCCCACAATAGTGCTGTAATAAAAATCAGGTGTTCAGGATTTTCCAACATCCAGGTGAGCCAGGGCGGTGGCGATAGACAAAGATTATGGTAGTGATTTTATTTTCAGCTTTTATATTATAAGCCTATGCGAAGCCCTGCTACCATGTAATTTATATAGTAAAATAATTTTCAGGAAGTTACATTAGTGTGTAATGCTATAGAGAAATTCGTTTGTAAACAGATGAATGACATTATCTGCATGTCTCTCTGGATGGAGTTTGCATGTTTGTTCACCTAGGGTATTTTATTAAACCCCAGCTGACTGCGAATTGACTTTTTGGGTTTTATGAATGTGGATGCTTGGCACCAATGGACTTTTGAAAAAGCAGAACACTATTATATATTTAATATATATTCTTTTACCTGCTGTAATTAAAAAAAAACTATATTTAATGAAAGAGGTGCAATAAATTCTGTCAATTTCAAGTCAGATGCTGGAAAAACAGCCCTTCGGAAATAAATAGGAATGCCTGGAGTAGAAATTGGGAAGATTTACATACAGCACAGAATATTTAGAAGATGACATGGGTCCTGGTACCCAAAGACATGTGCCACAGCTATTTAATGACACACTATCAATAAGAAGGCGTGCGTCATTGCAGTCAGAGTCAATGCCAGCTTTTTCCAAATAAAAAAAAGTGCAATAGAAGTGCCACCCACCCTTAGAATCTATGTGAGGCAAACACTGAAAAACCAATATGAACCACAGGCCATTTGTTTTTTTTTTTAATGAGTGGTGCATGTTTTCTGCACCAGCAACCTTTAAAGAACACTGGCCTTAACTGTACTTAAGATAACCTAGGTTTTGTTTTTCCCTGTGTCTTAAGATCTAGATTTATGATTGGTCGGTCCTGGGAACCCATAAGATTGTTACTGAGGTGTAATGGGCAGCTTTCACAGGCGGTTTGTGGCTAAAACCCTGTACCCCACATGTTCCGCTACCTCTTCACAGTTGTCCAAGAGTGTAAAATTAGAGATGAATGATAATACTGTAAGTTACATCCACGCATTTGATCAAAAGCATGCCTGTGAACTTCAGCTGGTGTTAGAAGGAACTCTGAGCCAATGTCTTGGCATGTTCAAGTCTGCACTCAAAGCCAGCCATCCCTGTATTTGGTCTGGAACAGTACAGAAGCATCGAGG
Organism: Mormyrops attenuatus; assembly: GCA_026777985.1. Classification (NCBI taxonomy): domain Eukaryota; kingdom Metazoa; phylum Chordata; class Actinopteri; order Osteoglossiformes; family Mormyridae; genus Mormyrops; species Mormyrops attenuatus. Next base: position 14,884,058 of record JAODKC010000045.1, read on the forward strand.
TGTCAGTTAATAAATCATGGACTGAGGTGTCAGTTATGGCACTGGTTTTGTTATTTGGTGTCATGCACTACACAACCAAACAATAATATTCAGGGGACTTATGTCACTGTAAGAAATAATCCATCCATCCATCCATCCATCCATTGATCCATCCATCTTCTAAGTCCAGGTTCTCATGGGGCACAGTGGTTGGGGGGCTCGGGGGTAAAGGTGCAGTGCATAAAAATCACCTTCTGAGGGAAAAAAAATAAACAACTTCCTTCAAAGAAAAAAAAGTGATTGGCACAATAATTCATAATTTAATTCCGACATAATACGTAATTCGTAAATAAGGGATAAACTACGATGAGGTATGTGGTTATACGAAAAAAATCAATGACAACTCCATGCAATGCGGGCTGATGCAAAACTGAGTTGATTATTTTCGTATAACCACACACCTCAAAGGGGTTTATCTCGCTTATACCACGTTCAAAGAACAAAAGATAACAACACAATAAACAGAATATAGACAGAGTAAATTTTTCAGACGAAAATGATTTCAATTAGCATTTAGTAATGTTACATTGTGCTCTCAAAAATATAGTCCTTTTCAAAATAAAAATAATACAAAAACATCACTCAGGTCTTCACAGAGGACTGTCTATCTTATCCATTTGAGACAATAATGGAGAATATAGAATTATAACCATCGATTATTGCAACATTTACAACTCACAAATATTGAAATAATATAAATATGTTTGAAAATCTTTGTCAGGGTCTGGTTTTTTAGTCCATCTTTATCTGATTTATTCGTTTTTTTGATTTATTTTTTATTGAATAGACAATCTGATATGATGGCTTTTGTACAAAAGTCATGCTATAATATGACTGTAACTTCAATGTTATTTCTTCACTTGGGATCCAGTATAAATCATCTTGAAAATAAAAGAAGCACTTTCCTTTCTTAAAAATAACTGCTGGGTAAATATTTACTAACACTTCTGATTACTGTGCTTGTAAATCTCCAGAGGGCGTCTCCACTTCTCTGCACTGCGACACGACTCTGCGTAAGAGCCAGGCTCGCCTTTGTAAACGTTAACCTGTCTGTCTTGCCATCATTCCAAGGCTAAACGCTTCTAGCATCCCAGACTGAAGTGCAGCAGACCATCACGCTGGGGTCATTTATTTGAGCGTGTGAGCATTTACTGAGCTCTAAATGGTTTTTATCTTGATCTTCCAGCAAGGTGTATCGTTTGACCGTAATGAAGAGGAGGAAAAGAAAAAGTCACTCATTAGGCCGGCGCACTGAATTTGGAAAATCATGCACGTTCAATCACGTTTAGCATTTTAGAAGCAGGTACTCTAAAGCAATGAATTGCGAAGAATATGGCTGCATATTGTGTCAGTTTAACTTGATGTGTTTTTCGGGGTGCGAACTCATGCATACATCTGCCTTCAACGGAACATCAATGAGAAATTAAAAAAAAAGAAAATGAGACAGAGTAGGAAATGGATGTTTATACCAGCTGAAAGGACAGGCTAGCTTCCCCTAGATGCTATAAAATAAATCTGCATGCACAAAAAACCAAACAGAATGAGGCAGTATTAAACACCAGCTGTTGAAGTAGGATATACTGTCCTAGGATGTTTATGCTGCTTGGACTAACCTAAATTCCTAATCTTGCACATTTTCCCCCTATTGGCATGAGGTATAATTAATTTTTCAATTAAATGTCAAAGTGATACCCTTTGTTGAAGACTAAACACAGAAAAGTGGTTTTTTGATTAATTGAAAAGGACTATTTTATTGTTATACTGAAGATGTAAAAATGTCATGCCAGAGAAATAAGTTTTAAAAAATAACAGATATCAAGCTTATTATTTCTGACCAAATGAAATGTCCCTTATTTTCAGTCATTCCACAATACGGACAATTTTGTAAGCTTTCCTCTACAAAACATAATACAATTAGATTTAAAACCGTTTTGACAGATAATTGTTTTTTCAAGTGATTTGTTTTCTAGAAGATTCTTTTTTCAAATACTTGCATCTTGACAGACAGCGACTCCCCCTTCGGTAATAAATTTTAGGGTATAAAGTGCAGTCTTTCTGAGTGAGTTGATACCAAAGATTCCTTCACCCAGGTGGGAATGTGTCAGCAAAAGATCAGAAGGATCGTTCTTTGCTTCATTTAGTGCAACATGACTCATAACAGCAGAACAAAAGGAAAATAAGCCAAAAGCTGCTAATGTTTCTCATAATCTCATGACAAAGACAAGTCCTTTTAAGACAACCTGCCAGCTCTTTCAAGGACAATCATGGTGCTGGATGTGAAGCAACATGCAGGAAATACCTCTTTTTTTCTGGAAGCGACTGGTGCTTGTGGACGCCTGGTCCTCATAAACAGTCTCTACATGGTTATACTGCACCCAGACCACAGTAATAGCTAAATACTAGCAAACTGAATGTTTGCATGCGTGATCCATGTCACCAATGCCGACTCCTAAACTCCACATTCCCTGCCTTTGCTTGGTAGTAAATAGCACAGTATGATTATGGGACTAGACTGCAGATATATCTGCTTTTCCATTTACTGGCCATTCAATTCTGACCTTTTTTATATGGTAGATTTATATGGGAGCAAAATGAAAATGTAGTATGGGCTGCGCACATCACAGCTGGATATATTTTTTAATCTCCAGAAAGAAACCGGGTAAAAACTCCGACATGTTTCATCAGTTTCCAAGCGCTTATTCTGCTAAAGGCTGCAATGGGGTCTGGAGTGTATCCCAGGCAGTACAGGGCACAAGGTTGGGGTACACCCTGGATGGGCTGCAGGGTACAGACATGCATGCAATCACACACTAATACTTTACAGCCAATTTAGAGACACCAATTAGCCTAGTTGCATGTCATTGGACTGCAAGACGTAGTGAGGGAACCAAGACCTATGCAACACAGTGGAGAACATGCAAGGTCCACAGACACGGGCGGGTGCTTCCCACTGAACAGCCATACAGAATTCTGACATGCTTTCATGCCTGTGTGATACATGTTGCAGTAAAATTCTGAGAATGGGACGGGGGTCTTTGGAAATCCCCTACACACAGGGCTTGCTTTTAATCTCACTGGGGAGGGACAACACTACTGAGATGAGATTTTTTGTGTGGTTGAAGCATCACGTTTGCCATTATTCTGCTGTTTATTATGGAACTGACATTCTGTCTTAATTTCTCGATGTTCCGTCGGACGAGGTCATAAGAGTGTCTGACACAGTCTGGGGTGCTGCTAGAGATTTTGGGCCCCAATCCAGACTGATCCAATAATGATCCAAGCTTTTTTAGGGTCCCTGTGTTGTGTAGATCTGGTACCCTGGTTTCCACTTGCAGTCCAGTGACATGCAGCTTGATTAACTGGTTTTTCCTTGCATGCAAACATGAACTTATGAGTTTGAAACGAACATTCGTTAGTTGCAGAAGAGATGTCATTCTCCTTCGATAGATCTTAATGTCTACATACTGTTTTATTTCTTCTACATTTAGCTCCATAACATAATCAGTTTCACTTATATGGGGCCTGTCTCGTTTTAAATGCTTGTTTGAAATTCCCTGTGCTGCCCTAACACATTTTAGAGAGTTCCGCATTACAAATGGGGAGCCCCGCTAACTGCTTACAGAAATCTGACATTCCGAGTGTCTGAGAATCTGCTCAAGGCTGAGCTCACCGGGCCGATTCCCTGGCCACCCTGTAAAGTCGCAGTGCAGAATGCGACCGGGCGTTTTCCCCTCGTGTGGGGCAGCAGGTGAAATTGGGACGCTCCCCGTTTTATTCAGGTGACAGCTGGTAAATCTCATAGTGAAACAGCCGCAGATAGGCTGTAATCACGCCGAAGCTCGGCTTTGACCTGACAGGCAGGCCGAATTGTTTCCTGCTCCCCCCCCCCCGTATGGGACATAAAAAGTCCCAGCCCGTCTCAAACGGCGGCACCTGTGTGCAATTTACTTAATGGAGCTGCTCATTTTCCAGAGACCATAATGTGGGGCACGTCGCTCGCTCTCTCTTTCTGGAGGGATGATAAAGCTCTAAGGAAAAGCAAACGGACCCTCGGCGATGTCCTCGTTTGCCATGACTCAGGTCCTGCGTGCTCCTGCGCCTTTCCCGAGCGGCGATTTACGGTACCACCCAGCTCCCACCTGCCTGTAGAAACAAGCCGGTGACACGTAAACGGGATGTGACTGCATTTTTATCCTGTGTTCACGGGAATGTACTGCATGTGCGTATTCCGCGTATGCCATTCAAAGAAAACGCCAGGGGCAATAAAAGGAAAAGGGCAAGACGTACAGAGACCTTTATAAGGTAATTCTAGCTACAACCTGGTAAATATATTCTTTCTAACTGAACATTATGCTACCTGCTATGAACAATAAATACACCTCACCCAAGACTTCACACTTAGACCTTCTCTATAGCACAATACCATATATACTTACATTTACTTTCTTGTATTTCATGTATTAATGCATTGTCCTCAAATAAAAGTATTACTGCAGCATTAATAAATATATTATATAACCGAAGTATATATCTAAAATCATGAACTTGACACACTACCAGTCAAAAGTTTTTGCACGAGATTTTCTGCATTTGCATGTTACTCACTTAACATTTACTAGAAATACACCCAATATCCTTTGCTGACAAATAAATTTAGAGCATGTTCACCATTGCGTACCACTGAGTACCATTATTATCAAGAAAATGTCATATCTTTGATTCATCAAAGTAACCTCGTCTAGCAATGAAAAGCAGAGAAAATTCGAGACATTCTTTCCAGAAGGGACATTAATACTGCTCTGTTTCATGGGATGAAACAGTTAACTGGTGCATTTGAAGTTAAAGGGCAGTCTAGAATGTGACTATGCCATCACTACACAGCCAGGTAATAGGATGTCAGACATGCATACTCTTTCCATGTTATAAAGGAAACTTGTTTTACTTGACATATTTTCACTTATAGTTCTTTACTTAACTTTCCAAAGCTTAACAAGACAAAAAAGTCTGAAGTTGATGAAATAAATGGACAAGTGGTAAAAACCTGTGGTGTGCAAAAACATTTTACTGGCTTTAATTTCAAACATTAATTTAAAAGTTTATTCAATATAAAAAAAATATATGTATAACTTCAACCACGGATTGAAAAATGTCGGGGAGTTTAAAAAGGAATATAGCAATCATCACATATTCAGCTGGTCTTTTTTAAGTTAGTAAATTCTCTTAGACAGAGAATTTCCCTTTTTCCAACCGTTTAATGTCTATCTTACACTATGCACGGTTTATGAGAAATGTTCCATGCAAAATAAAATTCTATCTATTTAAGGGACCAGCGGGAGCATGCAATGTCTTTTTCACATTTGTATATTTCAGAGATAAAAAAATATGTATTCGAAGTTGAAAGTTCCCCACAGGGTGAGTTAGGGAAATAGGTGAAACTGCTGAAGAATTACAGTGTATATGGAGAATAGTTTACCCTTGGGTACAGCGTGACCTTAAATAGGATCATATGGTAAAGATGGAGTTTCACATGCATGGACTATTTCCGTGAAATTGTTAAGCCTGACCGGAGTCAAACGGATTCACATGGTTGGCCGGTGCTCTGCCTGCTCCCAACGGATAAGGCGAAGCAACCTAATTCTCTTCAATGTTCTCACCCCAGGAGGTCCATGCTCTCGTCCCTCGAGGGCACTACAATGAACGTGATTCACGGGGCAATTCCGTCGTTGGCTCCCACTCGCAGTGAGAAGAATGTCCCCGCACAATGTGTCTCTTTCAGGCCATCCTCGTCTGCGCTTCTCCTGAAGTCCTCCTGAACTACGCCTCTGTTCCGGCTCCGATTGACAGTCGTGGGCCGGGGGGGGGGGGGAGGAGCCAGTGCTCCCAGTCTGGTTGCTCGCAGAGGTCTGCAGGTAACAGCCTACCACCTCGGCCGCTGGCCCAGTCAAGCAGCGATGGCGTGACCGTGGGAAAAAAAACCTCACTGCTCCGAGCATTCGATCTTCCCAAGACAGGAATGTGTGCATGGAGCAATCCAGTGAGTCAGTTTTTAACTTGGACAGGTTTGGTACCATTATTCATAACGTTAAATGCAAATTTACCTTTGCTTTGCAACAGCACACTGCAAAGAGGAATGTTTATAAAGGGAAAGGAATTTGTTTTATGATAAAAACACTTTATAAAAAAAACCTACAATTGAGGCTACAAGTATAGCAGCATTCTGTGAACAAAAAAAACTGAACGTATCTACATTTATTTTATTTTAGCAGACATTTTTCTCCAAGTTTTGGTACAACTGTTTTTCCCAGCTAGCTTGCTCCTCCGGGAATTTAATACATGGAGCTCAATGCTGAGAGTTCCCAGTCAATCCAGAACAAGTCAGCCCACAGCATCTTGAAAATCCTCCACAGATTCCTCACAGAGATGGAACAGGCTGTGATGTCATCCGGGAAACAGTGGGGGCCTTGTCTCTGATATTTCTCATGGAGTATTCTGGGTGAATGAGGGGCAGACATTACTCAGACTGAGAGCGGAGACTATGACTACGCCAACACTGAAGCTTCCTTTAAGAAAAAAAAACGAACGACTCTGCCAGCGTTTATGCCACTCATGTGTGTGTCCATCGCAGAGCGTGTGGGTTCAAATGGGCCGCTGCGCAGTCCTCGGTGGAAAACTGTCGCAGGGATCCGCAATGGTAATTTCTCAGGACTTCTCATAGGAACCTGGAATGGAGAACTTTAGCATAGATGCACCAGCCCACAATGGAGCTAAAGGCCAGACCACAGTAAGTCATAATCAATCTTAAGTAAAGAAGTCCTTTTGTTGCCATCGAAGTTCATACTAGTGATTTTCCGAAGGGGCGGGTTGTTGACAGAATCTCATCAGCCTCACTCAATTTTATATTTTGGGAAGTTATTTTGCTTCAAAAGTGGTTGAGAGTACCCATTAGCCCCCCCATTCTAACAAAAAAACAAAACTCAATAACAATTTATGCTGACTAGGCACAGACAGTGGTATAAAGCAACTTTAAAGCTGGGCAATCAATCACATCCTCAGTCCATGGTCCCGTTTCCAGTAATGTCAAGGTTCTGAACAAAAAGACTGCTAAGTGTCTGTTTCCTAAACATATATTTGCATAAGAATAACAAAACAAATCTAACCAGCCTCGCTGACTTCTTTTATATTTACACATCTTGTACATAAAAGGTAAAACAACAAAATTCTTTGGAAAGATTGCATCGCTTGCATTTAATCTCAGCTTTATATCACAGAGCGCTCTCTTTTTTGGGGGCTATCTCTGTGGTGCGCTGGCAAAAACAAGGTGAATCATACAGCGGCACTTAAGTTCAACATCCGCTGTGCTGAATTGGCCAACCCCCGGTGATGAGTCGCAGAGAGCATGGAGTGGCTTGTATTCTGTTGGGTCAGTCAGGACCGCGGGTCCCTCTCCACAGCCGTGTGGGGTATAAGCTGGCTGAGGGTGGGCCTGGGCAAAGATCCTCAGCTCTGAGCAGATTACGTCACTCCACAGGGCCTGGAAAGTGGAACAGATTTCAGTGTCTGACACCACATGCTTCAGAGGGGGAGTGTGGTCCTCTTAACCCCCAAGTATTGAAGGAGAGATCTATGATGGGATTAAACAGACATTTCTGTTAAAAAAAATGTGTGTAATAACGATTTATCCTCATGATATTCTAACAGCTAAATTAGTCCTACTATATGTCAGGTAAAACAATAAACACTTCTTTTTGCCTGTAAAAGTGATGCCTATTATCATCTTGAGATGAATCATCTCCCACAATGTTTCCAGTCTCCATTTCTTATTTAATTTCTGTGTATATAAGTCACATGGCTTTTAGTTCTGAAAGATTTTTTTTCCAAACCCCACAGGAATGTTCAACCTTCATTTATAAAAAGAAGGGTGAATTGTGAGGTTTATATGTTTTTTGAAGTATGTCTACGAGGAGCAATGTTTCACGCTTGGATTGGGAGTCTTGTGGGCTGAGGTGCTGGGCTCCCCGTCCAGGATTGGGCCACCAACTAAGACAACCCAGAATGAATCTTCCCGCTGAGGCCCTGCCAAGTACTTTGTAGGCTTCTCGCTCTGAAGATATGGAATCAAAAGGAATACTGTGTCAGTAAATGCACTCACTAAAGTCTGGTTTTGCTATTCTGGAAAATGACTACCTAACCTCATAAAAGGCCTGCATTTTTTTTATAGGTTCCTATTTGTTGGCGTATCTTTTAGATGAAATGAAAACTTGAAACGTCAAACTGGAGAAATGACCCTGTTACCTCCTTCATCTTCTCGGGAGTGGACTGCAAAAATGGAGAGAATTTGCTGGATTTCAGTAACATAGGTATCAAACCCACAAATATAATTTCAGCAAAGCACCACCAGGTCTGTATTTCCCAGGGGAAAATGCATTCCACTATGAGCGAAAGGCTAAATTTAGGCAACACAGAACAATAAAACCGCATATTCATCTTCAAAATATAACAAATCATTACATAATCCAGATGGTTGAGTGTGTGGTGTTAATTAGCCAACCATCTACTAACAGAAACAGTCATAAGTTAAAGCTTAACGTGGTAATAGTGGTAATGACAATATTGACCATAATAACCCTTACAAAAGTGACAATGAGAGTGAAGCCTTTGCCTTATTTTACATTCAATGTACATAAACAAGCTGTCGTCCTTTCTCATTAATAGAAGAGTTAAAGGAGGTTAACTTCTGAGGCAAAGTTCTTTCCTGTCTGCACTCGCTGAAATGTACGACAAGCGAACTGCTCGCAGAGGAGAGGCCAGCGCAGGAAGTTTACACACACTGGCTTTGGAAAACAAAATCCGCCATTCCATGGTCAGCTAAAAGGCAGAGGTTTCAACATTAATATTGGTGATTGTGTTTTGCCCACAAAACATTCAGATTCGGCGGCAGCTGGGCTCAGAGATTTCTCCGTATTGCTACTGGCATTTAGTGACGCACTGCTTCGTGTGACTGGGCTGAAACGTGATGCCCTGGAACTTTATAAAAGTATCACTCAGCTTGACTTTGGGGGGGGTCAAGTCCTTACATGCGCACTGAGGCCAAGAATAATCTACGCTGGGTGCAGAAAAGCAGAAATGGGATTCTGCCAAGTCTGCGTCTCTTTTTCTTGGGCAGTAAACATTATAACAGTATGCCTTATTAAAATTTTCTTAAGAGCTGCACAAGGCTGATGAACATTTAAAACAAATCTATCTGCAGTCCCGATTGAGCAGAAACGTGGATCGTCTGTGGGTCCCCGAGGACCGGGTTGGGAAACACTGACTTATATGCTAAGGAAAGTCCTGACAAAGGTAAGCAGTGCTATCAGCTTCCAAGATCAGACATCGCTCCTGGCGTCCCCACTGATTGCGTGCACATCCTCCCTGAAAGATTGTCTGAGTCGTTCTGGGTTTCAGAGAGTAGGGCCCGAGGTGCCATTTCCTCGCTGTTGTCTGGGAGATTACCCTAGCTGATATGTGATATTACTGGAGGTGGATGATTAGCTATTTCCTTCCCCTATTCACTCACGTAGCATTTTCACAGCCATAAATAGTGTCGAATTATTGTAGGACTTCTAATTCTTATTTTTCTTTCCAAAAGAGGATGTATAAAAGGATGTATAAAACTGAATGACCCTCTACTGGCTAAGTGGTTGGAAGATGGATGGATAGATGGATGGATGGATGGATGGATGATTTGCAAAAAGTATTACCTGTAAGAAGATTTATTAGAAAATTGAGATTGACCGAATATTGCTGCAAAATTTCCATATGTAAATGATGATGGTGATAATAACAATAATAATAATAATTGTTGTTGTTATTATTATTAATATTATTATATAATAACTTTGTTTGTTTGACATTCTTACCTTTTTTCAAAACAGGAAATTTATGGTATATCTTCAACCATAACCATAAATTTCAGCATTTTTTCTGGAACAGGACTCGTTACAGACATCTTGTGTTTCGCATAGACGTGCCAAGCAGATCCACCAACCAAACCTCTAGTTCCTTTGGCACCACCACAATGAGGGTTTGATTTGGGCTAAACATTGTTACAGTCATTAAACTTTCAGTTGAGCCGAAACACTAAGTTTTAAATGGGAGCTTAACATAACTGTTTTTAAGTAACTATTATTAACTACGTTTT
>JAODKC010000045.1:14894376-14908054 GCA_026777985.1 Mormyrops attenuatus
TAGGAAATACACATTTCATGCTGGTTTTAATTTAAGCCTCTTCCTGATGAAAACATGAAGAAAAACCAAGGGTCCAAACGCGGTCAAATGAAAACAATAAACACAAAGAAATATGAGTAAGAAATTACAGCCATTAACATCACTGGGAGCTGCTGACTGATATGATGGTTACCTATTCAAGCTGGAAATTTTACACATCATTGAAGCTCTATTGGATCTTATGAAATAGCCTTCCTGGATATTGCACTTGAGTGACTGCAAGATCTTAGATACAATGGCATCTATTATATTTTGGGAGCTGAGATTATTTCCATAGTGGTAGTATCTTGAAGCAGCTTCTATTATTTTTTTATTATTATTATTATTATTTTTCTTGAGTTATAGTTTAATAGTCAGGTCTGGCTTTTTATTGCAGAAGCAGGAAGTATATTGTAGAATATGACTTGAGTGTTTATAGCACAATATAGGTGATTTAAAATTGATTAACATTGCATTTGCTGTTAATGCTGAATTTAACTGTTGATATGAATTACATATTTCATTAAATAGCACGGCTGGGTGTGGAGTATGTCTAATCTTTCACAGTTGGTCATGTTCAGTAGTTCGTTATCATCTTTTCATACCATCTTCTAAAGATTACATAAGTCCCGTTTGTCCAAATGCTACATACTGTAGTGACCAACCAGGTGTGCAAGCCATCCTTGCAGTGGGAGAGCCAGATCCAGGTCAAAATCTCTCCCAAAGGATGGTTATCGTGTCTTGTATATGGAGTTACCGTATGTAGCTACACAGCAGGGCATCAAGACTGGAAATAAAAAATTTAATTATTATCTGGAATCGACTGGCTCCCTGCCTCATGCTTCCTGGGTTAGGCTCCAGGCCCACTGTGACTCTAGAATTATGATAGAGGGATGAATAGGTGACAATCAATGCTATTCTATAAAATAAGGCGCACACAATCCACAAAAGACATGTTTTGTTCATTTCCATGGTAAAAAATACCCCAGGCAAGTAACCTAATAATTTGTGTTTGAATATTAAATATCAGTGCCTGAAGGAAATTCTGTCAATGTTTGATGAATAGAAACTTGAAATGTCATGAGTGGAATGAAAGAAAATGGGATTTAGATTTTATTAACTATGTCAACTGGGAAGTACCACAAGTGTGTTCACGCTTCCAGCTGTCCCCCGGTTAAAAACAAGAACAGCGTTTCTTTGGGATGTTCATAAACAAATGCTGACCCAATATGACATCTATGTGCTTAGCAAACGCTCATATCCACAGAGAGGTGCATAACTGGAAGTGCCACACTCTGCTAACTCACATGGCTGGAATTGTGTTGGCTGAAGCCGACAAGATGCCCTTCTCAGGCCTACAAACGCCCGGGAATTTGTACTTGGGAGTCCCGAGACGTTTCTCTATCCAGTCACCATGTGTTTCACACGGCAATGCATAAATAATTCAAATGTACACAAATTTTGAAACCACCTGCTTTCATCTCATGAGAACTATCTGGCAGAATATGCCAAAATGTTATGAATTGTGTTTAGATTTCAGCTCCATATTGAGCTGCAGGTAATACTTCCCATGATTGCCATGTCTATAAGAATCTATGAACACATTCATAATGCATTGTAATGCAGTCATAAAGCATTATAAACATGTCTATAAATATTTATAAAAGGCATAACACATTATAGCCATGTTTATTATGCTTTATGAAGCTCTCATTTAAAATGCACTATGAACGCACTATAGATACCTTCATAATGCATTACAATGCACCCATAATGCTTATACCGATCATTTAATTGTGTTATGAAGGTATCTGTAATGCATCATAGATTTGAGTTTCTGGAGTTTTCTGGAGCTTATGAAGTATTATAATACATATATTATAATATAATGCTTTATTAATTCTTATAGTGACCATTACAATGAATTATGAAGGTATTTATAGTGCATTATAGATGACAGTTTCACTGCGTTTTCAACCATCTATTTTCTGTAACTGCTTGTTCTATTCAGGGTCGCGGGGGGTCCGGAGCCTATCCTGGAGGCTATGGGCACAAGGCAAGAAACAATCCAAGATGGGGCGCCAACCCATCGCAGGGCATGCTCACACACCATTCACTTACACAAGCACACCTATGGGCAATTTGGTACTTCCAATTAACCTCAGCATGTTTTTGAACTAGGCCTATGACTCTCAATCGAAAATGCTGTAATGTTTTAATTCGTACTCCAACCATTATATCGCATTATGAAGGTATCTATAGTGCATTATAGATGAGCGCTTTAAGTAAAGTGTTACCAGTGTTTTTGGTTGATATTACATACGCATTTATAGACACTGGGGAAATGGGAATAAATATGAAGAGGAAGCATCAAGCCATGACTAAGAGATAAATTAACTGCAAACACTGCCTTTTACAATCAGGAGACACTTTCATGTAATACCTACAGAGCAGTTCTGGCCATGCCAATAGTGACATCTGAAACCCGGGAAGCTTACATCCTATTTGGCTTGTGGCGCATTTGTGGAGCTTCATAAAAATCAGAAGTAAATACAGCAACTGCATCTTAGAACGTATCAGCATTTCGGTGAAGCAGAGTTAATCCCACACTTTCAGCACAGAGTAGCACAGACAAGACATCGGCAGGCACTGCGGTTTTGCAGAAGTGAAAGGATGCAGATAAATTGATGAGCAGGATCATAATGTGCGGGATTCATATAGTTTTGCCATTAATTGTTTCTTTCAGTTTTGTTTTGTGTTTTGTTCCACCTATATGCTAATTGATTCATTCACTAATCCCTGGTGAGAAAAAGGTCATTGCAACTGAAATTAAATCGAAAAACAACAAATGTCAGCTAAAAAAAACCTGCAGATATTTTCTTCTGCTTCAGGCTTTGTTTCTGCTTGTTCCCACATTTTCCTCTTTCATACTAGAAAGAATGAACTCATTCAGCTTCTACCTCCATGGATTTGTTTTATGTGAATTTTTATATGAATACGCTGTCCATACATTGTTGGACTAATGAAATACTTAACCCATCGCTGAAGTTGTTTCCTATGAACCATCTACATCTACTTAATAAATAAATGAAGGTCAACTTTAACTTCTTGAAAATATTCTTGAACAATGAAATATTCTTCCCACTCTCCTGAATAACTGTGCCGGTTCACGTTGAACTGCATCTCCAGCAACGTTCTTAATTCCGATCTCCATCCAAGACGGGTCAAAGAGACGATTCTCCACGCTTGGCTTAGGGAGCACCTGGGTGAATAACCAGCTGGGTGAATATACCCACTGCCAAGCATGTGCTACAGCAAAAGGTGATTGAGAGGATTCTTGTTTAACGGACGGAAAGCAAAATCAGATATAAAAGGATGCCTGAAACAGCTGCATAATACGGGATGACAAAATAACGTAAATCAGTGTACAGATGCTACACCCTGTTGATGTAACCAATAATAGGACTTTTTAAAATAACTTTTTAACAGTTTCTTAGGAAATTCAGCTGCTCCTCTACTTACGAACTTTCAGACATACGAAGGAAGAGGACTGTAAATCCAAATTGTGTTCCTTGGGCTCCCGTTTCCTGTCCGCAACATCAATTTTTTATTCTGCACGCCAATTCCGCCTAGTACGACTTTTGCCCACTAGTCCCGCCGCGCAGCAGCGTAGCGTGCATACTCCCAGCATCCCAGTTCTTTGTACTTGCGCATACCCTTAAAATGATGTTGAATAACGTAACTCATTCATAAGTAGAGGAGCATCTTTACCGTGGTAAACACTTTTTCCTTTATATTTGATTGAATATATATTACAATTGTTGATTTTTAAGTATATAAAAATGTAATTGAAAATTATGTGTAATAAAATCTTTAATATAAGTCTTTAATTATAGATATTGACTTTTTATTAAAATTTATAAAAATGCTGTATTTAGAAAAAAAATATTTCTTTGTGCCAGTCAGGTAACTTTTAATGAAACCTAGACATCACAGGAAACAGCAGGTCCTGTGATGTTAAAAAAAAGTGGCATCTGGGCATTACAGCAGTGAATAGTTCTGAGAGCGGCAGCCATTGGGATGACAGTATTTATTTGTTCTTTGTCGTGTGGTGAGTAAAACACAAAGCTGCTACAGCCAGGACTAACAGCGGTTCAAACACTGTCTGACTCCAGCCCTGGACCCTCACAATGGAAACTTCCTGTCAGATATCGGTGGCCAGCAGACTGTGGCTTATCAGTGGGAGGCCACAGCACATCAATGTTGTTATAGCCACACGGTGGCAAAACTGCCACAGACAAAAGCAACACTAGCATATTAACTTTGACTGGCAGGTTCTTAAATAACCATTTAAAAATCAGGTCTGTTTTTTCTTCCAATCCATTTATTAAGTATATTAAAATCAATAAAAAGGGTAAAACTATACATCTCATAAATCTTTTGACTCTAATGACAGCATTACTTGCTGAATTCAAGCTGAATGCTAAATAATTAAGACATTTGATACTTTATGCAGGCAGATAATTTGTAATAATAATAAAGATGTATTTACCCATCATCATCTTGTACTGGATATGAGATCATGGAAGATGCATGTATGTTTGGATGTATTTAGTTGCTTGGGAGATGCATTTGTGGATGATGAATATTTGCATAGTGATATTTAGGTGTGAATGACAACATATTTTTTTTTTTTTACTTGTGGCTCAGGTCATTATCAAACCCCAGTCATACGAACTTGGCCCTCGTGGTGTTAGTGAAAACCTGGCCTGTTTGTTCAAGCACACCTCCAATGCCTGCACGTCAACCTTGGTGAATGATAACATTTAAATTTCACTCCAGCTCATAGTTTGGTAGTTTAACCGATGCTCACATGTATGCACTGGGTCTGTACGGACTTAGAGAAAACTGACATGGAAACGCTGATGCAACAGGCAGTGCCTCAACTTTGGCCCGGGGGTAACGCTTCAGGCAGCATTACGGCGGTCTGTTCACCGTCACATCCTTCTGAAGACGGATGATGTCACACAAGCACATTGTTCCGCATATATGTTTGGGCATTTTGACTCACGAGAGCCAGGCACTGGGAGGCTGAGCCTGTCAATCCTGGACCACTGCAGCGCAGAGATCGACATGCGCTCGTGCGCGGAGATTGACTTTAGCCGTCCCCCGCTAGCTACAGGAGAGACCAAACAGCCCAACATGATTGCTGCGGGAGGCCTTGTTCTGTTATGTTTGGCTTGCGTGCCAATTTCTTTTTGAGGTTAACCACAGTTTTACAGTACTTCAATAAAAGATCGGGCTGCCAGCCGTTTACTTAGCCCTGTCTCTGCTTGATTTCTGCTCGCTGCCAATATACAGCTCACAATATCTCCTGGGTGAAGGAGATAAAAGCATCTGGCGTACAGACAGCTCAAAGCTCAGGCCTTCATATTATGAAAGAATCAGCGACTCATGAACTAAAGCTTTTCAGCAACAGGGATATAATGAAAGCCAATATTCAGGGAAACATACAAATCATGTATAATGGATGGTCCCTCCCTTTCGCATGTGTGGGCATTATTACTAAAACATTTCTTTTGTTAAATGATATTGACTGGTACTTGACTTGGGCATTATTTTAAATTGTTTCTTACAGATGTATCAAATGTATCAAAATCACATTGTCCCTTCTCTCCATACATCCTATCCTTCATGACATTTATCATGCCAGATTTTA
Organism: Mormyrops attenuatus; assembly: GCA_026777985.1. NCBI lineage: Eukaryota > Metazoa > Chordata > Actinopteri > Osteoglossiformes > Mormyridae > Mormyrops > Mormyrops attenuatus. Next base: position 14,900,114 of record JAODKC010000045.1, read on the forward strand.
AGAATGAACTTTACTGAGAATTGAGGGTGATGATTCCAGGAAATGACATCACAGATCTTTTCCTGCTTGTTGAGTAAGTGTTGAGTGGGGCTGGACACTAAAGACAGCCTTTATAAATATTTGAGAATGTCGGGTGGCTGGAGAAAGGTGGCATCTTGTGCTAGGCTGTGTAAAGCGTAGTGGTGTAGCTATGCATGTATGGTATGGAAATACAATTGCGGTGGGGTCACGCCAGAAGCCGGGATGTAAACTGGAAATGGCTGAGTCCAGCTGGGCGAAATCACACCAGTGTCTCCCTGCGTCATAAATCAGCAGGGGTGGGCCAGGAAGGGTGGTGGGGGGGGGGTCTAATTGAGTTAGTGGCCAGTAAGGACAGTGTGTCGTAACAGATAGCCAGGGTGCCAAACCCCCCCCCCCCCCAACGGTGTCACTCTCAGGTGGGGGAAAGATGTTGCTGTATCATTTCTAAAGGAGGAATTTTATTCTTGTTTAAACCAAATCAAAATAGGATAACCAAGAATTTTAGCCAAAGTTCCTTCTTGCTTAACAGATTTATTATTTTATGCTGAAAATCAATTCAAAATGTAGTTGTCCTAAAGACCTAAAGTACCCAATATATCTGGCTGTCATTATGTATGCTAAATTTAAGCTGAAATAACTGCCATTAGCAACAATGCCATACATTGATAACAGGGCACCCAGGATTCTGGCAGGTTAAAGCCTACAGGACATGATGCACATTTTACCTCGAGAAGGTAGGTGGCGCAGTTGAGAAGTGCAGCAGTAACAGTACAGATGAGTGATGAGTTACAGTCTGGCGCTCAGTGATTTCATGAGAATATGCGCCCTGGGGAGGGCACTCCCGGGAAGGGGGGATGCGGCGCGTTCCCCGGCAATGACACGGAGAGTCATTCGCGATCTGTCTCCTTCGCAAGCTACGCTGTTTTCCAGCATGAGATTTTATTTGTTCTCTGCGTCACATCGATTTGATTACAGTGCAATTTAATAGGCTGTGTCACATTAGAAGAGCAGAAACGCTTTCCAGCTGGGCCAGAAAATGTATTGTGCTCTGTCTCTACGCAGAACAGCGGGAGTGAAAAATAAATAAATAAATAAAACAGATTTGAAGTGAACAAGAAATCCAGAAATAACATGCAGTATGCATTTCCTCGAACCCGATTGTGAAATCAGGGTGTATCACAGGCACATTCACAGCCAGGCAATGATCAGACGTTTATTTAAAGGAAAGCAGATCAGCTGAATGTGCAGCATGCTCGTCTTATTTGACGATGTTCACACTTTTTCGACTACAATACTCTAGGATATTTCAAGCCCTTGTGCATCAGCTAACTCGTTGAGCCTCATTGCAATGCTGAATATGGTCTTGGTATGTTGTGCCATATTACTCCGTCAACTCCAATTTGATATCTGACAATTGATATACATACACAAGTTGAAAAAGCACTATATTACTTCATTGCTTTAATAAAATAACATTGCACTCAGAGACTTGTTTCAGTAACGTGCCTGCCGTCTATAATATTATATGCTGTATCTTGTCTTGCTTGCTGCAGGCTTCCCAACTCCGGCGCATCAGGCATGATACTCAGGCTTTCTGACTCTCGCGCTCACGCAAGAAATCTTAATTATTCCATTACAGGTCTAAAATTAGCTACACTAAAAGCGTTGGGATATTTTGCAAATCCTACAGTTTATTTACAAGGTAATAAAACTGTTCTATTCATGCGTGCGCATGTGTGTGCAGCCGGCTGACTTCAGTTGGCAGCCCTTTAACTGCGCATCGCGCTCCTTTAATGCACTGGAACGCGCTTGCTGGGTGCTGTCGGATGTCTCGGAACTAAACGCACAAAAAGCCAACTGCGTGCAAATGCTGAGTATTTCAGTAAAACAAAAGCTGATTTCGATTAACTAACCCCCCTGAAAGGTCCTGGCTGTGTGATTAGCACTTTCTACACTTGGGGTACACAGAAAGACGGGAAAGATTACTGGTGAACAGAGACAGAACACTGTGCAATGATTACTAGGTAAATAATTACCCTCTCCGGGACAGACCTGTGTCTCACTCTCTGTGCCTTTCTCAAGCACCGTTATTCACATCCAGCGCATTGAGTTGTGCAGATTTCCAGCAGGTGGAATAAGAAGTATTTAGTTTACTTTACGATAGAAAAAAGAACAAAAAAGACTGCAGTCTTTCGTATTCTAGGGAAAAGAAATCATTTAAAGCATGAATGTTTACACTGAATACCATCATAAAAATTATAATGAGCTTGATGAAATTAGACTGCAACAAAAGATATTTTTGATTAACAACAGCTGAGACCTTTCCTGATTTAGATCAAATTGCACTGGTCCGCATGTCCAAATCTAACCACAACACTAATTTGAAAACAATTGAGTTTCATACTGAATTCATTTAAAATGGAAACCCTATAATAAAGACCTAATTTGTTATATGTAATATTAACAAGGTAATAATGTTTATGTGTAAAGTATGAAATTCAAATACTAATTTGAGCTTTGATCTTTCTTTACGATAATCATGTTAAACTAGACATATATTCATCTTATATTTACTTTTGACATTTCTAACCTATCTGTGTGAAGCAGATTCATATTTGTGTTTAATCTTGTATTGTTTACGCATTTTTGGCAGAGCAGTTCACTGCACAGACATCCAAAAAGCATTGCAAAAAGCTAAAGAATTTGCATCTTGGCTTCTGCACTATGCCTGTTTCTAACATTTAAGCCTGTTTTCAAAAGCATTACTGTTACACACTCTTTAATGTGTATGATCACCCTATAATTGGACATGTAAACAGAGACTAACAGGATAGCTATTTGATTTGTTTATATAGTCAAAGGAATTATCATTGAAATATGTCTTAGGAATAAATTGGACAGTTACTGTAGTGTTTTATGACTCTAGTTTTATGTCCTATTTATTACAGCAGTATTTAATAATTGTTTATTTGAAGAGCAGTCGCTGAAATATATTGTTGTGACAGAATGGTTTAAGATAATATGCAGTGAGGAGGGGATATTACAATGTGAAGGCTTATCCGCACTGCATATGTATTCAGTTTAAACCCACCAAAGAATTTGGTTATCCATTGCATTTATGATTCATAGGGTATTGTCGGGAGCAGTTGTACTGAGCTGAATGTATGATTCACACTACTTTGTAATTATATTGCATCAAAGCCACAAATAACAGTTAATAAAATGCAATCCCTCCACAGAAATGTGCAGTTTTAAAAAACAGTGTTCACATGTGACTGCCTCTAACAATTCTGTCTGAATGAATTTGTGTGGGAGCTTCAGCGTCTGGGTATTGGAATATTTGCCGAACCATTCCAGAGATTTCCTTACACTCTTAACCAGACTATGGGAACTGAATGGCTTTTTATGAGTGTATGAGTAGATGAATTTGTTAATTATTCTGGATAAATAACTATATAATATAATAACATGGTGTTATATACTGCAATTCAAATGAATTATAATGTGTCCATTAACTTTCATATTTCAGCTTTAAACATGCAGTCAACTCAAGTAAGTTTGTGTTATGTAGTTAACGGGCTAATATTGCGTAAGGTCTATCACTTTCAGACTATTATTGCGGAATCAGAATTGGTCGCTCTGTAATTACAAACTTGGTTTGTAATTACAAAGATGCTTATAAAATGAATTCATGCATCTGAGCTTGAATTACCCTTTTATATAAAATGTTCCGTAGCATCATCTATGTCATAAGAAACAATTTTTGCTTGAAATCATGCATGGCCTCATACCAACACTGCTGATCCATTAGCCCGAATGAAGCCAAGTAGCTATATTGTGTGGAAAGTTGATTGTGCGAGGGAAAAAAAAATGTCGCTGGATCTAATAGGTTTTCAGTTCCTGACAAGTGGCATTCATTGGTTCTCCTGAAGTGGAAGGTTCTGGCCTAGGCATTGTGACCGAGAAACAAAACATCCTTGGGCAACACATGGCTTGCTAATCAGCGGCCTTATATTCATGGCCTGCTCCGGGCAGCCTGCTGTTTGTTGAGCTCTCAGTCCCCGGCGCCGTGAATGGCATCGAGGAAAAGCCGATTCCTACGAGGAGGAATGGAGTGCAATGTTTTTTTTTTTTATGAAAGGCGGAATCCTGCTCACTTGGCAGGACAGCACCCTGACAGACGGCGTGGCAGCCGGTCGTGGCAGAAACGCCTCCCGCGTTTAAGGCTTAGGGTCGGGGGCGGGGGGCGAAGGCAGGGTATGACCGCCGACTGGGTTTGCCCCTCTTTGAGACCTGTCTCCGGGCTCCTCCGCTGGTACTAAGCCTCAGCTCGCTCTCATTCCAATTCATGAGCTTCTTCCATTGTTTCCTTTTCACGGCAGACCAGTTGCAGGCCTCCCCGTGCAACAATAATACCCCCATAAAAAGCCCATCACTCTATGGTGAATCTGTTCAGAAGAATAGCTGCCCAGAAGATAGTTATGGTCTTGGGAAGTTCTTTAGCATTGTAACCATCTGTGCACCAGAACCCGCATGAATAGGATAATTGAGTCTTAAATAACTTTTTTTATGGTACACATAATAGAGTTTACCCTGATTTGTATTCTTTTGAGGCTATACCTCGAGTCGTATCACACCACATCTGCCCTGCTCCCATTCATCGATATTCAGCTACCAATCACTTACCACACTCAATTAAGCCTGCATAATTCCCCTTAGAAAGGGTGCTTCAAAGGCCCCAGTGAAACGTGGCCGCAAATGAAACTTAAGTAACTCTGTTTTTTTTGGGGGGATGGATGGGGGGTTTGTGTGGGGCGGGGAGCCGGGGAGGATTGATGACGATCTCATGCCACCACGCACCCGATGAGAAAACGGGTCATGGATTGAAAAGGAGGCGGGCAGAACGGCAGCTGTGTGTAATGTGGCGAGGGCTGGCGTGAGGCACGGCGTGCTTCTGGGCCCGGACGCTACCTATTGTCAGCTAATCTGCCTTTTCACTCACTGCTACAATTAATTTGTTGTGATTTCTATGCAGCTCAGGCACAAGCATCATTAAGGGCCCTTTAAGGAACTGCAGAATGGACTAAAGGCCAAAGAAGGGCCGTTGTCCCCCCCCTAAAGTCCCCTCTTTAATGTCCATTAGGACAGCTTTGAAATCAATGCCTGAGTGGATTCAAATGGCCCCACCGAACTCGTTACCGAGAGGCAGATGACGAGCCCCCGCCCCCCCACACACATCACCCCATCTAACCACGGCACTGAAAAACAAGAAAGTTTTCACATTCTTACTGGTGTCATTCGTTTCTCTTTGCAGCAAATTATAAGGAGGGTAACAATGGAAACTATTTAAATAGCCGCAAGATAAAGCACTAAATTTAGAGTAATTATACGTTAAATGGCAGCCCTCCTGTTATGTTTTTCTCATGATTCTGAATTTCCAAATTAATTTAAATTTTAATAAGTGATAAATCATGCTTAGTATGGAAGAGGTGTCATTTCCTTATTACTGTTTTATGTTTTAAAGCATTTCATGTGGCATACCTTTTATGCAAGGCTGGGAAACTGGCAGTACGAGTTGACTTTCCATCAAAACATTTACTGTTACTACTTTGCTACTATGAAGAAGCAAAGCTTTTACTACGAAGAAAGAAATTTCAGCTTTTTGGTTTCCTTCATTTCTTCTCACCCGGCATATTTTTTCCAGTTATATTAGACTGTGCAGCAAACAAAACGTCTTCCAGATCCAGCAAACCACAGCAGCATTTATTTGTTTGGGATGAATGCTGACAAATGACGCCATGTGTAGCGTGAGTCTCTTTAGTTGCATAGATACCGCACACTTGTTGAGGTGATGGTCAGGTAGACATAAAGCCTTCCACTGTTCCCTGGAGTTCAGTCACCGTGCATCAGAAAAGGACACTTCAAGGCTGTTATTTCCATAGATTTTTCCTTTCTTCCTCTTAACCTCCATCCATTAGCCCTGGCTTTTCTACTCTAACCCTTTATAAAGCTAATTTCGTGCTTGTAAAGACAAACGATTATGTCACATAATCTGTCTTAAAACATGGCACAACGCAGGTACTGTAGCAGTAACAGAACTCCTGAAATTCAACATCATTAAACAACTGGTTTTCACAAGCGACTACAACCCCGTTTCCAAAAAAGTTGAGACACTCAGTAAAATGTAAATTAAAGCAAAATACAATGATTTACAAAAAATATAAACCCATATTTAATTGAAAAATGCAAGGATGCATAGATGTATGGATGTAAGACTACAAAGGAGACTCTGAATTGTTGTGCAGTTGAAATTCAATATCAGGCAAGAATGGGACAACATTTCACTTTCAAAACTTCACAGTTGCCAAACGATTACAGAGTGTTGTTAAAAGAAGAGGTGATGCAGCACAGTGGTAAACAGGCCCCTGTCACAACTTTTTTGGAACATGTTGCTGGCATCAAATTCAAACTGAGCATATATTTGTCATAAGAAATGAAATTTTGCAGTTTCTACATTTGATAGGTTGTCTTTGTTCTATTTTCAGTTAAATATGGGTTTATATGATTTGCAAATCATTGAATTCTATTTTTATTTAGCGTCCCAACTTTCTTGGAAAAGGGGTTGTACATCACAAATCTTTAAAGGCAAAGAGATCATTGTTTTCACCCAGGAAAAGAGTTTCATTTTTGGCTTGCAGGTTGACATTCACGACGCTATTGATTTTGTGTGTAAATGGAGGACATCTACTCAGAAAAAATGAAAAACTGACACGTTATAAAATGTCTTCCATTATTCTCAGCACGATGTAAGCCCTTTTCTGTTCCCAGCTCTGTCACCGTAATTGTGTTTAATAAACAGACTTTGATTAACCCCAGTCTTTAATGTTAGATATTGGACGTTACACGTTTGGACCTGGTTAACCTTCCTGTAGCTTTCATTTTCTCACTATATACCCAGATAGAAGAGTAATTTCATAGGGTGCAAGGTTATATGCAATGTATGTATCCTTTAATTGTGATATTGTTGTCAGCTTTTTTTTTCTCCTTGTCATTGTAAATTGTTTCTGCAATTCACAGGGTGGGGAGAAAGGTTTTGGAAGGCTTCCAAGGACATTGGCTTCTCCTGCATATTAAAACATCATAATTCACGTAATTTGTCAGCCGGCAAGGGGCTTGCATGTGTATTCAACCAGTCGTGTTTGGTTCTGGTTTGAGACATGGCTTAGAAAACATTGAACTAACACCACAGCTCCTGTCAGACCTATATAACAAAGGATTTTATACCGAAAACAGTGCAAAGAACTCTGTAGTCTCACCTCCATACGTCTATGCATCCTTACATTTTGTAAACGTTTGGTCAGGGTCCCAAGGATCAGTTATAAACCGTTTTTTTAAAATGTGAATCACTGTAGACACTCGACTTGAATTACTTAATTAAAACATGAGCATGCATTGTTAATGTAGCTTACACCGATTACTTGACATAAAAAAAAAACATTTTGCTCAGCAGAGATCAGCTTGTTTCTGCGGTAACGTGATACGGGCAGGAGAATAATTACCTCTGAAACACAGCCACCCCTACTCATGCATAACAATGTTTCTGTATAACATGCTAATTTTACAGTTAATTATTCATCAGTAGAGAAATAGCCACAGGGTAATCTTCCATTAACTCTCAATTCAATGTAATTGCTAACAGCTAGTTGTGTGGGTTGCTTAATAACTATTAAAAGTTATAGTGCCAACAAAAGTATTTGTGAAGACATTAGAGGAGGTAAAGGGGTAAATGGCTTTCTTTGTCTGTGTATTTCAAAGGTCAAAAAAGGAATAAAGTTTGTGCTATGAATCAGAATCAGAATTGCGTTTATTGGCCAAGTATGTGAGCGAACACATACAAGGAATTTGATTCCGGTCGATGGT